>CABFVZ010001041.1:66964-110540 GCA_902151445.1 Timema monikensis | reverse complement strand
CACATTTCACATATTTTCCAGGACAACAACTTTGATGACCAAAAACCCCATAAACACCCCAACAAATATTTTTTAAATTAAACTTAAATATGTCACCACTTTTAATCTAAAATCTCAAGGGAATTATATGATTTTCTGACAGATGAAAACATTAATTCAATTTTAGTTAAAATTGAATATTTTCCTCTTTTTTCCTCGTACCCTCCATGTACATACGTCGTTTGACAAAGGTGAAAATTAATATCTCCTATTATAAATTTCGTTAAAGCTGGTCGCTCCACTGGGTCAACAAAACAAAAGTCCTCACAAAATATAAAGTAAATTTATCGCTCCTTTTTAAGTTATTCCCGAATAAAGCCATCAATAGAAGCGGATGTCAATACCTAAATAATGAAGGAATAAAGGAGGGATGAAAAGAAAATAAACGCTGCATAGAAAATGATTGAAAAAGAAGCAAAGAAGGTGATAAAATGGGAGGGCCAAACGTTAAGAGAGAGAGAGAGAGATAATCAACCGGAGATGTTTGTAATCTGTTTCCCGCGCACCTGAAAAAAAAAATATCGAGTAACTTTCTCGTATTAATATAAACCATCTTTCCCCCTCCGTCAAGAGGATTTCTTCTTACTTTTCTTTCTTCACTCAAGTCTTTCCCTAGTGTGGAGAAGAATCGTCAATCTTTCTGGAGTGTCGAGCCGTTTTCAATTATACCTCGATTCCACTCTGATGCTTTCATATTGCCACTTCATTCATTCTTCAGAACCTGAGAAAGGAGTTCAGGAAGTCTACCAGAAGACAATGAGTCACCCTCTCTCTCTCTCACTCTCTCTTTCTTTTTGTAATGTTCATTTCAATTTGTAATGAATCAATCATTCACTTCTTTACTTTATTTCCTAGTCCATGAAGTCTTGTCAGTTTCATTTCGATTTGTTGCTGCATTTTATCTGATGGCAGAATATATTATAAGAAAGTGTGGCGTGGAATTATTTAGTCAGGCATTCTCCATTTTTAAACAGATACGACACACTATTTTGTTGAAGTGACCCCCCCATTGGTGGACAAATAATATCAATGTCGGGCGGTTTGCCAGTGATGGAAGTTCGAAACTTTAATATCAGGCTTCGTGATGTAGTGGTCAGTGCACTTGGCTACAAACCTAATGATCCCGGGTTCAATTCTCGTTTGGTACCTTCGGTATTTTTCCCCTAAGGCGTGTGATCCCAACGGTTGCCAGGGGTAGGTAAATTAGGTCTTAAGCTAGGTTAAGACTCGCACTGGCTAAAAAAATATTAATGAATATCATCTCATTGCGAGTACGACGGGGAGATAACATCCTATGTTGTATCCTGATTAACACTCCGTGCCAACTACTATAAAGCCACACGGCTGACTCACTCACTGACATTAATGTTTACCACTTCCAGATGAGCTAGAAATTTGAAATTTGGCAAACTTATAGCTTCTAGCCTGTAACCGACGGGAAAATTCCAAAATTTTGAAATTTAAATTTTTAACTCCCGAAAAAAAACCCTCTAAATGATGAAACAACTTTAAAGTCGGTGCGGACCTTTCTTTGGTGGCTTCTTGTGGCTAAATGGTAAGACATATCAAAAACTAGATTGCACCAGCAGCTACGGATTTGGCGAGATCGACAAGTTTGGTCTTATTAAAAAGTCCAAGTAAAAATGCCTTAATACTTTAATACAAAACAGGGTTGAACTAACGGGCACTATATAAAATACAATCTAATACCGGTAACTTTAAGCTGTTACGTTCAAAACAACGCTGGAGTTACAAAGAAAACTCACAGGACTCAACGAGCAAAGCGATTAGTCTACATAGAGGTGACCGAACCTGTATGTCATTTCTCTCTCGGTCAAATATGCCATATGATAAAAAAGAAGATTTAATTCCAGTGGAGTGTACTAGAAGCGTTTATTTTTTCCTTAATAATTTCCCACTCTCCCTCCACGTCAATGTGGATTTGTTTATTCTTGCTCACAAGTAGTCCATTAGTGTGGTAAATTTATTAATTACAAGTGTATCCCGAGCTTGTAGTGAGACTTAGTAAGAATAAAAAAGGATATATATGTGTACAACCCAAAAGAATACTAGCAAGTGGTGAAAAATATTAAGGTAGTCCCTCAATAGCTCGAACTAGGTGAGACCAAGTCCACCTTGAAATAATGAAAATTCGAACTACACGGAAAAAAGGGGGTAAAAAAAAAAATAATGAAAATAGTCACGCGTTTTAAATTATTTGATTAATTTCCGTATCAATGGAATCTTAAATCCAGGAATTTCTGTTACAACTTAATTTCAAATTTCCACCATAATTTGTTTCTAATTGGTTGGATCCTCAACAGTTCCACCGTCGACTGTAAAGCCCTAGACTGCAGTTGAAGAGGTGGTACTAGGGAAATGAGGAGTGTGATAGTGTCCTGTTATTTCCCTCACTGAGCCAGAAGATACTATTGCACATCAGTCTGCCAAACCAATGAAACACATCCACCAAATGGCCTTATAAGGAACACTTTCACTCCATTCATCAAAGGGATTGGCTGTATATTTTATGTTATTACTAGTATCGTTCCTTTTGCTATTATTATTATTATTATTATTATTATTATTATTAGCACCGCGTCTTACTACCCGTTCGTATTATATGCACTTACGCTAATGTGTAATGGTAGGGTGATTTGTGAGATGAAATGGAGGACCTACAGTTTAACGTGGAATCCGAACCACGGTGGAGGACTGGCATTCCTCACACATTCACAATTTGTGATTAATACACGTCTTGTCAGAGGTGAAGGAAGGGTTTGGCAATCAGATAAATCTGTGCCGGGACCAAGAATTGAGCCCCGGACCCCTAGAACAGTAAGTCATTATTACTCAGATCGATTCTATGTAAAAGGATATGTGACAACCGTTACATACCTACCTCGAATTATACGGAACTTCGAACTATCGATAATCTATAATGAATATTTAAGAATTTTTTTTTTATCTTTAAAATAACACCCACCTTTCTAATTTAACGATTCTTTTTCTTTAAAATTGATATCTCACTCTTTAATTTTTCAAATCCAATAAATAAACAATAGACCTACATTGAATTTAATAGTTGGTACCGATGTCTGCCGTTAACACAAATTAAATAATTATAGAAAAATTAAACCCAAACATGGAAAAATAACCCGAAACAAAAGGTTTCAATCTAGGCTATTGAATTCAATTTTTTTAAACTTTACCCTTTCAACCCCACCAGTGGTGACACGAGTTAAAATGTCAGTGTCGCAATATAGTGAATTACAAACGACAGTAAAGTCATTGTTTTAATGAAAAAAAAAAGGGAATAAATCACAGATTTAAACCACCTTAAGTGCACCCAGCCAAGATTCAAACCTCCACTCCCCCAGTCACCAAAGATCCAGTATATTATGAGCCCGATCCCTGGCCCATGTGACCACTAGTGTAGATATAAAGCAGTATAATAATATTGCTCCTCTGGGCTACATCAATCGTAGCACAGTTTGTGAAAATATTAGCCAGTACTAATGTACCGTTGTCCAGGGGACGCCCCAATGTACTAACAGTAGTACATCCTTTCCGTGGAGGCTCTTTCCATGTCCCGATAAGATGATGATGATGATAGTGAAGAAGGTGAAGATGAGTATGAGGATGTGTAACCAGTGTAAACACCTAAACCTAACCAAGCCTAACTTACAAAACCTTAGTGACTGTTGGGGTATTTCTCCTTTTGGGAAAAATACCAAAGCAATCATCTGGGAATCGATCCCGGTACCCTTAAGATCATAGCGAGTTGCACTGACCCCTTCACCACGGGGACGGGTAGTAATACGCTAAGACAAAGGTGTGAATGATCTGAATCCTAGCCTAGAAAAAAAAGAAAACTTAAATATTTCTTTAATGCAGACTGTATGTAGCTCTATAATAATATACAAATCTCTCTGAAATTTAATTTACATATAAATGAACAGTATTGGGTTATAAAAAAATTAGTCTACAAGAAAATTCTCAGAAGTTAATAAATTCTTATATTTTATTACTAGTGCATTTTAAGATGTAGATAGATACCAAAATGCTTCCGTGCTATTTAAAATTTATAAAAACTTTCATATTATTACCTTCCAAAAGTAACTTTTGACTTTACTCATCATTAAAAACTCGGCACTTTCCTTAGTTTCAACCAAAAAAAAGGGACAACAACAAAATAAACCTGAGAGGGAAATGAAGATAGTAATAAAATATCTTTAACGTCTGTTACGAAAACTTGTTACGTGTTAAAAGGCAATTTATTTTCCTGAGACAAAGTGTTATCTTCTTTGCGAGTCATTACGTTGGAGGTTTGAATGTTAGAACGGCAGAAAACCAGTGACGCCAACTTGGTGGATTCGTAACCAAATTTGAAGGATTTTTTACTGTTCAATTTTATAACTACGTCATAGTGCGAGGAAAATTAGTTAAAACCAAGATTAAAAATTTATTTTTAATTACATGATGATTTATAAAACTTTGATCATCACACCTAATAAATATTTCATCTCGATTTTTAATAATAATAATCTCGGTCGGGTGTACTGAGTGTGGTTTTTCCAAAATAGTTTTCCACTCTCCCTCCAACGAGAAAATGCGGGTACACTTCCTTTAAATATAACCTCCCTAATCCCTAAAATCACTAGCGCAATTAGTAAATTAGTACATGAATAATGTGGGGAATGCCAGGCCTCTACCGTGGTTCGGATCCCACGTTAAACTGTAGGTCCTTCATTTCATCTCACAATCACCCTAAAATTACACATTAGCGTAAGTGCGTATAACCCGAACGGGTAGTAAGACGCGGTGCTAATAATAGTAATAGTAATAATAATGATAATAATACATACATCACGACCCCACCATCTACTATTAGATTAAATAAAATAGTTCTACTTTCATCATATTTACCAGATTGGAGGATTCATACGCATGGACAGGACTAGTATTAAGACGCGGAGCTCGAATATTTAAAAAAATATAATTGTGTAATTTGACTTCAACTGAATTTTCAAAAATTAATTGATTTGATTTATTCAACGTGCACTTTCTGAACCGACTAATTATACGTCAGCAGATGATAATTTCTATGAACGAGCGTGAAGGGACCTACCAATTTTACCGGGAAAGTTATTTTCACATACCTTCCAGGGTTATTTTACACGCCACAATCGACATGGGGACCGACGGGTTCACTTCTCATCCGAAGGAAGTTGTGCTACGTTTTTTTTATCACTCAAGAAACGTCCGTCAACCCCAGCTGGGTTTGAACCAAAACACATCAGGTTCCGAGGTAAGCACTTGAACCCCAAGACCACAAAGGCCAACGACCCAATTGATGTCACACATAAACTATTAATAAACACGTTTACAAAATTACTATAGCCCTATTTTCTTAGGAAGTATTTGGCAGCTAGAAGGTTTTTTTTTAGCTTCGTGGCTTACTACCCATTCAGGTGATACGCATATGTACTAATTAACCTAATGGATTAGTGATAAGTAAGGTTGAATTTTAGAGGAAGTGTGCCAGCATTTTCGTGGAGAGAGAGAGAGAGAGAAAGTGAGAATTATTATTTATTATTATCATTAGCACCGCGTCTTACTACCCATTCGGGTTATACGCACTTACGCTAATCTGTAATGGTAGGGTGATTGTGAGATGAAATGAAGGACCTACAGTTTAACGTGGGATCCGAACCACGGTGGAGACCTGGCATTCCCCATATTCACAAGATGTCTTGTCAGAGGTGTAGGAAGGGTTTGGAAATCGGATAAATCTGTGCCGAGACCGAGGATTGAACCCCGGCCGCCAGCATAGAAGTCTGACACCTTACCCCCTAGACCACCAGGCCACCCGAGAGTGAGAAACCATTTAGGAAAAACACTCAACTGGAATCGGACCACGATCTCACGTTCATCGCCAATATAATCTATTGCGAGAGTAGCGACGTAGACCATGCGTTCCCCAAAGTAGGTTAGCTCTAAACTAGTATTTTAGTGATGGACAAGGTTTAATTTAGAGGGTATTTACCCGCATTTGCGTCTAAAAAGAGGGTAACACCAAATAGAGGAAAAAAACTAATTACACCGGACCCGAACTATAACCCAAATATCCCTGTCACTGGCCGTCGAGTATGTTTCGAGAATAACGCCCTCAACCATTCCACCACCGAAGTGGGTATAGAAAAGTTACTCGATCTACTTTCAAGTCTTCATACCTAATCTTACATGAACTGTAGCTGTGATTTTTGATAGATCTTAGCCAAAACTTTAAAATTACTTAATAAAATAATAAAACTTTATCAATTTTAACACCAAATCGAGATGGTTATATTTTATAAAAAAAAAAAGCCCTTCATATGAAAACTGAACTTATCAAATTACTTTGATACCCGCTTCAATATTAGCGTGGTCTAAAGCGCTACTCTCACAGTAGACTAGACTGCCGATGACTGGGAGAACAAGGTTCGAACCTCAGTCAGGTGTATTGCAGGTAGTTTTTCCCAAAATAGTTCCCTACTCTCGATTCACGCAAATGCAGGTACAATACCTGTGAATATAGCCTTCCTAATTCCTAATCAGTTAGGGTAATTATTACACAAGCGTATAACCCGAATGGGTAGTAAGATGTTATATTGTTACTTTGTTCCCCAAGTGTTGGCAACATCTGAAAGGGGGCGTATCCTACTTTGCACCGTAAGCTGGCAAAAGAAGTCCCGTGGACCAAAACCTCACCTAGATCCAACAAGACATACTTGTAACTCCTCCTTAATTAACGTTAGTATGGCAGTCGCTAGGTGATAAATTCCCTCCCACGCCCCCGCGCCAAGCGTACCTCGCATTGCAGGTGACACCAGTTTGCACCTTCCCTCTCCTAAGTACGCCTTTATGTACCACCGCAAATTACAGCGACACACTACCCACGCCGCTCTTCTTCGGGAGGATCCTACACCGAGTTACGATCTCTTACAGTTAAATGTGAAGGTCACCGCAAAAGGTAAAAGTAATCTGAAGGGTTTCAAGGGGTTCGTTTGATTTGATTTTTATTTGGGTTAATTATTTTTTTTTACCTTGTCTTACTACCCGTTCGGATTATACGCTTATGTACTATTTACACTAACGTGTCAGGAATTGGTAATGTTGAGTATAGAAGAAGTGAACCCACATTTACGTGGAGAGAGAGTGAAAAAACATTTAGGGGAATAAACCACCTCCAGTTCACCCGAGCGAGATTCGAACCTTGATCTCCCCTTCCTCAGAAGTAAAGTTCAACACGAATCTAGTAAGTTAGGTAACTTTGCCACCGAGGCGGGTCATATGCGCTTTAGTTAGACGCGGTTCTTGAAACAAAACAAAAAAACTAAACAGAAATATATGTACGGTCTACATGGTTAGATTAAAGTTACTCAAACTGGACCTCCTGAAGTTACATCTTTTTTTTTTTTCCTTGAGGGAAAAAGAATCCCTGTCGTGTTCGGTGTGGAAGTAGGGAGCCAAGACAATCTATCTGGAACCGCAGCTGACCATGAAGTGTAAGGTGTGAGGAGGGGGGGGGGGAGGTCAGAAGACCAGGGGCAAACAGAATTAATTGGTGGTCTGTTGTTACCGGGCAAAGGGGTGGTTGAGGGTGGGTGCGCGGGGGGTTAGGGGAGACTTGTGTTTGGTGGATTTATCTTTCGGCCGCCTGGTCGTCCTCTTGTCTTGGATCTCTCGAGGAACAACCGTAAGCGGTCAAGGAGAGATGCATCTACAGTAAGTGAGTTTCGTAAAGATGGCCATTTTCGTGATAGTCCTAATAATAAGACATTCTCATTTTCTCTGTGAATTATTACATTTTTTTAAAAAATTGATCAGTTTTATATACTGTGGTATATGTTAGGTCAACTTAAATATTTTCTGCAATTTTTGATATGATTTGTTCATTTTAGAATACTATTTTCTGTGTTAATTCAATTTCAACCATTTATGTAATGTTAAATTTAGATTTCCAATTTTGTAACATCATTTGCTCGATTAGGTGATGTTCATTACTTTGCGTTTGAAAAAAAAAATTGATTGTGTATACTATATGTGGGCGCTTGTCCTTAATTTTAAAATTAGTACAATATTTAGATTTCTTCTGTGCTAATAGATTATATGTACAACTTACTGTCGTTGTATTAGCGGCAACTTCAATATAAGCCCCAAGTCACCGGTTGTTGTGATATAATCGCTAGTTCATAGTACCCCAGCGGTCAGCAAACCACAGTCCGTGAACCGGATCCGGCCGATAAAATATTTATCAAACAGATAAGTGTGTCCATGAAAGTAGACTACTGACAGATTACTTTATGAAAAATGATGTTGAAATATTTTTTTCCTATATATTTTTCCAAACCTGCCCATCATTTAAAAATAATAAAAACACATAAGGGCCACGATAAAAACAATGTTTTCCAACTCCTGACGTAGCCGATGATTAAAATACGTCCAGCAGAGATTCTGACTTAAATTATGAGTGAAGAATGACCACGAGTATGAGACATTTCCTGGATAGATCAATGGTAGAGATTAGGTGCGTTGTTCCAAAGACACTAGTTTCAATTCTCCGAGGATAGGTGTCATTTTTCAATATATGAATAGAATGATTAAAGTTTCATTACAATTAAATTCATCTTGGTTTCTGTTGTGTATATATATATATACACAACAGAAACCAAGATGAATTTAATGGTAATGAAACTTTAATCATATATATATACACAACAGAAACCAAGATGAATTTAATTACATTAATTAATTGATGAATACATGAATTAATTTACATATTTGTAATGATAAGTAATTTCATTTCTCAAATAGTTTCGGAGATATGATACAAAATAAGAATTTACGCATCAGACCGGAGCCCTTAAAGTAATTTTACCGTAATATTGAGAATAGTTATTTTGTTTTTAATATTTAGTAATGTTTAGAAATGAAATTTAATCACAATCGTTAGAGCCGATTTTGAGAAAATAGACTTTTTCTTTTTTTGCCCTTCAGTAAACTACCCTTAATTTTAGGGTTAGATATCTAATTCCAAAAACCCCTCGGGGCAACCCTATGAAAACCCTAGATACCAAATTTTAGCCTGATCGGTAAAATAGTTTAGGAGCTACTGGGGATAGAGACAGACAGACAGACAAACAGAAATTCAAAAACAACTTTTTCGCATTCAGGAAGCCCATGAAACGTCGAGATTCATCAAAATCTCTAATTCGATTTTTTTTGACGATCAAGACACTTATTCTGCCTGTAAGATAGTGCGAAAGTAAAAAATATCGCTATTTTATTATAAATGTACAGTGCAAAACAAATAATTTAAAACAACTGTTGTGTGTTTCACCATAACCCTCTTTAAATGTGACCTTAAATATATCAGTCGATAATGACTTTATATTAAACTATAAAAAATGAGGCCATAGTTTGATAAAAACGCACACGAATAGCAGGTTGAAATCTCACTCGTGTGCATGTGGTTAAATACAAAGTCCACCGATAATAAGATTGTTTGCAAATAAATTAAAACCATAATTCAAAAATACTTAACTGTGTACCACACATAAAGATAAGAATGTTTACGACATGCGTTTTATCAAGGTTAAAAAGTATCTTAAAATGAACACTAAAAATATTTTTGTAATAACTATGATTACCATTGCTTTTTTGAACCTTGTTTGGATAAAATTAGAAGATAAATTATTTTTTAAATCGCTACCATTTAATTTAAAATAGGAGGTGAGCCCATTAATACTCACTGCACTTTCAACATAATTGATCTTACGTATACCATCATATGTATGCGTATATTATAGTATGTGACAAGTATTTAAAAAAAATAAGCTTTCAGTAAACTAAAGTGAATTTTTTGAAAATAAAAACAAATATATATTCTTATTTATCACATAACTCTCTAGATACCAATTTTGAACATATATGTCATAGCCGTTTTCAAA
Organism: Timema monikensis; assembly: GCA_902151445.1. Classification (NCBI taxonomy): domain Eukaryota; kingdom Metazoa; phylum Arthropoda; class Insecta; order Phasmatodea; family Timematidae; genus Timema; species Timema monikensis. Next base: position 100,506 of record CABFVZ010001041.1, on the reverse strand, counting down.
ATCTAAATTAAAAATTTAAGGGTCTAGTAAACTGCCTTTAAATAAACTTACACCTAAAAATATAGTGTTATTTGACATGCCAAACAGTATCCAAATAATAATTTTAAATAAAATCTTTAGAGGCGTTTTCGAAAAAAAAAAATGGAAATTTATGATAATAAATGCTTAATATGTGCATGTTTTATTCAACACAATCTGTTTTTGTGGAAATAAAAATAACTACAATACATATTACGTTTTAAACATCTGTTAAATAAATGAAGATTTGATTAAACTCTTTTAACTGTAATTTAAAATTCATGAAAAGATTGTATCCCTGTACTCTCACGCTTAAATTTTCGCTAATCCAAACAAACTCCGGTCCCAATTAGTTCGAATGAACAAGATTCTATTGTATAGTGTTTTTATATCATCTTTATCATCCCTATTCCAGTAGTGAAATTGATAGGGCTCGGAATGTTTGTGAAAAACAATGAAAATTATAAATGTATTATTATTATTAGCACCGCGTCTTACTACCAGGATTATAGGCACTTACGCTAATGTGTGATGGTAGGGTGATTGTGAGATGAAATGGAGGACCTAAAGTTTAACGTGGGATCCGAACCACGGTGGAGGCCTGGCATTCCACACATTCACAAGTTGTGATTAATACACGTCTTGTCAGAGGCGAAGGAAGGGTTTGTCAATCCGATAAATCTGTGCTGGGACCGAGGATTGAACCCCGAACCACCAAGTACAGAAGATTGACACCTTACCCCTAGACCACCAGGTTACCTACTATAAAGGTATTAATTAAAGTTGAAAAAACAGTTCATATATAGTGTTCATGTGATTTATTTTGTAATATAGTTGCTGAACCGTATCACTTTTTATCAGAAATCTTCGTAAAATTTCTGCGTCCAATTTTATTTCCCTCTTTCCCCACGGAAATGTCGAAAACACATGTGAACATATTGTATGTTATAATAAAACTACATATATATAGCGCAGTACATGTGCAAGATTCAGATCAAAGAGACACTGGGCGTGCCGCCAAATGGTGTCATATCTGGAAGAAATAATATAAACCCACAGAATGTTTGAACAAAACCACTCCAGATTAGGTCTGGAGGTCTATATATAGAAAATTTTCATATCAGACAAGTTCAATCCCATTTGACTCTTCTCCAGCGAAGTCAAACCAGGCTCGGATCGCAATATTCAAGGAGAATCATGTTTGATTTGCATCATAGCATCAGTTTTTCACTTTATTCAATTATATATGATTTTCCAAAACAAAACAGTTGATTTAAATAAACAGGTTTTTTTACACCACATCTTACTAAGCTTTTGGATTTGTTATTTATTAAAAATAAGAAAAGTTGTATATAAAGGAAGTTTATCCACAATTTTATTAGAGGTAGATTGGGAAACCATCTATAGAAAAAAACCACCCACAGTATTTCCGACTGGGATTTGAACCCAAATCTCCATGTCATCGGCATTTCTGTCTTGAGCAAGAGTAACATCTGATTATACGGCCACTAAAGTGGCCCTTAAATTTTTTTATTTAGGTACTTTATATGAATGTTGAATATTTATGTAGAAAATTAAACTATAGAACCGCAACCTACCACACGTTCGGGCTATACGCTGTAAGTACTATTTACGCTAATAGGTTAGGAATTTGGAAAGTTGAATTTTAGAGAAAGTGAACCCCCATTTGTGTGGAGAGAGAGAGAGAGTGAAAAACCATTTAGGGAACACCAGCGCCAGTTCATCTAACCAAGATTTGAACCTCAATCTCCCCATCCTAGTTAGTCTAGCTCAACACGAAGCTAGCGCGTTTGCTAACTCCGCCACCGAGGCGGGTATTTATGTAAATACAAATGGCGTGGTGTAGGAGTATTTGACAGTAAACAGAATTAGTTTAAAATTTAGTTGTAAACTGTTCTCGTTACTTAATATAATATTCACTGTCCAGGTATTAACGTAAATACTTTCCCAGGTGAGGTGTGATAGTGGATTTATGTGCGATTTGTTAAATAGGGGATGAGTGAGTGAGAACTTTTCATAGATACAGTTTTAACAAGTTCCGATTACCGTAGACATAAACCCGACCACGACACAACACGACAATACACGACACCACATGACAATTTACGACACAACACGACAATTTACGACACAACACGACAATTTACGACACAACACGACAATATACGACACAACACGACAATATACGACACAACACGAAAATATACGACACAACACGACAATATACGACACAACACGACAATATACGACACAACACGACACAACACGACAATATACGATACGACAATACATGACATGACACGACATGACACGACATGCCACGAAGGAGGTATGTCTTTAGAATAAAAACCCTCGACTATCTGATCTGGATTTTACCCTTTACAATATTTTTTTTCTTTTAAATTTCTATCGACCCCTCGGAGAGAAAGTGTTGTGACCATAAAAAAAATCGAACTCGAGATTTAAATAAATGTCGAAGTTTCATGACTCCCTGAAAGTAAAAAAGTGGTTTTCGCAATTCGAGGGTTACCGAGTGTTTTGTGGGAATAGACATCCAACTATAAAATTAAGAATAGTTTATTGAAGAGTAAAAAGAGAAAAAAAAATCGATTTTCTCCAAATTCGCTCTAACGATGTTTAGTAAGTTTTATATTTAGACACGTTATTATCATTAACAAGATGAAAATCTCATTTTCTCATGAAAATTACTTTGAGAGTACTTTACACAAGAAAATGTTTCCAATTTTCCTAATTTATCCGCAACTACTTGAGATATGAACTTTATATATATACTTTTTAATTCAGGGCTTAGAAAATGAACTTGATTCTTATACTCTTTGGTTGACAAAGATGTTTCTAATTTCTCAATTTTTCTGTAACAGTGTTCCTAATGTCATAGACTAAGTAACAGTGTATATTATTTCATTCATGATCTTTGGTATAGTATTTCTAATATTTTGTTTAACAAATCTTACGAGTTTTTAGTGAATGTCTATTTTAAGATAAAAGAGAGATAAAGTCCTCTGCAGTGGTGCACCGTACCATTTATTTTTTTCGAGCACCACATCTTACTACCCTTTCCGATTATACGCTTTTGTACTAATTACGCCAATGATTTTAGTGATTGGTAAGATTATATGTATAGGAAGTGGACCCCCATGTGCATGGAGGGAGAGTTGAAAACCATTTAGGAAAAACCACCATCAGTACACCCGACCAAGATACGAACCTCGATCTCCCCGTCATCAGCCCTGTAGTCTACTGTGAGAGTAGCGCGTTAGACCATGCGGCCACCGAAACGGGTATTGCAATAATTCACTAGCACATTCTTTTCGGATATAAAATATAACCAAGCAATGTTTAATATGGCGAATCCTTGACATTATAATTTTCTGATCATCTAAATGTGGGGGATTGAATATATATTTACATTGAAATCACAGTTCTACCAATAATACAGTAAAATAAAATTATTTTTGTATTTTCTTAAAGTTCCCTTCTATCTAGAATCCTATTATAAAAAGTGGCCTACTCTTTGGAAAATTTAACATATTTTAAGATGCCTTGGTTTTAGGGAAATCAATATCAATACTACCCGCATCAGTGGTCAAGCAGGTTAAGACGTCAACTTCGTTTGGTCTGTTTGTTTAGTGAGGGGAAGAACAAGCTTAGAATCAAAGAAGAGTTTTATTATTATTATTATTATTATTATTATTATTATTATTATTATTATTATTATTAGCATCGCGTCTTACTACCCGTTCGGGTTATACGCACTTACGCTAATGTGTAATGGTAGGGTGATTGTGAGATGAAATGAAGGACCTAAGGTGAAGGAAGGGTTTGGTAATCAGATAAATCTGTGCCGGAACTGAGGATTGAACCCCGGCCGCCAGCACAGAAGTCTGACACCTTACCCCCTAGACCACCAGGTCACCCAAGAGTTTAATTAAATTTAACATTTTAAAATTAAATTACAAAAGTAACTTTTGTTGAAATCAGGAGTACATATTTTAATATGTTTATGTTATTTTGTTCGGTATTTTATTTATTTAGATTTTAAATTAAATTTTAAAACTATAAAATTTAACTTGATACGTGTGTATGTATGTATATACGTCTAACAGAAATATGAAGTCAAAATATCTTAAAACATGAGCTGCTAAAGTGACGCAATTATTTACTCAACACGTAAACAGATTAGTCCTTTTAGCAACATATATCACAGATACATCAAACAAACTCTTTCAGTTGTACGTCATCCTTATAAACAGCTACTACAATTATGTGCTGAATAGCTACTTGTTAGATTATTCCGTGTGCTTTATAGTTAATAACAAAACTTACTTCCAAAAAGAAAATACTGCAAAAACAGTAAGTTAATTAACTTAACACATATTCTAAAGAGTTGAAATTTTTTATAATAACTCAACATTAAGAATTATCTTACATATCACTAATAATTTAGCTTTTTTTGCTTATAAAAATATTTTATAGCAACTGTTGTATTTTAGTATATTATATTATTATTTGATGGTAAAAAAAAGGTGGATTCAATAAGAATAGTTTTAATAACAAGATAATACGTACACCCCACCTACGGTAGAGGAATGTAGGTGACAGCTAGTTAAAGTTAACAGATATAGGCCTACCTACACATATGTACCCATTCGCCAAACCATGTTATCTGCAAGACCATAATTACGTTGATTTGTTGTTACTTTTTTCCAGTAAAAACTTTAACCACCCACAATATGTTGGTAATTACATTTTTCTTTTAAACGTTTTTTCATATTCTGTTATCTGTCGGTTACCAACTCTCCTATGGCTAATGGACTATATATTTGTGTACATTAATATTATTATTAGCACCGTGTGTTACTACCCGTTCGGTTTTTACGCACTTACGCTAATGTGTAATGGTAGGGTGATTGTGAGATGAAATGAAGCTACAGTTTAACGTGGAATCCGAACCACGGTGAAGGCATGGCATTCCTCACACATTCACAAGTTGTGATTGGTACACATCTTGTCAGAGGTGAAGGAAGGGTTTGGTAATCAGATAAATCTGTGCCGGGACCGAGGATTGAACCCCGAACCCCCAGTAGAGAAGTCTGATACCTTACCCCTGGAATGCCAGGCCACCCTTAAAAGTAGTGTTACACAATAAAATAATCGTTGTAGTATCTTAAAATACTTAGATCTTTCTAATATTAGTTAAAGAGTTTTGGCAGCACGCACATGATCTCATATCAATTGGGATCCGGGGTTCAATCCTCGGTACCTGCACAGATTTATCTGATTGCCAAACCCTTCTTTCACCTCTGACAAGACGTGTATTAATCACAGCTTGTGAATGTGGGGAATGCCAGGCTTCCACTGTGGTTCGGATCCCACGTTAAACTGTAGGTCCTCCATTTCATCTCATAATCACCCTACCATTACACATTAGCGTAAGTGCGTACAAGCCAAACGGTTAATAATCATAATAATAATCATTATTATTAATATTATTATATCAACAGGAATTATACTGCTCAAGAACTAAAAATAATTTATTTTAAAAACAGTAACATAAAAACTCCAAAATCGCATGTGAATCTAAGTATGAGACTCCTTCCTGCCACTGACAATTAATTTGTACTCTTTAATCTGATATTATATTATAATTTTATTATATTATTGTCATTATAATTTCAAATCATAATTCAATATTGATAATAGCACTCAGATATGTTTTTTCTTGCTTAGTTTTAAATAAGAAAACCAACAATACAAGAATTTGTATTTTTATATAAAAGGTATTTCACATTTTAAATCCTGAACCAACTGATTATATAACCACACAAATTACCAACTGATTTAAAACAGTATTAAGACAGCACACAACCCCATGACCACCAATGCACATTTTTGACCAAGCTATTAATCGAACCGCGGAGTATTTATCTTCGCGGGAATACGTACTGACGTCTAGCTTAACGCGTTAGATGTTTTAGATCTTGTAATACTTCCTCTAAATTCAATATTCATCTCCCTAACACATTAGCGTAGTTAGTACATATGTGTGAAACCCGAACGTGTAATAAGATGAGTTGCAAAAAAACATTAAATAAACATACTAGCAAAATGAACACACGTTTGTTCTAAAATCCATAGAATAGTAAATATAGGCCAACATTTATATTACTGGGTGGTAAATTATTAGATTAAAAATTAATTACGTCATCGAAATTAATTCTACTAATTAGAATATTCTATTCGTTGATTTGATATGATGTGAAATGAAAAATATACATTAGAGTCCAATTGATTGCACCATTCAATTATGTGATTTTTAGAAAATGATACACTTTGGTTAAGAGTTAGCAAACACTTGACAAGTGCTGATAAATAATGCAATCGTAATATTCTCAAGACATATAAAGCAAACGTTATCAATCATATATTATTATTATTAGGTGTTATGTCTTATAAAAGGCCCATTCCTTTTATCGGTGAAGTTGGACCGCCAATACGCCATGTCCTCTAGTTCCTACCTCAGCTTCCAGAATTTTCTTCTTTCCTTTAAGTCATCCTATATTTAAATAATCCTCCTTCTTAAGCTCCTCTTTCCCTCAACTTTTCCTTCCATGACATCACGCAGAAGACAGTTCCTCCGAAGAATGTGTCTGATACAGTTTGATTTGCACTGAAGAATCGCATCCAAAATGGTTCTCTTCTCGCCCACTCTTCTTAGGACTTCAATTGTCCCCCTGTCTGTCTACCTGGTCTTCTCACCCGCTCTTCTTTAGGACTTCAATTGTCCCCCTGTCTGTCCACCTGGTCTTCTCACCCACTATTCTTAGGACTTCAATTGTCCCCCTGTCTGTCCACCTGATCTTCTCAACTTCTCTTCAGCACCACATTTCAATCAACTATATGGTTAATATAATAAAATAAATATAAAGACTTTTATAAACCATTTATTTGTACGTATATAGCAATAATCATTAACCTAATAATATAAGAACTAATCATATTATATTATGTCTTCCAATTAAATCTTATAAATAGCGAAAGAAAGAAAAAAGATGCAATTTAGAAATTTTTATGGAAATTTAGGTATCTCTATTATTATAAATCAATGTAAAATATGGATCTTTTAGGTATTACAAACTGTATCTACATAATATTATGCCTACTTTAATTAGTCAGGTCTAAATATTTACACACTGACTAATTAAATGGTTAAAATATAGTTATTTTTACATAGTTGTCCACCTAAATCACAAAAGCAGTTTATTACAAAACTATCAGAATGGATACCAGTCAGAGTGGATATAATTCGGGTGGATACAATTCAGGATTTTTCACAAAAGCAATTTGTTACAACATTGTTGGAATGGATACAATTCAGGTTTTTGTGGATATAATTAAGGTGGATAAAATTCAGGATTTTCAAAAAACCCGTTTATTACAAAACTATCGTAATGGATACCATTCCAAGTGGAAACAATTCAGATCCCCCCTTCTGCCCAGGACGCCCTATCCCCACCCCCTTCAACCACGATAAAACTACCCTCTTAAAATGTTAGAGCCTATTAATTCTTGGAGATGTTTGTTTGACGAATCAACTTAAAACAGACAAAACTATATCAACTTGTATTTGATCAAATATGTGCAGACATCCAAGAAAGACATGATGCTATCATTTTTTTAATCACTAATTGTTAAAATGACGTGATTATTTACCCAACAGATTATATTTATATCAATATTATAATCTTAGACGCAACAAGATAAATATTTCCGTTGTGTTCTTTCAGCATTAGCCGACTCAAAGTGTGCATGATGAATAATTAATTTTAATCAAATTACGTTGAAATTGAAATAAAACAATTATTTACAAAAATAAAACGCTGAGAGAATAGTAAGTGTATTGTTAAAAAGTAGATAGTAGATACTAATTTAGAGAGTTGAAAAGATATTATGTTAAATATGGAAACCTATTGTTATTATTCCAACTAGTTTTAAGTTGTTATGACTTAAACTATTTTCTTTTTCAGAAATATATAAATATTGATAACTTAATTTTGTCAGGTGTAGACCTAATGATAAGTTACTTTATTGTTTAATCTGAGAGGTTATAAGCTCTCCTTACACCATTCCACCTTGGTTTATTCAATCAAAGTAATATTGCTACCGTTCAATACAAACTGAATGTTCTTTATTTATTGAATTATTTTTACATCATATACAAGATTTAAAATGTCTGGCTATGTTGATAAGAAAATTATCCAATGTTGGGTTGACTAACACATTACTTTTTATAAAATGAAAAAGAAATTTTAGATAAAAAGTCATTATAAATGTTTTAAATATAATGATTTTAGAACAAGTATTTTTTTAGCACCACGTCTTACTACCCGTTCTGGCTATAAGCATAAGTACTAAATAAGCTAATAATTTTATGGATGAGGAAAGCTGTATTTATAAGAAGTGTGACCGCGCATTTAGGTGGAGGGATATTGAAAAACTATTTTTGAAAACCTAAACCATGTACACTTGACCGAAATTCGAAACTCGATCTCCTCGTCATTAGTAGTTTAATCTACAGCCGAGAGTAGCGTATTACACCATGAGGTCACTGAAGTGGGTTTGACCCAGTTGCTACTAAAAGTAGTTTATTTAAATTCATTGTATGTATATATGAACAATCAACGAGTATTCTCATGACATATAACAAATATATGTTAATATCTTAGAGTTCATGGTTGGCTCCAATTCTTGACGTGCTTTTATATGTTTGTATTTTAACACAACTTAGCCTTATCATCTCGTTTCTAGCAGAAGCCTGGTGTGTATTTAAAAAAATCCTCCTCCTAATTACAAAATTAATAACTCTAATTGGGTAGGTATGAGGAAGGTATATATTAGTGAGAATGCACTCTCATTTTTAAAAATCATTTAATATTTCAACAATGTTCAGTATTAGGAACTTCTATCAACTCTTCATCTCCATTAATATTTGATAAGAAATGATCCACGTGCAATAGTGTTGGTGTAACATTACGATTTCCAACAACTATATCACAGAAATGATCGTCATGTGAGGAACGATCTTATCATTGAGCTTTGGAAAGGGAGAATTTTGTCCGTAGTCAAATTAAAAAGTCAAGATGTTTTTGCTCCCATTGCTTTTCCCTATTATTTATTGTTATAATGTGTTATATTTAAACTGCAACTTTCTTATTTTTTATATTCAGAAGAGTCCCTGTCTCAGTGTTACATTGTAGATTTTCTGAACACTTTTATAAATCATCGAAGATATTAATAAGAGGCTGACAGAATACATAGGGTAAATATGAACGAAAATGTTTAAAATATGTTGAAAACTTCATCTTCACTTCTATGTTGGTTTTCTGTTTAAATTATTTTTTAAAACGACCAAACAATTTAGTTACATTCAATGCAGGACTTCAAAATAAACCCTTTTATTTTTATTGGTTGTATAGTAAAACCGTAAGTGGGGAATGTATGCCCAGTGTTCCTCGATTAAGTTTCGCACAGACTGTGACATTTTATGAGAACGATTGTCATGTTTGCCTCTAGTTTCCTCGAACCGCTGGCTCCCTTTCTTTAACTTTTATATGAACAATACGTGCTAATTATCCCTTGCTTTAATTCTTCTTTGAACATTTACGGACTCATTTTAATGAAATATAGTAGAGTGAAAATAAATATTTGCGGAAAATCAAATATCTACAGCCACAAACTGTTATATTGTATTCCCCAAAACAGTTTCGAGCTTTAATAATGACCACATTCACTCTACGCGATTTAATCTCCTTGCTTATCACACATAATGATAAGGACACAACTTGTTTGCGCTTATCACCAAGGCTCTAAAAGCCCCTAAACTTGTATTATTGATTTTCATTTGAAATCTTTTCAAAATAAGGTTTTGGATGAGAGGTATCTACGTGCACAAAAAGGGTTTTCTCCGCACGTTCAGCTATCGAATTTTTGTAAGACTTCTCATCACGTTTTATTTTCGCGTGAAATGAACCATAAATCAGAATTAACAGACATTTTACCATCCAAACGTAGGCTCCTCTTTGAGACTAGCTCTAAATCATAGTCTGTGTAAGAAGTTTCTAATTCATTTTAAATCTTTGTACAAAAGTCATTTTCAGTTTCACACATTTATGTATATTTTTATTCATTTTCACGTTCCTATAATTTAATTTCGCAAAAAATATGAATATCCTTATAATTAGTAGCTACTATCATTTAAATAATGGATAATATTTACAAAAACAAAGTCAATAATAAAACATAATATGTTTTCCAATAGTACCAACATAGGCATAGAAAACGATACATAGTTTGGTGAAATATAAGGGTATCGATACCAAATTTTGTTAGTGACAGTATTAAACCAGATAAACTCTTTGATTAACAAAAAGGCCTTAGCTTACTAACTTCTTTCTTCCTGTCAACTCCTTAATTATTGAGATAACCCAAACTTCCAATACATTCCCATAAAGTGTATACACATTATATAGCCGAAATGTTTCTAATAAAATAATTCAGTCTGTCTCAAACAGACACAATTTTGCAACGGTATGCTCCTTATGGCCATTACTGAAATTTGAGATTATTAATTGCTTAAATTGTTATTTAGGGAAAAGGTGAGAAGATTAAAGTAGAAACAGTAATGTATTGAGAGAGAGTTGAAAATCTTTAAATGGAAACATAAAACAAATCATGAAACATGTCAAAAATGAAAGAGTTTTTCTGGAAACAATGTTCTTGTACACAAGCCTGTATTTTCAAGATTGATAAATTAGTTTGTGATTGAGTTTAGTTAAAAAAAAAAATACAACACTAACTTGAACAGAAGGTAGATAGAAATAAAATTATCTCAGAAACATTATCACTTAAAATAAGTCATTTTGATCATAATCTAGGTTTATTATTGACATTAATAATTAACTTTTGGAACCTGTTTATTAACACTATAGTTGTATGGATCATAAAATATTGGCACGCAAATTCAATTTTTTTTTTTTAATATTCAGTTGTTGCAATGGCTTCTGACAAACCGGAACTGATCACTAAATCCGACCTCGAGGAAGTTATGAGACCTCACCTTGACTCGAATACTAGTGTGGAAAGTTTCGAAACGACTCCTCTAACCAAACCAGGGGACAATTATGGTAGTAATATTCTTTCACTTGATGTGATATTGAGCCCTAGCCATGAGAAACTAGCCTTGGTGGCCAAGTTGGTACCCCTGGCAGAGATACTTAGGGAGATGTTCCAATGTGATATTACTGTGAGGAAAGAGAACGACATGTATGTTCTGGTACGACCGGAATATGAAAAGATTCAGAAGGAAAAGAAGGTAGGTTTGATATTTCTACTTTATAATAATTATTTAATCATTAATGTGTTACTTTGGTGACTTGTTAATGTTTCTAATTATGTTTCTTAGTGACGTATACATTAATAATGGGATAAAGCATTTACAGTAAACTGAGAAATTAATCTGAATGATTTTCCACTATACTAAACACTACCACGGCGACGAACCTACTAAAGGAAAATTTTTTTAATGCTCAATTTATTAAAACATTGTTCATATGATTTTAAAATTATTATTTAATGCCTTTTATTTTTTGGCAGGCCAGTTGGAGCAAAAGGTTTTATTTTATAATAGAATGGAAATATATACAACACATGAACCTAAAGATGATCCACCAAATATTTGTTTTCTCTTGATGGATATTATTTTAATGTTTAATAATAATCTTCACTTAGGCTATATAATTAGATATTCAAGTAGATTAATATGTTCACACCTTCCTAGGTACCGGCTGATAAGTTCCTCGACGCATTCCCAGCATGCTACGGTGCAAGGGCTACAAGAGGCGAGGACGTTGGTCTAACCAGTGGGTGACGGGGCCCTCCTCCTTCTAGAAAACTTGAAAGCCAAGGGCTACGTTACAGGTGATCGTCAGAAAGGTCTAGACATGAGACACTCTAAGCTTGCCATTGCCAACCTAGCTCGTTTCCACGCCACCGCCATAGCCATCAGGAACCACAAGCCGCAGGTGTTTAAGGACACAATACTCAGGGCTTGTCGACCCTCCAATGTCACCCCTCCCGATGAAAATGAACCCAAAAAACAGATTTTAGAATATATTAAATCCATCCCTGATTGTAAACAACACGCTGGTAAGGTTGAAGTCGTTTTCGAGAAAACCTATTTATTGTCTGCAAGCTCTGTCATCGGGAGTGAAGCTTTTAAATCGATAGCTCACCGCGACTTTTGGACGAGCAACATGATGTTCCGATATGCGGAAGATGATGTTAAAAGGGAATCACCTATTGGTTTCAAAATAGTTGATTTTCAGGTGGCCGCGTATTGTTCTCCAATTCAAGATTTAATTTTCTTCATATACACTAGCACTGAGATGGGATTGGTTGTTGATCATTACGATGAGCTTATCCGTGTTTACTACGACAACTTGATCGAATTTCTTCAACTTCTAGACTGTGATATTGGGCCTTTCTCTTTCGAGACATTTCTTGAAGAAATAGAATTGGTAGCACCAAAGGAGTTCACCCATGTTGTAGAAATGTTGCAGCCAATCTGTATTGACAAAGAAAGCCTACCGTCTGAGTTTTCCGAATTTGAGAATTTTAACTTTGCCTGCGATCAGTTCAAAAAGGGTTTGGGCGAGTTTTTCTTTATGTGGATTTCTCAAACTGTAAATGAATTTTCCAAGAGAGGTTGGATTTAAATAATAAAAATATATTTATAAAAACAATAAACTAGTAGACTTGTTATTGGGAATAAATAATTTTAAAAGAATTGCTACATTAATTTAAAGTAAATTAATAACCATGATATATTTAAGTTAAAAAATAGAGACTTTTATTATAATGTATTCTATCTGTTGTAGCATTTTACAATTGCAAGACTACGGCGTTAATATAAATGATGTGTAATAATATGTGTATATGCTTATCTTATTTTATAAGGATTTTTTTCTTTAAAACTTTTTTGATTTAATACAAAACTTTAATGTATATATACAGGGTGTCCCACGATAAAGTAGCCCGCCTTCTTTACCCAGCTTGCGACTCACTCTGAATTGGAGGAGCTCACTCCCCTCCCACCTATATTGTGATATGAATAATGATTCAATAAACCTTCATACAAGCAGTTCACTTGCTCATTCTTCATGTCATAATATGGGTGGAAAGGGATTGACCTCCTCCAATTCAGAGTGAGGTGCCTGTTGGATATAGGAGGCGGGTTATTTTTCCGTGGGCCACCCTGTATTATGTTACCATAAACTTACAAAGATACATTTTACCACATAGTACATTTATTTTACAGTAGGCTTATGATCCAAATAAAATATAGAATATCAAAATTAAAATGAAGTAATTAATAACGTTTATTCTGAAAATTGAAAAATGACACTTGGATACGGTAATCGAACCCGGAACCTTTGGCTTAGTACGCCACTGCAGCAGTGGCGTTCTAAGTCAAAGATCCCGGATTCGATTCCCGTGTCCAGGTGATATTTTTCAATTTTCATAATATGATATCTGTGTGGAGTGATCCCTCACTAAATGCATACATAATAGCTTCGGCAATTTGATTCGTGATAACATTTAGTAAATTTTAAAACTTCACTAAACCAATATTGTTTATTTTAATTTTTTAAGCTTCTCGTATTCTATTATTATTATTATTATTATTATTATTATTGGTGTGAAAGATTCAAATTAAATTTATATTTAATCCACATTTCTAAATATTTGGATACTGGTGATGTAAGAATTTATAAGATGTCTCATTGAGTTCAGTTGACTCTGACAAACAGGTCAAAGTTTGAATTTCAGCAATATGAACTGAGGTGTTTTTTTACTTTTGATTTTTATATTTCCCCTCCATTATAACATTGATTAATTTCCTTTAAATTGCCTCCTTGCTTGACAAAAATTAGAATAATACATTTACAACTTTGGTTTTAAACTTAGAGAAAGAAATAATAGCAAGCAAATTATTATTATTATTATTATTATTGTTAATATTATTTGCGGTATTTAACGTGAACTTTAGCAACTCACTGATTATATCAGAATACGACTTACATTTTATATTAAATCTATAAACTAATTTAAATCTAGAATATAAACAACACGATACCACAGCCGTTGTTTTAGGGGGACCCACTTCACCTATGATCACACTTTCTGTTATATAAGGACTCAATCCTAAGACTCGACATTCAAATTATATGAGTAATTCCATAATCAATCAAAATATATAATAACCCGCTTCGGGGGCCGCGTGGTCTAACGCGCTACTCTTTTGTTAGACTAAACTGCCAAAGACGGGGGAGATCGGGGTTCGACCCTGGTTGAATTCACTGAGGGTCGTTTAACCTAAACAGTTTTCCACTCTCCTTAAACGCAAATTCGTCTGCACTTCCTCTCAATTAAAACCTTCCTAATCCTTAAAATCTAATTAGTACAAAGGCGTATAACTCGTATGGGTAGTAAGACGTTGTACTAAATATATATATATATATATATGTTTTTGTAATTTAATGTCTTTATTACGAATAATATTATTACAAGAAATATAAACATGCAAGGTTTTTTTTCTTTTGCAATGCAGATACTATCCGTTCGGGTACACACATGTTATTTAGTAACTAAACTAATGTGTTAGGGATGACAAGAGATGAGCTTAGAGGGCATTTACCCGTATTTTCGTTGAGGAAGCTTAGTAAATTAACTATGAAAAAACATCATCATTACACCCTACCGAGATTCAAGGTAGTATATCCCAGTCATTAACAGTCAATTTAAAGAGATGCTTAAACTTTTCTGTCACCGAAGCGGATACTTTTTCCTCGGTATACATAATTTCATTGGACTTATTAATATTTTAACACTCAATTTATTTCAAAATGAGTCTTTCTTCCTTAAAATATTATTTACTGTACAAGTGGGAATGAAGTTTGTGAGGAGCATGTTAGCTGTCACGAGGATAAACAAGATTAGGAATGAAGTTATCCGGGAAAGAGTTGGGGGTACAGGGAGTACATGAGATATTAGAGGAAGCAAGACTGAGGTGGTATGGACATGTAATGAGGATGGAAAAGGATAAAATACCAAAGAAAAGGTTGGAAATGAAGTATGTAGGAAAAAGACCGCAAGGGAGGCCACGATAGAGATGGGAGGAGCACATAACAGAAAGTGTTCAAGTGAAAGGAGAATAATGGGGGGGATTAAATGAGGAAGGGTGGTAGAAGAATAGAGGGAGATGGAGGGATTTAACTAAGCTTACCCGACCTCACGATGGAAACAGTTGATGATGATTGTGATTATGAGGTGGTCCCTAAAGTCACTATATATGTAGTGAAATCAGATGAATTTAATAAAAATGTCAAAATGACATGATTATACGAATACATTTATACGAAAAATAGGTATTTACATTGTGACCAACATTCCATAATTTATCTACTATTATAATTATTTTATTTCCAGTGCCATACCAATCGTGATGAATTTGAATTAACCTATTTATGCAGTAGCATGTGTTTTATAAGATATACCACATAATTAAATTAGGGGAATGTTTTGCAAGAATGTTTCAAAAAAACGGGGTCATACAGAGAAAGAAATGTGTGACCTTCAGGTGGTATCCAAGCGAATTGAATTTGAGCACAACGAGATAAGATCTGGACAATTAAGATTAATACCGAGCAGGCATTGAGTATGTGCGTAATCTTTTCGATAAGAACCGACAATAATTACAAGATCTGTATTATGTGTAATAATGTGATTAGAATCTTGTTATAATAACAATTTGTTATTGAATTTGTTGGATTTCGCCAAATAGATTGTGACTTAAGAGGCACTCTGTATAAGGGGGATAGTATAGCGACAGAATGAGCTGCACATGCGTGCACGAAAGAGTGCTGAACAAGAAACAAAATTTATACAGGTCCGCGGAGTCGGTGACCGGGTGGTCTAGGGGTAAGGTGTCAGACTTCTATGCTGGCGGCCGGGGTTCAATCCTCGGTCCCAGCAAAGATTATCTGATTACCTAACCCTTCCTTCACCTCTGACAAGACATCTTGTGAATGTGGGGAATGCCAGGCCTCCACCGTGGTTCGGATTCCACGTTAAACTGTAGGTCCTCCATTTCATNATTTCATCTCACAATCACCCTTACCATTACACATTAGCGTAAGTGCGTATAACCCGAATGGGTAGTAAGACGCGGTGCTAATAATAATAATAATAATAATAATAATAATAATAATACAGGTCCGTGAAGCTGGAAGCACTACAAATGGCACAAATTATAATACTTATACCGATATTTAATATTGAATTTGTGCCACAAGAATATACCAATCTCATAATTTGTGTCGTCA
Source organism: Timema monikensis (assembly GCA_902151445.1). NCBI lineage: Eukaryota > Metazoa > Arthropoda > Insecta > Phasmatodea > Timematidae > Timema > Timema monikensis. The sequence continues at coordinate 84,004 of CABFVZ010001041.1, read as the reverse complement.
TAGTTGTTGTGAAAACATAAAAAAAAAACTCTGGGTGCTGCCAATTTCACGTAGCAACACCCATAACGGTACAAATTCTGAAATATATACCGATATTTAGTGCTGAATTTGTTCAACAAGAATATTCTATCCCCATAATTTGTGCCACTGTAGTTTTCGTGAAAACACACACACACACAAAATAGCGAATCTTTCCTGAACTTTCTGGAAGTACCTGTACAAGTTTACAGACAAGACAAACAGCATCCTTATAAATGAGAGATCTTTCCAGACTCTGTACGATATTACCTCCCAAGTGATAGAATACTTTTAGTTAAGAATAATAAAATTCAGTCTCACTTAAATTTACCTTAAAGTTTAATTCACACGTTCGGCGAAAATAGAAAACAGAATCTGCTTGAGTGGTGCAGTAATTTACACGCTGTATGTTGACACATGATGCATTGCAACGCTAACTTAAAACAGTTGATTATTAACATATTTTCTTTTCTTGTGGATAAACATGTATTTTAGATAATTCTCCCGATGGTTGCTATACTAATTTTTGGAGAGGTTTCATAATATAATAGTTTGTTTTCACTTTATTTTCCTCTTATTTTCTTTATTTCCTTTTCAATTTTAGGGAGGCGCTGCTTCCCTTGCTTCCGTTGAATAAACGCCACTGATATATAGATTTATGCTTATCGGTCAGAAACAATAGATTTATTAAAAAATATATTTCAGATTAAAATATGTTTCGTTTTAACAGTACTACAAATTCACAGTGACAAGTTATTTCGTATATTAAATAGCTACAGGGCTATAATCAAAATTTTTATATTTCTGCTTATGTAAAGTACCCTCAAAATCATTTCTATGGAAAAATTAAAATCGCCATTATGGTTTTAAAATAAAACAGTTCCTATGAACAAGATTTAATCAAAATCGTTGAAACGAATTTTGAGAAAATAAATTTCCCCTCTTTTTCCCCTTCAGTAAACTACCCTTAATTTTAGTCTTAGCTATATAATTCAAAAAATTCCAGGACCACTTTAGGAAGGGGGGACTTTATGAAAACCCTAGATACCATGTTTTAACCTGACCAGTAAAATGTTTTCTGTCCTGGGCTGAAATACAGACAGGGGGTATCGCAACAAAAAAAAACACTTCTTTTTTAGGGTATCGGTGACCTGGTGGTCTAGGGGTAAGGTGTCAGACTTCTATGCTGGCGGCCGGGGTTCGATCCTTGGTCCAGGCACAGATTTATCTGATTGCCAAACCCTTCCTACACCTCTGACAAGACATCTTGTGAATGTGTGGAATGCCAGGTCGCCACCGTGGTTCGGATTCCACGTTAAACTGTAGGTCCTTCATTTCATCTCACAATCACCCTACCATTACACATTAGCGTAAGTGCGTATAACCCGAACGGGTAGTAAGACGTGGTGCTAATAATAATAATAATTTAGGGTATCATGAAAGGTTGACATTTTTTAGTCAAAATCTTGAGGTCCATATATTTTATTATCACAATACTCCTCTCTCTAAGTGGTCGAGCGAAAGTACCAGTTCATATATATAATATAAACTTGTGCGTGATAGAAAAAAAGTTATCACCATTTTGTACTACCCGTTCGGGCTATAAGCACTTACGCTAATGTGTAATGGCAGGGTGATTGTGAGATGAAATGGAGGACCTACAGTTTAAAGTGGAATCCGAACCAAGGTGGAGGTCTGGCATTCCCCACATTCACAATCATGGTATCTCTAGCCTATTGCCAAGAGTGACGCAATATATCATTCAGCCACAGAAGCGGGTTTGTAATCATTTATAAAACAAATATCCATACACTTAAAAAAACGTGACACCAGAATTATTTTGAACCACGTGTTACTAAAATGACTTAGTTATTTACCAAGCTAATAAGATATTTATAAAGATAATTATCGTAGACGCAACTAAAGAACTTTCATTTGTAAGCTAGAATCGTAGCTTAACGTGTGTATGATTAACAGTTACTTTTAATCAAATTGTGTTGAAATAAAAACTACACAATATTTTTTTTAATTATTTAGTTGTGTTGATCAATTTTAATGTTTCAAACAAAATTTATATGGCTGATTATTTCTTATACTTTAAATTATAATGCAAACAGATCAATTAGATTCAAATTTTTACCTATAAATTATCATCATTACCAATTTTAGACATTTTTTATATGACTATAGTTGCTTTTTAATTTTAATTAACATAAATCACCTCATTTCGTAAGTTTTATCATTAAATGTAATAATAACTGTATTGCTTAATGTTGCGCAATTAATTACCATACAATGGGCTGATAACAAATATTTACTTCACTCTTTATTTTGCTTCTCAACTATTATCTCTCCTAATAAAATAAAATTAAAACATTTGTCTGAAATAATCTAATCAAATTAATACTTAAATAGACAGCAAGAGTGATCTAATCTTTATATATCTAATTTCTCCTGGGTTTTAATGAATACTCCAAACTAAAACCTGTATTAAGCTGTTTTGCCTACATAAGTTAGGAGTATAAGTAGCGCTTTTAAACGCTCAGTTCATAATTTAAAGTTGTCTATAAAACACTTTAACAAACAATTTTAAAATTTGTAAATCTATAAATCATTTAACTGACCATACATATGCAAAATAAAAATAACAACAATAAAATATTTTAAACAAAATGGATTTTAGATTTAAACGTAACATAATATAAATGATATAAAAAAAATCAAAAGTAAATTTCAAGCAAGAGATTATATTTATCAGTAAAAGAAGCAATTTCATATAAGACGTTTATTGAAAGGCAACATAATCTCATGTATAATTCAAGATTAACTTAATTTTAATTGCATCATTAGTTAACGAGTATCAACGAATAAGACAAAGTAAATAATTGATAAACATACGTACCCAAAAGTTTGTTTTAAGTCATTCCCACATTATTGGAATAGGTTATTGAGTAGAATATTTGGAAATATGTTTGTTTAGTGACTAAAATAGAATCAAGTAATTTAGTAAATAGGCAAGAAATTTGCCCGAAAGGATTAAATATAAATTCACACAGTGTGTTTACAACAAAATTAAAGCCAGTTTATATTGATAGTGAATAAATATATATAAATGTATATTGAATTACTTTATTTATTCATGACAGAAATTATAAATATGTTGTCTCAGAATATTTAGAAATAGAATTTACTGGAATTTTAACAGATATTTAAATGTAAAATGTATTTAAGATAAGCTTAAAACCAAGTTTAGCTTGGTCAAAGAAAAAATTGATTTACAAAATAGTAGTATATATTCTTGTAAATAATTATTAGTAAATTTGGTCTCCATATCCGATAATATATGTATTTTAGTGATATAAAAATAAATTGTGCAACAATACATTATTCTGATGTCTTTAATATTATATTACTATTTATGGATATAATTTAAGAAAATACCCAGCCTAAATTTTAGGAATAAAACTCTTCAATAGTCCAATATTAATAGAAAACACTTGGTGTTAACCACGTGACCCTCCCAGTCTTACAAATGTTTATTTTAAATCACTTGGTGCTTCTCGTGTTTGCAATTTTGTCCACGTAGCTCTTAAAGTGTATCATTTTTATGTCCATAGGTTTGTTCTCTTGCGTCATACAGTTTGCTGTCCATCAGTTTGTATGCATCCATATTTTAACAATACAAGCACCATCTCATGTTATTTCATTGTAAAATCAACGGTTCTTAAATATCTGTTAAGCGTGTCCTAGAATTTTATGAGAGTTGTTTTTTTTCTTCATTAAATTTTATCATCTAATGCTCATGACAGATATTCAATACATATTTATATTACCATTTGAAGAAAATTAAAATCTATTTTTGTACTGGAACAATATTTTATTTATTTTGACCAATGAAAGGTTTTGTCATAAAAACTGCAAAAAAAAAAATCTGCCTTTTGAAGTGTCACTTTCCATCCCATCTTAAGTTGACCCCAATGGTCAGTAAGTCACTCAACAGTTAAACAATATTATCTTACAACTTTTCAAGTATAATTTTTTGAGCTAAGAGACTAGACTTGATGAAAAAGGGCTCTAGCTTTAACTTTCCGTTTACAAACACAATAATTTTTTTTATAGGGTCACAACAGAAAATTTTAATATATTTGTTAACTAACAGGTAGCTTTCCTCTTTGTCTTGAGATTTGAAATGTCATGGTTCTCTTTTCCCTCTTTCTTACTGACATGAAAACTGGGGTTGTAGGTGATTATCGAAAGGGAGTATAAGATTATACATAAAAGATAAGTAGTTCCAGAAAATTACAGAAAAAAAAATTGTTTTAAGCTGTGTGGACTGACTGGAGACTTTCTCGCTGACCAAGATGGCCGCCATAATGAGTAAATTAATTGAATATTAAAAAAAATAATTCTATAGACCTACTTAAGTTTACCAATCATTATCAATTGACCCGCGTCGGTGGCCACATGGTCTAAATCTTCGCTGTCTCAATAGTGGTTTTTTTTTGCCAATGATGGGGAGAACAAGGTTCAAATCCCGGTCGGGTGTACTGAGGGTAGTTTTTCCTAAACAGTTTTCCTCATTTCCTTCTGTGAAAAAGCTAGTACACTTCCTCTAAAAAAAAAAAGGTATCCTTCTTTCTAACGCACTATCGTAATTAGTATTGTACATATGCGTATGATCCGTACAGATAATAAATAAGACGTGGTTCTTATTTTTTTATCAACTTCTTAAATAAGTATAATGTGAAAAGTGATCAGATTAAAATAGAAACTCTATGTGGAGAGAAAAAAAAAATATGAAAACCCTTCAGTGGAGACTTAAACCAAAAGATGGCATGTAAGAAATGAAAGGGTGTGTGCAAGGTACAATGATCCTTAGCACACTTATTTGTTTTCAAGATGGATAGATTAAAGTTCAATCGAGTTTATACAAAAAAAAACCTGAAGATAAATTAGATATAAGTACAATTAATTATTAACAATATTTATTACCTTCAGATAAGTAATTTATATCTACACCTTAATAGCGTGCACCACATGCAAATCAACTTTGTGATATAGTCGGCTAAAAATAGTAAATTTATACTAAAATTATTGAAATTGGATTAAACATTAATGGAGATAAAGAGTCAATAGAAGTTCCAAATACTGAACATTGTTGAGATATTAAATTATATTTGGATACAAACTGCATTGAAAAGGCCGTTTTTTTTTACAATTTTAGAAGGTTTCACAGATAAACACTGCGCACAAATAAACATTTTGTCATTTTAGGGACATAATGTAATTATTAACAAGAAACTTTGTCGCTTTGTTCCCCATCGTCACCGCGGAAAATTTCGAGTAATCATTCAAATACAAATGTACTGCACACATTTCTGACATATCGTAGTCTTTTATTTTCCCTTTTACTCCCATATCTCATGCGCGCACACATAAACGAGCCGAAGCTGATTTGGTCCTGCCATATGAACGCTCCTAATATTGAGCTCAATAGTTAAGTAATACGTTTATAGAAACTGTTTACTAAACCTAGATTGGTGTAGCTAATTTAGATATTGGTTTAAAACCGTTTAACTTAATTTAATTAATAGGTTTTTTTTTTAAATTTCGGTAGTGGCATCCAACAAACAGGAGATGATCACTAAATCCGACCTCGAGGAAGTTATGAGACCTCACCTTGACTCGAATACTAGTGTGGAAAGTTTCAAAACGACTCCTCTAACCAAACCAGGGGACAATTATGGTAGTAATATGCTGTCACTTGATGTGATATTGAGCCCTAGCCATGAGAAACTAGCCTTGGTGGCCAAGTTGGTACCCGTGGCCGCCCCATTTAGAGAGATGTTCCAATGTGATATTACTGTGAGGAAAGAGAACGACATGTATGTTCTGGTACGACCAGAATATGAAAAAATTCAGAAGGAAAAGAAGGTAGGTTTGATATTTCTCCTTTATAATAATTCTATAATTATTAATTAATTACTTTGTTATATGTGTTTGTGAAAAATTACTGTTTCAAATTAAATTACTTGGTAACTTATACAATATTTATTGACAAAAACCAACTACAGTAACCTCAGTAATTTATATGAATGATTCTGAACTATATTCAACTCTACTGCGGTAATAAACCCATAACATGAAGATTCATTAAACTTTTTTTATTATACATTATTTCAAGGATGTTTAAATGACAAGTGAAAAAAATTCTACTAATATAAGGCAGGGAATTTACAACAAAAGTTATTCTTGGATATTATTAGATGTTCTATATTACGACAGGTTCATTAATTTTGTCAATGAACTTAGACCACCAATGTGGCCTGTCCTTTGCCTCCTCCTTCAGCTCCCAGAGTTTTCTTATTTCCTTTAAGTAATTTAATGTTTTAATTGTCCTTCTTCCAAAGCTACTCTTTCCCTAATCCTTTCCTTCTATGATGTCGTAAAGAAGATAGTTCTTCTTTAGGATGTGTCCGATCCAGTTTGCTTTGTACCGATGAATCACATACAAAATGGTTCTCAACCCACCCACTTTTCTTCGGATATCCTTTGTCACCCTGTCTGTCTACCAAAGCTTCTCAAGTCTTCTCCAGCATAACATTTCAAAGCTCTTCAAGATCTATTTCTTTTCTGTCTTCCTGAGTCCAAGTTTCTACTTCATACAGCGCTTTGCTCCAAATATAGCATTTCGTAGTTTCTTCCTAATTTCCAAACTTAACTTGCTGGTCAGTAGTAACCTCTTCTTGTTGAAAGATTCGTTGACGATGGCGATCTTATAGCTAATCTCCTTGGTGTTGTAGGCGTCCTTTGTCAGAGGAATTCTTAGGTACCTAAACTGCTCTATATTTTCCAACTCCTGGTTTCCAAATTTAATTTTCAGTGGCTCATCATTTTTTGAGGATCTTAATTTTTTTTTAAATCGCCATAGCTCTTAACTTCTAAATGTTGATCTCCATGCCATATCTTCTCCCTAACTGCACAAACCAGTCCATTCTTTCCTGCAATTCTTCATAATATTTTCCCAGCAATGCTAGATTGCCTGAGTATTTTATTGTGTTGGTGACGCGTCCTCCTATCCTGAAATTGCCACGTCCTCTAGGGATTATCTGACTATTCAAACTCCATACAATTTAAACATACTGGGAGAAAAACAGCATCCCTGCCTCAATCATCTTCCTATCTCTACGCTGTTTGTCTTTCCATCATTCAACCCCACCTTCACTCATTGTCCCAGGTACAAGTTTAAAATCATACTTGCGTCTCTCCTGTTTATTCCGATATTCTCGAATATTTTCATCAGTTTCTTCCATTTCACTCTATCTAACGTCTTTTACCAGTCGATGAAACCAATGAAATCATTGAAATTCAGCACTTTCTCTGAAAATATTCTCAACATTCCTTTAGAATATCTGGTTCCTTTTCATTTTCTAAATCAAAATTGGTCTTCTTCCATCAAACTTTCTATTTTTTTTACCAGTCATCTGTTGAATATTCTTGCCAAGATCTTCCCCACGTGCGAGATGAGGCTGATGGTCATGTGGTCATTGGATTTATTGGCCTGTTTATTCTTATCTTATATTGAACTCAAAATATATTAAGCACAGGATCCTTAATATATTCCACCAAATATATGTTTGGTAAAATTTGTTTTTAAATCTTAAAGGATATACTTTTTAGATCCCTAGTATTATCCCTCACTGAATCTCTGTAATTAGATGGTCAAGAAGATTAATATGTTTACGCACTCCCCAGGTACCTGCTGATAAGTTCCTGAACGCATTCCCAGCATGCTACGGTGCAAGGGCTACAAGAGGTGAGGACGTTGGTCAACCAGTGGGCGACGGGGCCCTTCTCCTTCTAGAAAACTTGAAAGCCAAGGGATACGTTACATGTGATCGTCAGAAAGGTCTAGACATTAGACACACCAAGCTTGCCATTGCCAACCTAGCCCGTTTCCACGCCACCGCCATAGCCATCAGGAACCACAAGCTGCAGGTGTTCAAGGACACCGTGCTCAAAGCGTGTAGACCCTCCAGCGTCATGCCTGGTGATGGAGATGAAACCAAAAAAGAGATTATAAACTTAATTAAATCCATCCCTGATTGTAGACAACACGCCAATAGGGTTGAAGCCCTTCTCACGACAACAAATTTTTTGTCCGCTGGCTCAGTTATCGGGACAGAAGCTTTTAAATCGATAGCCCACCGTGATCTTTGGACGAGCAACATGATGTTCCTATATGCGGAAGACGATGTTAAACGGGAGTCGCCGATTGGCTTAAAAATAGTAGATTTTCAGGTGGTCGCATATTGCTCTCCCATTCCTGATTTAATTTTCTTCTTATTCACTAGCACTGAGCTGGGATTGCTCGTCAAATGTTACGATGAGATTATCCGCTTTTACTATGACACTTTTGTCGACTTTCTTCAACTTCTCGATTGTGACATTGGGCCTTTCTCATTTGGAAAATTTCTTGAAGAAATAGAATTGATAGCACCAAAGGAGTTCGATCATATTGTAGAAATGTTGCGTTCAGTATGTATTGACAAAGAGGGCTTACCCTCTGAATTTTCTGATTTTGAGAATTTTGACTTTTCCTCTGATCAATTCAAAAATGCGTTGGGAGAACTTTTTAATAAAAGGCTTTCTCAAACTGTGAATGAATATGCAAAGAGAGGTTGGATTTAAATAATAAAATTATCAAATCAGTAGATTTGTGATTGAAAATTAAATTTTTTATAAGGATTGCTACATTGATTTGAAATAAAAAATAATAATATTTTGTAGTTAAAAATCTAGACTTTTTACAATACATGCTACTATCCATAAGATATTTCGAACGCTAGTATTAAAGGCATTAATCTATTATTTGTTCACGAATATAGTAACTTATATTAGTTTCAATGAATGTTTCACTTAAAAAAGTAGGCGTATTAATATAAAATTATAATATTTATCTATTATCATAAAATTATAATATACACACCTTTTTACATAATGAATTTACATCCAAGACAGCTTATGTCCCAATTAAAATATAGAATATCAATGTCAGAATATATTAATTAATCTCATTTAATACATTTTAAAAATTCACTAAGCCCATTTCCCACTGGTGTTTTATTATTAACTTTAAGCCACCTTTATTAGTGGTATTAAAGCTCATGTGTTTTATTGTACATTTTCTATGGTTAATTTGCATAATTTCAATGTACATTTTAATTACTAGGTATTTTTCATAAATGTATATATACAAATTAAAATTTAATTTTTATTATATAAGGTACTTAAATGATAGTTTTAATGACCTACAAATAAATGTATTACGGCCAAGCTTAAAATCATAACATAAAATAAAAATGTTTTGATAGAAAATTAAATAAAGCAGGTAGTTTAAAAGCTTAATATAATTTTTTAAAGAAACATGTTTCCCTCGATAAACTAGAGGAAGAAAGTAACTGATCTTGTGGTGCTCTGACAGAGAAAGAATCTACTCATAGATTAATATTATAAGTCTAAAAGTTATTAAAACAGAAAAAACATTTAAGCTGAACGTACGTAAAAGTAGGTAATAACTTGGTCAATATTGTGGATTAACCTGTAGCTTACACTTCTATCAGGTACTTAATACAATCGAATTAAGCTTTTTATTTATTGAATTTTAAATGAAATTAAACTAGTACTGTGAAAGACAGAAAACCAATTGATTCAGTACTCAATAGTACATTTTATTCGTAGAGAAAAACTGTGGAACACGTTGTTTAATACATCATTCTGACAATGACAAAATTTAAAATAATAAGCTCTAGATACTAGATTGATTGCTTAGAATAGTTGTAAATTAATATCCTTTTAATTTAGCTAATAAACGAAATATTTTTTGAGTGTAAATCATATTTAACGTTACTCGGCTGGAGGTTCAAAGACTACCACTGCCAGCTTTAGTTCAAATTGGTCTTTGCATTTGGCAACTATCGTGAAACAAGCAAACAAACATATTTTGTAGTGGCCGCCATCTTGAAACGGATAACCAGATTAAATAAATATGTACTGCACACACATTGTTTTTCCTAGGTCCATAAAATGTCTCTAGCAAATTTCGTTAAAATTGGTCTACATATTTGACAGGTATCGCAGAAGCAAGATCCATAATGACAGACGAGATACCTGGTGGTTAACTTACAGAACTAATAATATTGACAAACAAAGAAATAGAGCAAAAACTCTGGTTTATATGACTATTAGCCGGTGTACTAGTAGTACCATGCGTTTCCCAGGAGAAATGTTGTGACTTCTAATTATTTCTAATTAAGCTAAAACGACTTTGGTGGCCGCACGGCTTAAAGCGTTATTCTTTGAGTAGACTAGACTGCCGATGACGGGGAGATCGAGTTTCGAATCTCAGTCGGGTGTACTGAGGGTGGTTTTTCCTGGATGGTTCTCCAATCTCCCTCCACGCAAAAACGGCTACATTTAATCTGAATATAACGTTTCTAATCCCTAAAACCACTAACGCAAATAGTACATAATCGTATAACCAGAACGGGTAGTAAGACATGGTGCTTAATAAATATATATACAATTGGGATCATATACATATATATAATCCTAATTTTAAAATTCCCGCTACGAGGTGCGTATGTTTGTGCCCAGAGTCTAATAATTTTTTAAATTTCAGACCTATGCATGCTGTAGATTTCGCTCAATTCTCATGTCAGACGAACAAACTCTTAATTGTATTAACAAAGGAGAACATATATTTTTGATTAAATTATTCTCCCAACACCAGTGCTCCCTGTATTAACGTGTTTGAACCATAAGGAAATATATTGTATTCTAAAGAATAATTTGTTTATTTTTAAAAATATTTATTCAAAGAATTAGCTTGTATGTCACAATTATTAGAAACTAAACAAGTATAGTGAGCTTCAAAAATACTCTATCGTTCTATTTCACTTTAAATTCATTGTCAACAGCTGTTGAATATGTTATGGAACAGCGGCATTAGATGAGAAACTTTTTAAATTAAGAGAAAAAAGTTGTCATTAAATTCCAGGACACCACTTGACAGATATTAAATAACTGTTGAGGACGCCATGTGAAACAAAGATTAAACTCTCTGTACAGAAGAAATATTCGATTTATTTTGACCAAAAACAAGTTTTGATATGACAACTACAGAAACAATTAAATTTTCTCGCCTTCCTTGCATCCCCAACTTAAGTATGAAACGTGTTTTAGTATTATTCATAGCACCATCATGTGGTTCTTCATCCGATTGCTATTCTCAAATCGAATACAACCGGTTTTTATGGGTTGTTACCAGGGTAAGCAAATCATCTCCTGGATCACAACTAAGGGTGTCCACACATTGGGTCCACAAGGTGATTCGAAAATATATATTCCAGGGTGTATTTTAATCGGTGTCAAATATTCTAGGGGCTTAATCCCGTCAACCAAACATTAGGAAAAGTTCATATAAACATGGGTTTAGTTTAAGAGTTATCAACGGTTTTCCTCAAAGATGTTTTGGTCGTGGGGGGGCTCATTGATTAGCCTGTTTAATCACCAGATTCTGATCAAATAAATTTTTATTTTATCTCTGAGGATATTCAAAGCTCATTGTTTACTCAATACCTGTTCCTGATGTGATGACGTTTTAAATGAGTGTGAGCAAATACCTTACAGCTTATTTAGGTGTACTTAACAAAGTACGACAAAGCAAAGAACGTATGCTCAAAGGATGCATCGAAGCAGAGGACACCCATTTTGAACAATTATTGTAAAAAAATGTTATTTATTCTTTTGTTTTTGTTCACATCTGATAAACTTTGTCTTGTTTAATTGCATTACTTCTTCTGTATGATCTATTATTAATTGAACAATAAAATTCCTCTCAGCTCAGAAACCAAACGTTTCTAAACTCATGTTTATATGACCTTTCCTAAATGTTTTGTTCGATGGGAATACGCCCTTATAATATTTGACACCAATTCATATAAACTCTATATATTAGGAATAATAAGTTCTTAAACGCCTTTGTCTAAAGAAGAAAATATAATTCTCCTGGCTGGATCAGAAAAGCTGTGTCAAGGATTCAGAGTAATTCAAGAGGAGACACAAAAAAATTCCGCAGAGCAACTTCCTTCGGATAATAAGTAAAGCCGTCAGTCTCATTTCGATTGTGGGATTTAAAAGAATCATTGAAGTTATATGCAAAATAACTTTCTCCGTAAAATTGGTATGCACTTTCTTTCTCACTCAGAGAAATTCTCGTTTGCTGATATAATCAGTCGGTTCATAAAGTTCAAGGTAAATAGAATATTTCAAATAAATAAATAAAATAAAAACAGGGGACACGTCCTGCAAAGAACATCACATACAACATTGTTTATTATTATTATTATTATTATTATTATTATTATTATTAGCACTGCGTCTTACTAACCATTCGGATTGTACACTTATGTAATAATTACGTTAATGGGTTAGGTATTAGTGAGACTTGTTTTAGAGGAAATGCACCCATAATTGCGTGGAGGGTGAGTGGAAAACGATTTAGGGAAAAAAAACCTCAATGCACCCGACCGAGATTCGAACCTCGATCTCCCCGTCCTCAGCAGTCAAACTCAACAAGACAAGCGCGGTTGCCAATTACGTCACCGAGGCGGGTCTTTTTTTTAAAACACACGCTGGTAACGGTGACTTAAACCTAAGGAATAGCAGCTAGAAATAATGGAAAGGTTGGAGTGAAAATAACATGGTGGAAAATCACATAGCCAAGATTCGATCTCTGACAAGCTCATAGGAATTAAATGTCTGCTACAGAAGCCCAAGGCTTCTTTGGTGCTGACTGACAGCTGACAGTCAACATTTAGGTATATACCTAAATTTCGACTGTTAGAAGTGACAGCTGCTAAACACATGTGTTTGCAGATAATATGGTTCGGCGTAGGGATACATAATTTGGTCTGGTAGCTTTTCAAAGCCATCAGCTATCAGCTGTCAGCTGTAGGCTGCATGATAACTATTTCAGTTAATTTGTAAATACTTACTGTTCTAAGCTAAATAATGATGATAATGATGATAGTAATAATGATAACCATGTGTTCGTAAGAGTTGACAGTATTAATACTATAAACCATCCTTCAAAGGTAGAATATTCTAAGTAATCACTCTTGCAATAGAATGGACTGCCGACGACAAAGAGACTGGAGCTCAAATCTCAACCGAGTGATATTTACTAAATAGTTTTCCGCTCTCCCACCACACAAATGTGGGTGTACTTTATTTAAATTCAACCTTCCTCATCCATGACACATTAGTGTAATTAGCACATATGTGTAATCCGAAATATTAGTAAGACGCTATGCTAAAAATAAAAATAGTTATATAAATATTGATTTTAATTTCAACATATTATAAGATATATTTCTCATTTTATAATTATATAACTGCCATAGTTAACAAATCTCTGTACAATAACTTTTAACAAATAAGTAAATACTCCACTAAGCCAAACATGTCCTTCAGTAAGAGTTTGACATCCTTGCGACCTTGACTTTCAAGTTTGGCAAACGGCTGATACGAAACATGGAAATAAAGAAAAAAAACTTATGCAGAAACAAGAGACAATAAAAAAACAACCAACAGTTTTGCAACAAGACGATTAGTGTTGCATCGTGCAACTCGTGACTGGGAGGACAATGGCGTATGAACGTTTAGTTGAAGGAGGGCGTAGAAAGGTAAAAAAAAGACATGGAACATGTTTATATTTATTACTGTCTGGCCAAATGAGCACAGCTTCCTCCGGTTTGGAGGAAAAACCGCTTATCTCCAGGACACTATCTGTAGATTAGGACTGCACTATTTGGTTCTATGAGGCTATTTTAGAATACTCGTTTTTTTTTTAAATATAGACTAGAATCAATAATTAGGATCGATTTTTTTTCAAATCTGAATAAAGGACAGTTGTCAAAGGTGCAGCCAATACGTGTGATGTTTTCCGATTGTTTTAAAAACAATTTTTACTAATTTAAGTAAGTTAACTGCTGGTACCCGCTACAGTGGATGAATTGTCTAAGGTGTCACTCTAATGTTAGACTGGCCTGATAATAAAGGGGAGACAAGTGTTCAAATCCCGGTCAGTTCTATTGAGGTTACCCGCCTCGGTGACGTAGTTGGCTAACACGCTTGTAGTGTTGAGCTCGACTGCTGAGGACGTGGAGATCGAGGTTCTAATCTCGGTCGAGTGAACTGGGGGTGGCTTTTCCTAAATGGTTTTCCACTCTCCCTCCACGCAAATGTGGGTTCACTTCCTATAATTTGACCTTCCCAATTTCCTAATCCATTAGCGTAATTAGTACTTAAAGCATATAACCCGAACGGGTAGTAAGACGCGGTGCTAAATATTATTATTATTAATATCTACTGAGGTTATTTTAAATAAAATGGTTTCCCACTCTCCTTATAGCAAATGCGTATACAATTCCTATAAAATGCTTTCTTCCTCATTTCTATCCTATTAGAGTATCATAGATATGTATAACTTGAACACTAAATAAGACGCGGGGATACTAAACAAAACTGCAATTATTGAATGTTCACTTTTATCAATCAACTGATAATTTAAAAGCTTAAAAAGATACGTCTGACCTTGATAAATATTTTTAATAACCACTGATTTCAAAATTGTAGCTGGGTGTGGAGACATTTTTACAAAATCCGGGCGAGGTCAAGCTACTCCACAAAACATGAACATTTAAAAATGAAATTATCAATTTGAAGAGATTAGATAGCTCTTGAATGACATGGCTGGTGTTTAAACTAATGATAATGTCGTGTATCTTGATTTCAAGGTCACTCAAATAAAAGACTATTTTTGTTTCAAAGATGACCGTGAATTTTTTTATTATTATTTTTTTCGTAGAAGGACAAACTGGTATGAACAAATTAACGAAAAGGAGAGGGGGGAAACAGATTATTATTATTACTATTATAACTAGCATTGCGTCTTACTACCCGTTCGGGTTGTACGCACTTACGCTAATGTGTAATGGTAGGGGGATTATGAGATTAAATGGGGGACCTACAGCTTAACGTGGGATCCGAACCACGGTGGAGGCCTGGGCATTCCACACATTCACAAGTTGTGATTAATACACGTCTTGTCAGAGGTGAAGGAAGGGTTTGGTAATCAGATAAATCTGTGCCGGGACCGAGGATTGAACCCCGCACCCTAGCACAGAAGTCTAACACCTTACCCCCTAGACCACCAGGTCACCAATGAAACTGTTGATGAAACATAAACGAAACAATATAGCCAGATAAATCGTAAAAAACTGGAATAATTGAATAAAATAATAGTTTTTGCATTCCATTTTAATACCCGCTAGGCTTGTCCTCATATTTACATTAGTGGCAAAATGATGTGGGAGCAATTTTGTGGAAAAGTTTTAAATACCTAATGAAAAATCTTCTAACTATACCCGGCTAGGAGTCAAACCATTAACTTCTCTCATTGAAAAACCACGGTGTTACAAACCTCATTTAATAAATTTATAAGCACATTCGTTCTCAATGATCCAAAGGAATCTTTTCTCTGAGTGCCAAACACTTATTTTATAATTCATTTGTTGGAAATTTGTAGATAAACTATTTTTCCTTGAGATAGTTAAATAACAAAAAAAAAAGTAAAAAGATAACGGAAGTTTAAGATTAGTGTTAGAAGTCATCTAGACGATTGTATGAAAAAACATTATAAATTGTGTTCTAGTCTCCCAGAAACAAAACAAAAGAAAAACCTAAGTAAAAATTCATACTTCTAAGATATGTTCTTCAAAAAATTATGATACGTATTCCATCAGAAAAACAATATGAAACTTTAAATATGATTATGTAGATAGATACAACAGTTAAAATGGTTGTAATTAAACGTGGAAAGGTCTATGTGCAGTTTTGCAGAGAGAGCAAGTGATCGTCACATATGTAGGCATACTTACGGTCCATTAAACCCAGGCTGAAATGCGCTTGCGTAGTGAAAGAAATGTGCAGTATTTAGATACGAGCTTGAGTCTCATTCTTGTTACAGTATTGTTAGAGGTTGGCTGTGCTAGTCTTGTTAAAGTATTGATAGAGGCTGGTTGAGCTAAAGTCTTGTTACAGTCTTGTTAGAGGTCGGTTGAGCTATAGTCTTGTTACAGTCTTGTTAGAGGTTGGTTGAGCTAGTCTTGTTACAGTCTTGTTAGAGGTCGGTTGAGCTATAGTCTTGTTACAGTCTTGTTAGAGGTTGTTTGAGCTAGTCTTGTTACAGTCTTGTTAGAGGTCGGTTGAGCTATAGTCTTGTTACAGTTTTGTTAGAGGTTGGTTGAGCTAGTCTTTTTACAGTCTTGTTAGAGGTCGGTTGAGCTATAGTCTTGTTACAGTCTTGTTAGAGGTTGGTTGAGCTAGTCTTTTTACAGTCTTGTTAGAGGTCGGTTGAGCTATAGTCTTGTTACAGTCTTGTTAGAGATTGGTTGAGCTAGTCTTTTTACAGTCCTGTTAGAGGTCGGTTGAGCTATAGTCTTGTTACAGTCTTGTTAGAGGTCGGTTGAGCTATAGTCTTGTTACAGTCTTGTTAGAGGTTGTTTGAGCTAGTCTTGTTACAGTCTTGTTAGAGGCTGGTCGAGCTATAATCTTGTTACAGTCTTGTTACTCACATAATACCTCGCGCGAGCCGGGAGCTGAGTTGGGCCTGGCTAGGATGAACGCTCTTAAGTTTTAAAGTCATGTGTGTTTTCAAACGTGTTGGTTTTGAACTGTTATATAGTGCCTTAATAATTTAATCCTATTTATCAAAACTTTAGCACAAAAGTAAAATGTCTTACTTAATGAAGTGGTTTCCATCATTTTCATCCCCTAACAAAACTTATCTAGATTGAATACTCCCCATCTATGTCTACGACATTTACTGAATGCCATCTAACACGAGGGTAAGGGCGTTGCTTCTTCTATATTTAGTTGGGAAGATAAACCCCCCCC
>CABFVZ010001041.1:27305-65273 GCA_902151445.1 Timema monikensis | reverse complement strand
GGGGGGGTGTAGAGAGATATATTCTGACTAATGAGAGGAGAATATATAATAGATTCATATAATATATTTAAAAATTAATGATAGTTATCATTAAACAAGCCCTACCCCAAATTAATTCTATATAGAAATGTTTTCCATCATCACTTTTTAAAATTAAGAACAAATAAATTCTGATATTAGATTTATACCAGTCCAAAAAGAGGGTGGATTTTTTTTTTTCTCCAGAGGTTTTTTTCTCACATTCCACTCATATTTAGGTACATTTCCTCTACATTCAACATCACTCGTCTTAACATTAGCCTAATTAATGCATACGCGTAATAACCCAAATGGGTAATAAGACGTGATATAAAAATAATTCTTCGCATAACCATCGGTGTGACATTTTTTAAAAAAAATCTCGTTTATGACCACGTGACAAATAAGAATATATTATATATATTTAGCACCGCGTCTTACTACCCATTCGGGTTATACGCTTTAAGTACTAATTACGCTAATGGATTAGGTATTGGGAAGGTTGAATTAGAGGAAGTGAACCCGCATTGGCGTGGAGGGAGAGTGGAAAAACCATTAAGGAAAAACCGCCCCCAGTTCACCCGACCGAGATTCGAACCTCGATCTCCTCGTCCTCGGCAGTCTAGCTCAACACGACCAGCACGTTAGCCAACTACGCCACCGAGGCGGGTGACAAAATAAGAAGGTCCCAGTTATTCTCCGAAGGGTAAAATACCGCTCGCTATTCTAGAGAGACTAAAGCCACGGAAAACTCTCGTCTCTATTGGTGAACAGGCCATGAAAACACGCCTCAGTCGTTTCAATCCAATCAGTTCAACTGCCCACTCGGTTGGAACGGGAATACAATCTGTCATCCTACGTACAAAACAAAGTGACGTCATTCCCTAATAAAACCGCCCGATGAATCTTTCTTTTCCGAGAAAAAAAAAAGAGTATGATAAAGGGGGGAGGGGAGGAAGGAAGAGGGTGGAGAAGGAGAAGGAATAGTGAATAAATATAATGAAAAAAAAAAGGTCGGTCGTAGCACATTTATTTGGTACAAGGAATACAAAAGAAAAGTTGATACGAAGTTATTTGTGAACAATTCACTTTATTATCGAGAGAGAGAAATTATTTTTAAAATATTGATTTTTTTTTTATATACCTTAAGAACCCTTATCATGATCGATTTAAGAGAGTTTACATGAAGATCAGATAAAAAAAAATATAGCTGTCCCTGGCTCTTCTATAGTCAACTTTATATTGTAAAAGGAAGGGCTTGGACTTACATAAAACTAGTTCACATGAGCTTATCAAATAAAAATATAAATTCCAATAGTGTATTGGCACCTCAATATTACAAAAATTTTGGGGACGCTTAGCGAACAATCAAAATAACTCAAAAAATATCAATATTTCGTGTTAAACTCATTTATCTAAAAAGAAGGGCTCTGAATTTCCTATTTAAAGAGAGTTTAAATGTAACTATTGTATAAAAAATATAGCTGTCATTGGCTCTTCTATTGTCAGCACATATGGTAAAAGGACAACTCGCACTTACTTACATAGTAAATTTCACATGACCCATCAGATAAAAAATAAAAAAATTTAAATGTTTCTTGAACTTCAAAACAACAAAATTGTCATGGACACATAGAAAACAATAAAAATGACTCCAAAGCTATCAATTTTTCGTATAAAACTCTTATGTAAAAGGTAGGGCTCGCAATTACCTACTTAAATAGTGTTTACATGTAACGATTGGAAAATATTATATCTTGTCACTGGTGCTACTATAGTTAAATTATTTGGTAAGTGTAAGGGCTAGTGCTTAGTCACATAAAATAGTATGATTTTGGTAGGAAGAACAGTAGAAGTTCGTTACTAAAGTTACTAAAACAATTTTAATATATTCATACATAAAGTCATGTTATCTGTAGCTGTCACTTTTGATAGATATAATCAATACCTATGAAATAAAACAAATGGTATAAAGAAATGTTGTCAATGTTGGCCACAAATAAATATTTTTGGATTTTCTCTACTGTTCTTCCTACCAAAATCAAGGTATATTTCACATGACCCGCATCAGATAATAAATAAAATTAAAATGTAATGGCACCTCAATACTACAAAATTGCCAGGGAGATCTAGAAAACAATCAAAATAATTCCAAAGCTATAAATTTTTCGTATAAAATTCTCCTATATAAAAGGAAGGGCTCGAAGCTACCTACATAAAGAGATATAGTATGCCAAGATTAGATAAAAAATATAGCAGTCCTTAGGGCTACTATACTATAGTCAACGTATTCGGTAAAAGGAAGGGTTCGGAATTACTTACATAAACCACTTCACAGGACCCGATCAGATAATAAGGGAAAATTCAAAAAGTGTATCTGGATGGGACGTCTATATTACAAAATTGCCAGCAACGTCTAACAAACAACCAAAAATTTAACTCCAAAAATATCAATTTTTTGTAAATGACTCGAAAGGCTCGGAATTACCTACTTTACTAGTTTACTTGTAACGATCAGATAAAAAAATATAGCTGTCACTGGTTTTTCTAGTGTCAACGTACATTGTAAAATGAAGGGCTTGGACTTATATATTATAAAAAGTTCACATGAACTGATAAGATAAAAGATAGAAACTTAAAATAGTGTATCTTACTACAAAATTGCCAGTGACACATAACAAAGAATAAAGTATTTTTTAAAGTATTAATTTTTCGTATAAAACTCTCCTATGTAAAAGAGTGGGCTCATAATTACCTAATTACAGAGAGTTCACATGACGCGATTGGATAAAAATTATAGCTGACCTTGGATCTTCTATAGTCAACATATATGGAAAAAGGAAGGTCTCGGACTTATATAAAAAAGTTCACATGACCCGGGCAGATACAAAATAAACTATTTAAATTGTGTCACTTGTGCTTCAAGACTAATAAATTTCCAAAGAGACCTAGAAATCAATCAAAATAACTCTAATATATCAATTTTTATATAAAACTCTCGTAGTTAAAAGGAAGAAGGTCTTAGAATTACCTACTTAACGGGGATATTTGATAAACTCGAGAAAAAAAAAGTTAGTTTTTTTAATTCATCATTTTATAACAGCTAAAACTAAGGCCAATTAAATAATTATTTAATATTAAAATTATTATTTTATGATATTACAGATTTTAGATATAGTAAAAGACTTTTTAATTGGTCTAAATTCCACCGTATTTTTTTTTACGTAGGCTATAGAATACCGCGCTACGATGTGACGTCTGTTCCGAGCTGTATTATCTACTTAAGTTGGTATTATTAATAGATTGAGATGGTCTCCTTAAGAGGGCATAGAACTGAAAGCATAGATGATATATATATATATATATATCTATACGAGCAATATTCATGTTTATACCCGAACAGGCCAAATGTGGAGCTGCTAAATATCATAGGAAGTACTAAAAATGTTCACCTTCGGCTTACAGGCCTCGTGTTATCGAATGACACCATTTTATCAAAAATATATTGAGGTTGAGCACTTACCACGATGTTTAGTAGCTCCACATTACTGGAATGCAAACATAACTATAGTTCAGTTTCATAGTCAGACTTGGTATGCTCTAAGGCCCAGTTTCATAGTCAAATTTAGTACGCCTCAAGTGTGGCGCTACACTAAGTACATGACGACACCTACCTGAAATTGAATGGAATGGGCCAGTTTCCTATGCGAGAACGGCCCATTCCATTCTGGTTTAGGTAGGTGTCGTCATGTACTTGGTGTAGCGCTGCACTTGAGGCGTACTAAATTTGACTATGAAACTGGCCCTATGAAACTGGGCCTAAGTGTGTTACTATACTAAATACAAGACAGCACTTACCAAAATAGAATGGAATGGGTCAGTTTTGTAATAAGACTTAGTAGATCTTAATTACGGTGCTATAATACTAAATGCAAGACAAAATTTACCTTAAATCAAATGGAATGGGTCAGTTTTATAGTAAGACTTATTAGACCTTAATTGCGCTGCTATAATACTAAATACAAGACGACACCTTAACTCCAATGTAATGCGCCAGTTTCACACGAGAAACCGGCCCATTCTATTCAGTCCTTATTAGGTGTCGTCCGGTTTAGTATATTCTAAATGTTTTTATTCCTTGACAGAAAGCGAGTTTTCAACACCTTACTGACCTAGTAATAGCAATCATTTCCAGACTGTGTTTTCTTTCTAATTACGACTAATAAAAATTGTTCCTAAATATTGTAATTCATTAACCATGTCAAAAGATATGTTGTTCGCAGTAATCTTTAAATTATCGTACTCAATCTGTGCTCTCTGCACATAAACACACTATAATTTTTAAATGCAATAATTTACTTGTATATTTATTTCAATAAAAGGAAATTTAGTCAAAGTTTAAAATGTACTCGAATTTAAAAACCCTTTCATTTTTAATCTCATAAATATTCACACATTAAACAACCTAAAGTAAGCAATCTAAAAATATAAATACTAATAGGTGACCTGGTGGTCTTGGGGTAAGGTGTCGGACTTCTGTGTTGGGGGTCCTGGGTTCAATCCTCGGTCCTGGCATGGGCCTATCTTATTACCAGATCCTTCCTTAACCTCTGACAAGACGTGTATTAATCACAGTTTGTGAATGTGTTGAGTGCCAGGCCTCCACCGTGGTTCGGATCCCACGTTAAATTGTAGGTCCTTCATTTCATCTCACAATCACCCTACCATTATATACTAGCATAAGTGCGTATAACCCGAACGGGTAGTAAGACGCGCCGTTAGTAATAATAGTAATAATAATAATAATAATAATAATAATAATAATAATAATAGACTAATTTCTAAAATTACGTACGAAATAAAATAAATTCAACATTAGTATGGATAACGTTTAAAAGAGATATTCCAAACATGTGTTTTTAAGCCTTTCCCCTTTCACAAGTAGAGATTTAATAATACACTTTACCAATTATAACAGAAGTTGTGTCTGTTTGATAATGAAGTCGTTTTCTGTACTTTCACCCAGGGTAGTGGATCAAGCTAGCCGGGTCAAAGGTCATAAGTCTGCCTCATTAACCCAGAGAACTCGAGGGAGGCGGGCCAATGTCGGATGAAGTTGTAGGGGTGGGTTGAAAGAGGGAAGGGCAGAGTTTGTGGAATCAGGTCAATGCAGGATTGCCGTCATAAAGAAGAGAGCCTTATTGTACAGTTGAAAACCATTGCGATGGGTTTAAAGGCCATATATAAAGTGGATGTAACGATTGAGCCTGACTGACATTTTATTTAACGATGTCGCCTACTTGAAACATTTTTGGAGCTATTCCCGCTAAGCGGGTTGCATCTTAACTTGACGCACCTAAGCAGTAAGCACTATCATACTTAGACGCTAATGTACAAAATAGAAACAGAGGGAAGAAAATGAGCAGTTCGCGCTTATAGGGCTCTTGTCTATGTGCTGATGACCTTTTCCTCTTCCTCTGACGAGCCTACACACTCATTTCAATATTTGCTCCTTGAAAAAATTGATTTGTTTTTTAATTTCACCTTTTTTTCTTGTTTCCTATTCTAGATAGACATTTGCTACCGTGGACTTTTTAGTCTACATCCTGGCAGGAAGACTCCTAAAGGACATTTTCGTGATCAAGATAAATAGTCTAAATTCTAGAGGTTGTTTACAAAAAAAAGTTTACAAAAATAAACTACTTAAAGATAAAAATAAGTGTTTACTGACACTGTAAAACTAATTTCAGAATTAATTAAAAATAATGGTTTTTTTTCGACGTTATATCTTTAAAACTCGCCAATTAAAACGTAAATTCATTAACATGGGAAACCTTATCTTGACCGGCCGTGACGTAATCGGTAGGCAACGCCCTTAAAAGGTTGTAGACCCCTGCTATTAAATATACTCTATTTAGGGTAGGAGAGATGGTAGGTGACAACATCTAGAAGAAGGCTCTTGATTGAAAAAATTTATCTGAAAGTGACATATCAAACTATTCGGAAATAATAATTGATAATAGGCCTATAATATTTGTAAGTAAATAATAATCATTTCCGAAAAGGTTGATATTATACACTTTCAGCCCATGTTTGTAATAAAGAATTAAGTACATTATTATGAAGGTTTCATGATTGTATGACAGATGGCAGCGGGCGTATATTGATTCATCGCATTTATCATTTCATCGCACATAACACTTGTATCGACTCAACGCACCAAACCACAGATAGAACAGATTTATTGAGTTTTGAGTAAACACATTTTTTTTTAATAATTGGTTTGTCAACTTCAATTTATACGTTCACATCAAGTGCTTACAGATAAGCCTATACATTAATCTGTATCTAATTGAAAAACCTAACCTAACCTAACTTAGCTTAAACAACAGGCAAAGAGACAGGTGTGATGAATCAATGTAATTTGACCTCCTCAAGACCTCATGATGTGCAATAAGTCGATTTGAAATACACCCCCCCTCCCCTCTGAAACAAAAGGATGCGATGAACCAATCCACGCCGATGGCAGCACAAACTTAATTTGAGCTGAAATTTTACCTATAACTCATTTTCTCGTGTACACTTCAAATATTAAAATTATTTATCTGTTTTGTGAACAAAATTCCCTCCGACACATTAGGCATCTACCGATACATCGGCTACTAGTATCTAGTTATCTTATTTAGTCTGGTTTTTCGGTGAGAGTGAGGTCAGGGCTTTGATTCCAGCTGAGTGTACTTAGGATGTTTTATTGAAAGGTTCTCTCATCTACCTCTACATAATTTTTTTTACTACCACGTGTTACTTCCCCTTTCGGGTGACCTGGCGGTCTAGGTGTAAGGTGTCGGACTTCTGTGCCGGGGTCCGGAGTTCAATCCTCGGTTCCAACACAGACTTATCTGATTGCCAAACCCTTCCTTCACCTCTGACAAGACGTGTATTAATCACAACTTTCGAACGTATGGAGTGCCAGGCCTCCACCGTAGTTCGGATCCCACGTTAAACTGTAGGTCCTCCATTTTATCTCACAATCACCCTACCATTACACATTAGCGTAAGTGCGTATAGCTCGAACGGGTAGTAATACGTGGTGCTAATAATAATGATACTTCCCCTTTCGGTTTATATAGTCATGTACTAGCTACACTAATGGTTTTAGGCATTAGGAAGGTTATATTTAAATGAAATGTACTGTCGTTTGAGTGGAAAGAGAGTGTAAAACAGCTTTGTAAAAATCACACTAAGTACACCCGATCGAGATTCAAACCTCGTTCACCCCGTCATCGGCAGTCTAGTTTAATTCAAGAGTAGCACCTTAGACCATGTGGCCACCGAAGGGGGTCCCATGTAAATGAGATGATATTTATTTTCATTATTCCATCCTCATCCCTAGCACACTAGAGCATTTAGTAAACTGTAAATGCGTGTAATCCTAAATGGTAATGATTTACACTGGGGGAAATAAGGATTGAATGTCGGGATGTAGGAAACCAATTATGGGCCGTGATTTTATTTTTTACAACGAATTTTTTTTTTTTTGCCTGAAATAAATAAACTACTGCTTTAGTAGAAACATAAATAGTTTAACTTTTTGTCATATGATGACCTTCAAATTTTCTAGAATATCTTGTCAAAGGTGCCTTGGAATTTAATGACAATTTTTTCTCTTAATTTAAAAAGTTTTTCATTTAATGCTGCTATGTTCATGACAGATATTCAACAACTGTTGGTATCACCATGTGAAGAAAATTCAATTATTTGTTTGTACTGGAGAATTATTTTATTTATGTTGATAAAAACAAAAGTTTTGATATGAAAAACTGTAAAAATTCTTGTCCTTTTTATCGTATCCCCTTCAAATCCACTTTAAGGTGGTTTAACGAAAACCAACCATGCGGTATGCATCCAGTTTGATTCTGTTTGTATAACCTCAGCTACCCTTGACCCGTCACGAACCTGGTTCGGGGTCAACCGGTTGTCGTCGCTATTCCCCCTTCCCCCACAAAAAACTCTCCAAAACCCTCTCAATTTCCACCTTAACCCCCCCTTCAATCCAACTACAGTGATAATATAGGTTTGCAAGAAGAGGAACCAAATGCTCTTCTAAAAGGGACCTGGGGGATCATTTCCCCTCCATCCACCCCTTCTTTGACCCACTGGAAAAAAAAAATCCGTTCCCCTCTTCGCTTTTCCAGTTTTCTCATTACATGCAACACTAATTTTAAAGAGAGACGCTCTTTTATACATCCCCGTCTTGTGCCCCCCCCCCTTAACCCTATATTTCTAAACTCTGCCTTTCTGCGTCATTTGAAATATTCAAGAGAACTGCATCGTGGAGGGAAAGGGAGGGATTGAAGTGAAGGAGGGGAGGGAGTGAAGTGTTGGAGGGGAGGAGAGCTCCAAGGTAATTCTTCAGAAGTTCGCGCGCGAGAGTTATTCTACTCTCAAAGCTCCGTCAACACCGGATTAAGACGCGGCCCAAGACCCTAGAACAGTACTAACCGTATTAATTACCAGTTTCGTTGACTTTCTGTTTAATTATTTCGGGTGGTTAGGTAGAGATTTATTCCCACATAAACTTTTATTTTTTATTTTTAGCACCACGTCTTACTACCCGTTCGGATTCTATGACTTTGTACTAATTAAAACCAATGCATTTTGTTGAAGAAGGTTGAATTTAGCTTAAGTGTAGCCACAGTTGCGTGGAAAGAGAATGGAAAAAACATTTAGGAAAAATCAACTTCAGTAACCCCGACAGGGATTCGAACACCGATCTCCCCTTCATCGTCAGTCTAGTCTAGTGCAAGAGTGACGCTCTAGACCATGCACCCACCGAGGGGGATCGTAGTCTAATTCCCATAGGAAAAATATTATTTTACAACTATAAAAGCTACTAGTTAATACGTCAATTCATGTGATCTGTAACGGTCCCTTTATAAGTACCTATAAAATAACAGTAAAAATTGTAAAATTTTATCAAATTTGGATGAAAAAATTATGCTTGAATTTTCTTAAAGGTACTTCGTATTCTATCATAGAATTGTATTTTACGATTACAAATGATACCTAAACTAAATTTATTCGCCAATCAATGTAATCCGCAGCCGTCTATTTTGATATTTAGTGCCAACATCTATGAAATATTACTAAAAATGTTGTAATATTTACCAACATTAGACAAGAGAATAAAGTATTGTATTTTATAAACTGTTGTTCTTATTTGTCTTTTAAGAACAGTCTTGTTAAGAATCGGGTTTGATTCCCGTGTCTAAGTGTCATTTTTCAATTTAAATAATATTATATTCAATGCAGCTATAACCGTAATTAGCAAATATAATATCTTTGCTATTTAATACATTTATTCTGGTAAATAGCTAATACCGAAATGACTCCTATAACCTCCCTGTATACAAATACTAAATACTAGCAATCCTGCACTGCGTTGTACGCGATCCGCTGTGGTAAAAATAATATATATAGCCCCCCTCCCTCCCCCTCCCCCCATGGTGCTCGTATCTCTGAAACGTAATTCTAAACCAGATAAAAAAATATTTTCTTTAAGGATTTGTTAAAAATGGCTTAATTAAAAAGCTAATTAAAAATTTTAAAAATCCACCGTCGAGGTGCATTCGCCCCCACCCTTTTCCATACACTTATGTTAAAAATTTCAAATCTATGCGTGCCGTAGATTTGTCTGGGAATCGCACACAAACAAACACACTGACAAACACTTCCTTTTATTATTATAGATATTTAAAACCTCCTGTAAATTAACCTGATTACTTCTTAACAATCCTTCTAACCACTGATAAATGTGGGTGTTCTTGGGGTAGGGAAAATTCGGAGCCGACTATAGGGTGCTAGTACTCCACGTGTATTCAATGCCCCCGTATACAAAACTAACGCTGTCCACCCACGCTCACAAATATTTTCATAGAATTCGAGTTAAAAGTGTAGATTTATGCGAGTCTAATACCAAACACGCCAAATTCGTGACGTGTTATTGTGATTGTGTCATTTGATAAAGCCCCTTTTGCCCTCTTTACCCATGCATTAATATGAGGTTATAATTAATGATTTATAATCGTAGATAATGAAAACAAGGGTCACTCTTAATTAGCTGGTTCCATATTGAAAGCTTCGCAAACGAATTGAACATAGCTCAGTGAACAGTTCCGATTTGGTTGGATTGGCAACTGTTAATTTACAGATGTCACTTTTGTATCTATTTTATACTATAATTAGTATTTAGCTTTAAAAAATGTACTAAAAAATATGTAAATTATATTAAACAAAATCGATTTACTTTACAATGCATCAGTTTTTCTAATATATATAATTTATCAAAGTTAATTAATAGATATAATTAAAATAAACCAATTAATTGTCCGTGGCCTTAGGAGGGTGTATCAGGGTTGATGTTTGGAAGCTCAGGGGTTAGAGTTGAGCTCACCCACGTGGCGACTGCCCTGACTCGGAAGGTACAAGAGGCTTTCTCTCTCTGCCTTGAGGATGTAATTTTGGCAGAGTGCCTCCTCGTTGCTGCCCTCGGGCAACGTCCGGAGGGTTTAACGCCAAGGGCGGGTAAAAAGCTCTGTCAAGGTCATATGTGTGGGAGTGAATGGTGGGAGGTCCCCCCTCACGTTACTTGCCACACACTAAGCGGTTGATAGCATGTACTTCATGGTAAAGCTGGTCATACCACCTCCACGAGGTCTCCTCCAAAGCAAATTTCTTCGGAGTGATACCTGATACCCGATACCATGAAAGTAGAATCCAACTTCTCCCGTCAAGGGAAACTGGCCAAGACGTGGGGAAAGGAGGGGCCTCCCAGTTGTCCGGCGATGACAGACAGGGTTGACGGCAGGCATGGAGTCTTTGTTCGTTAAATTGTCCACTGCGCATGTAATATGCGTGGCTACGCTCGAAGGACACATACATAATGGCTTAGGCGTTAGAGAAGCATCAAAAGAGATGTTTGATCCCCAGACAAGTGGATGATGAACCCTGGCATAGCTGGTGTTAATTTCCACTCTTGAAAAGTCTCCAACTTATAATTTTGAGGTAATGAAGTAAGGAGGTATTTAATGTATTTAATCTTAACTTAGTCATAGGCATAAGCATATTTCTACTGAACTAATTTTACCGGGATTTGATTCCCATTCTTTAATGAAAAAATGTATAATTGGTTAGATTAAGGCGTATCCTTTAAAAATGATAAATTGACTTCCGTAGGTCTGTGTGTTGTATCTGTTCTAAAATAAGGTTAGTTTATAAGTCATGTGCTGATATAATTTATTCAGAAAATGCACATTCCAATACATAAAATTTATAAATGTAAGTTTTGTTACATTTCTCAGAAAAAAAAATATCAACCACATCGGTCGACACTCGAACTAAAAGCCAAGTTTGTCTAATCTGACTTGCTAATGTTGGAAAGGTCAGGAAACGAATCTCATATGCACGTATTGAGGGTGTTATTTTATACCAATATCATAAAGACCCAAAATTGTATTTTTTTTTCTCGCATTTTTTTCCTGTACCTTTCAAATATTATCAATCTAGTGATTAATTTCCGGTACCAATCTAATATATTATAGGAATCTATCCTATTGTATTCCCATATAGGTTACAATTATATTTATAGCTTAGAAATAGTTTTTAGTAAAAAAAAACGCTTACAAAAAATATTTAGTTATTTAGTACCTAGCTACAGTTTATAACGAACTCTATTAAACAGATTTTAGACTAGAAAATAAAACGTCAGTATATCACGAATATTTTGCATGTATTACACCCTGACATGTTTCAACTATACTATCAGCTCAACACATCTCACAGAGAAGTTGCCTATCCATAGCGGGGAGTCCGCTGGGAGGAAAAAAACAACAGTGAAGAGAGGTCGTTAATTTGTATTAGTGAGTCGACACGGTACAAGCAATTTGCAAAGGATCAACATAACAGAATGACACTTGCCTCCCAGCCCTCCTCATGCTCCCTTACACCCCCTCCCCTACTAATTCACCCTTCCAACGTACATTACATTAAGATTGAAACAGTGTTTAAGAAAAGGCGACAATGGTAACGAAGTTTTAGCAACGTAGCTACCAAGTTCTCCATATTGAACAGCTGAGTGGGGGAAAAGGTGGGTGAATCTTTCCCCCGTGTTACTTCGTGAAAGAGGGGTAAACAATACTGTACTTAGTCTTCATAAGGTCTCATGTAAACCCAACGTAGCCCGCCATTTGTATATACAGGTTGTTTCTAAATTCTCTGCTGAAACTTAAACCCCAACATCTGTGGGAGGAAATAAACATTTTTATTATTATTATTATTATTATTATTATTTAGCACCACGTCTTACTACCCGTTCGGGTTACACGCTGTAAGTACTAATTAAGCTAATGGATTATGAATTGGGAAGGTTGAATTAGAGGAAGTGAGCCCACATTTGCGTGGAAGGAGAGTGGAAAACTATTTAGGAAAAATCATCCCCAGTTCACCCGACCGAGATTCGAACCTTGATCCCTTACATCCTCAGCAGTCGAGCTCAACACGATTAGAGCGTTAGCCAAATACGCCACCGAGGTGGGTGGAAATAAAACAGAAAATTCTAGTAAAAAAAATATTTTAAAAACAAATTTGTATTATTAAACGTTAAGTTTAAGTTGGGTGCTACAACGCCAAGAGGACGCAGCCGTACGTACGTACTTGTACAGCGAGTTGCATATAACTAGGCGGGCACATCACAGAAGGTGTTCAAAACTCCCGCCCCGACTTGGTCACGACACCTTATCCGTCGGTTGCTTTCGACACGTTCTCATCATTCTTTTGTTCGCGGCCTGGACCGCCTAATAATATGCAACTTGCTGTACACGTATGTACATACAGTTGCGTACTCCCGGAGTTGTTGCGTTTAATTTTAACTTTTATTTAGAAAAACAAGATGATTTTTTTTAAACATTATTATTTTTACTAGGATTTTCTGTTTCTTTCTGCCTATAGATGTGATGGTTTAAGTTTGGGCAGAGAGTTTATAAGCACCCTGTATACCTAATATTTAATATGACGTTTAAGAAGGGAAATATTGATGCCACTCATTACTTCCTGCCTACTCCTATACAGAGTTTAAAAACAAAAGAAGAAATTGAAAGGTTTGGTAAAATAGATTATAGTAGGGATAAGTTAAATATCCAAGCTATTATATCTGTTAATTACGGTTATAGCCGCATATAAATATAATATACAAATACATAAATATAATAAATTATTTATTCAATCCATTATGATTTGCGCATTTGTACAGTTGTAATTGTACTCTTGGTATCATAAAGCCTTACCGGGTCCAAGATGGCTGCGTTTTTTGAAGACTCGTGATCTTAATTGATGACACATTTGTATCCAACGATTTTCGCACGTCCATCACAGACTCTGCTTTAAAATATGAGTGAAGAAAGACACTGGGCACGGGACGATTTCTGGATAGCTCAGTGGTAAGAGCATTGGCGTTCTAAGCCAAAGATCCTGGGTTCTATTCCATGTCATTTTTTAAATTTATATAATATTAAGTGTTAAAAACACTATAGGCCTAAGAATTTTGGCTTATTGGGAATAAATTACAGAATTTTACAAGTTCAAAAAAAATACAGCTATTTTATTAAATGTTTATGAATATAAAATATGTGTATCATTGACATAAATTGAAGTTCCCCCTAAAGTCTTAATATGCTAAATCTTTTGAAAATTATAATGGACACCTTATAACTTTTTGAAACCAAATAAACTATTTAAAAAACATATTCAATCGCAAAAATATTCTCTATAATATATATTTTATGTAAAAGTATTATTGGATCTATGAAGCATATCAAAATACATTTAGACTCTATTTATAAAATAAAAAAGGGCGCCAACATTGAATTGTGTCGTCAAGCTGACAGAAGAATAATGGCGGTGTCATCTCCTGGCCTCTAGAAATGTTTTTTTGCCCTCAGAATGTCTTTATTTATGCGAAGCGCAACCCATAAATAAAGATTGAAGAATTTTTCTTCATAAACTTTTTTTTATGGACTATGTAAGTGCTCTAGTTTCTTCCCCCCTGCTTTCCCAGTATATGAGGTGACATGAAAAATATTGAATTCTGTCTAGGAAATAAATTTATTTTTGATAAGACTGAATAAATGTTTATTACATCACAAGCGACACAGTATTGGTTTCGATAATGCAATCATCAACTTTTCACCAGAAAAATAACATACAAAAAATCGTTCATTCTGACACCCGGATGTATATGGTTCGAATCTGGCTAGCTATTATCCCTAATAGTAATTATCTATGCTCCCTCCAGAAGAATGTAGTTTCACTTAATTTTACCTAAGTTGGGGATTTGGGAACGCGATAAAAGGCCGATATTTTTCACAGTTTTTATGGCTAAACACTTTTTTGGCCAAGCTAAATATATTATTATTATTATTATATTAGTATTATTATTAGCACCGTCTCTTACTACCCGTTCGGGTTATACGCACTTACGCTAATGTGTAATGGTAGGGTTATTGTGAGATGCAATGAAGGACCTACAGTTTAACGTGGGATCCAAACCACGGTGGAGGCCTGGCGTTCCACACATTCACAAGTTGTGATTAATACACGTATTTTCAGAGGTGAAGGAAAACTAAATATAATTTTCATTCATTATAAACATATAGTTAAATTTTCTTCACGTGTTGATATCAACATTTGTTGAATACCTGTCAAGCGTATAGCGGCATTAGATGAGAAACTTTTTAAATGAAGAAAAAGAGTTTTCATTAAATTCCAGGATACCCTTATGACAGATATTCAACAACTGTTGATATCAATATATGAAGAAAATTAAACTTTATGTTTGCACTGAAGCAATATTTGATTTATTTTGGCCAAAAAATGTTTTTATATAAAAACTGTAAAAACACCTACCTTTTAGTGCGTTCCCTATCCCCTTACCTCTCACCCTTGAATAAGGTTAATTGCCTCCGATTAAGATAATTATAGATTAAAAAACACGTTTTAAATCTATACTTATAAAATAACATGTTCTGACTGACTGACTGACTGACGTGCTGACTGATTCATCATCGCCGAGCGCAAACTATCAAGGTTACAAGCATGAAATTCGGACTGTATATTCATTTTGTTATGTAGGCACCCACTAAGAAAGGATTTTAGAAAATTCCACCCCAAAGGGGTCAAAATAGGGGATGATAATATGTATGATAATATGTATGAAAGTCCGTCATTTTGAAAGTTACATAAACAAAATTTTGAATTTCGGTTATTGACGTAAAACAAATAAATACGTGTTTCAGGAATTTTGGAAATTTTATTTAATAAGGGATGAAAAAGGGGGTGAAAGTTTGTGTTGGACTTGCATTATTTTTGATCTGAGGTCAAGTTATGGTCATCAACGTAACGTAATATTTTTAATTAATCTGTAAATACATATGTATATTTTCGTATTTGTATATAATCAACTTCCACGCGAGCAAAGCCGCGGGCAACAGCTATCTAGTTTATCATATACTTATTAAGGTAAGAAGCATTGGCGTAGTGAGCCAAAGGTCCCGTTCTAAAGTCCCGTTTCCAGGCATAATTTTTGAATTTAAAGAATATTATACTTATTAAGTTACTAAATGATTTTATTATTCAATTTATAAAGATAACTTGATTTTAACCATGAGCTGTTTAAGAACTTTTAATTACAAGCATTAAAAAATTTTAAACAAAGAAAATTTTACTATCACTCTTAAATACTGAACTATAACAACAACAAATACCAGTGCTGGTCAAGTTTGTCTAAGGCATCGGATTCGCCCTACTCTCAATTTTCGTTTAGAAAGAGATATAAGCTAAATTCCTTTGGGAGTGTATCTTTCATATAGGATTCTCCCTGAAAATTCAAGTGCATCTTACATTTAAAAAATTCTCCTCGTGAATAATGATAGGATCATGTTGTTAGTAATTCTTTGTTAGATGTAGAAATGTTTTTAAAAAACAAATCCTCTCATTCTTGTTGGTAACTATCGATTAAAAAGCACATTACAATAAAAATTAACTAAGATGCTGTTTCACACCAAAATAGTTTGTTATTTATTATAAAACAGAAGGAAACAAATATTATTCATTACCCGCCTCAGTGGCGTCTTTATCTAACGCGCTAGTCGTGTTGAGCCAGACTGCCGAGGACGGGGAGATCGAGGTTCGAATCTCATTCTGGTGAACTGGAGTGGAGGGGGGTTCCTAGATTTTTTCCACTCTCCCTCCACGCCAATGCGGGTTCACTTCTTCTAATTTCAACCTTACCAATTCCTAATCCATTAGCGTATTTAGTCCTTAAGTGTATAACCGGAATGGGTAGTAAGACGAAATGTAAATAATAATATTATTCATTAGTGTTTGTTATGAATTAAGTAAGTAAATTAGATCAGAAAAGTTCAATTTACAGATAATTTCTATAATTGTGTCTCAGTAAAAATATTAAATTTTTCGTAATATTTTATAATATCAAAGATAGGGAAGTGTGGAGAAAGATAGTGAAGGTGGATGAAGTATGGGGTAGTTTTTTTTATCTGTATGCACAATTTCTTGCCTACCCCGCAAGGGAACGGCATGATTAGGTATGTATGAATTATGTTTTTCCTTTAACCATTTTTACATCTTTAGATAGTTGTCAGTTACCAACTCTCCTATGGAACATTGACTTTAGCTTTCAGCGAAAAACTTAAGGTAGATTCATAGCAGATATGATACGATAAGGACAGGTGTTCACCGACCTTAAGGGTGTCTCAGATAGTGTTTGTAACAAAAGTACGCAGTGGTGGAGAGTGAAGATGATACAGGGTTATGGGCTTCACTGACCAAAAAAAACAACCGGATTTGTTGGCCTGTCGTCCGCGTGGTTGAGGGAGGAATATATGTGGATATAGGGGGATGTTTCGAAGAGTGAGTTGATTGGAAGGATGAAGAGAAGGGGGGGAGCGTGGTAATATGATATGTGGACGTCTCACTACCCTATACTTGCCTTATGAATGCTCGATTCTTTGGTCTTGAATCGAATATCTGCATCCATTTGGATTAAAAGATCTTGCAATGATTGAGGTAAAAACATAGAATTTATTCTTTAATCGCTAGTCAAAGGTGAAAAACTGGCACGTCAAGGGACAGCCGGATGGTTTTGTTGCTAGACAGAGGGGAGAAAACCGGCATATCAAAGGACAAATGGACCCTTTAATCGCTTGTCAAAGATAGAAAACCGAGCAGGTTAAAGGACATCTGGATTCTTTAATCGCTAGTAAAAGGGGGAAACGTGCAGGTCAAAGGACATTCCGATCCCCTAATCACTAGTCAAAGGAAGGAAACATGCTGGTCAAAGGGTAGCTGGATCCCTTAATCGGTAGTCAAAGGAAGGAAACACGCTGTTCAAAGGGCAGCTGGATCTCTTAATCGGTAGTCAAAGGAAGGAAACAAGCTGGTCAAAGGGTAGCTGAATCCTTTAATTGCTAGTCAAAGGGAGGAAACATGCTGGTCAAAGGGTAGCTGAATCCTTTAATTGCTGGTCAAAAGGGGGAACCATGCAGGTCAAAGGACAGACAAATCCTTTAAGCACTAGTTAAAGGGAGGAAACGTTAAAGTCAAAGGACATTCCGATCCTGTAATCACTAGTCAAAGGAAGGAAACATGCAAGTCAAAGGGTAGCTGGATCCCTTAATCGATAGTCAAAGGAAGGAAACGTGCAGCTCAAAGGAGAGCCGGACCCTTTAACCAGTATTCCAAGGTTGGCAACCCAGTGGGTTAAGGAACACACTTTAAAATCTTAAGTCACTGGTCTATGGTAGAAGGATATGGCCTGTGGAGATGGATCTCTAGAAGAGAGGAAAGATAGAGGAGGGTTGAGAAAGAGAGGAATGATAGAGGAGGGTTGAGAAAGAGAGGACGTCCAAACAGATGCCCCCACCCCCAACCCCTTTGTCCCGCCGTATCTACCGTCTCGCAGCGGAACTCGACCCCCTTTTTCCCCAGCCAAAGCCCCAGGGCTAACCGCACCACCGGCATTAAGTTGATGACGTCATATGTCACCCCGGCACCCTTACGTCACACTTTGCCGCCACGGTGGGAGTTAGAATGTCGTAAGTAAGTCACAAAGAATCTTAGTTCAACCTGGACACTGTTACTCGTTATTTTATTTTATTTGTAATTTTACTGTGTTCACAAACAAGAATAACTTTTTCTTAAAAACTAAATCTAACTTTGTATAGCCATTCCAAAACAAAATCATTAAAAAAACACCGCTTCGCTTAGCACGCGGAAAAATTGCCAGGCTCGTATAGTTTGGTTTGCCGGTGGGAGTGAGATTGGAGTTTGAAGCCAACTGAGTGTACAAAAGGTGTTTTTTTAGATTTGATAGTTTTCCATTCACCCTTTACACAAATGCGGGTACAATTATTCTAAATGTTTCCTTCATTGGCTATACCATATTTGCATGGTTAAAGTTCGAATTGCTCAAATTAGTATTAAGACGCGGTGGAAGACAAATATACAATGATCTATTTTCACGGTGCGTTACGTTAAAAACATTAATTTCTCAAACATTTTATTAAAGAAATAGTTCTTAAATATTAAAAATTGTGTTCACAAAAATTATATGCAATTAATTTCAAATGAAATTTTTAAATGATTGTAAAGTAATATGGTTTTGAAGTGACCTGGTGGTCTAGGGGTAAGGTGTCAGACTACTGGGCTGGGGGTCCGAGGTTCAATCCTCGGTCTCATCACAGATTTATCTGATTACCAAACCCTTCCTTCACCTCTGACAAGACGTGTATTAATAACAAATTGTGAATGTGTGGAATGCCAGGTCTCCACCGTGGTTCGGATCCCACGTTAAACTGTAGGTCCTTCATTTCATCTCACTATCAACCTACCATTACACATTAGCGTAAGTGCGTATAACCCAAACGGTTAATAAGACGCGGTGCTAATAATAATAATATGGTTTTGATTCTAGATTTAATTAACTATAATCCAAATTGCTTCTGGGGCCGCGTGTTCTAACGCGCTACTCTCGCAGTTGTCTAGACTGCCGATGACGGGGAGATCGAGGTTCAAATCTCGGTCGGGTGTACTGAGAGTGGTTTTTCTTCAATATTATTCGATAATCCGTTACTAAAAAGAGAAGATATATAGGATGGAATAAATTTAGTGGTGTGAAAAAATAAAATCTTGAAAGACAGACATTTGGAGTTAGATTAATTTCTATTGCATTCTCCCCCTCATACACTTAGGTTATTATTTAGACTCTTATTTGAGGTTTTGGGAAACAAAATTGCATTAGCATCCGTCAGGCATCAATCCACATCCACATCCACGAAATTCGCCTGATGTTTGCATAAGCAAAAGTTATAATATTTATTAACAATCATAATCACAAAACTAGTTAATATTTAATTCATATTTTTCAACATATTCCTTAAAACTTACACTCGAGTTATTGTATTCGAGTAGATGAACGTATGATAAAGAAAATTGTTGAAAGATTTATTTATTTTGCTTAACATAAATTGCTCAGCAAGCACATGCACACAGTTACAGAATTTTTTAAGAAGTTGCTATTTATATATTTTTTTAAACTAGTTATTTTTAATAATTATATTACTCTCGTTGCGTCGGGGTAAAAGGTACTAAATGTCATCGGTACTATTAAATATTGAGTTGTGATGGAAGGGAATGTGAGTTAGAGGTCGTATTTTTGTAATTTTTATATAAAAACAACTTTTTTGGTTCAAAATGAGTCAAATACTTCTTCAGTTAAAACATAGGAGTTTAATTTTCTTCATATGGTGATATCAACAGTTCCTGAATAAATTAGAGGGTGTCCTGGAATTTAATGACAGCTTTTGCTATTCATTTAAAATGTTCCCCATCTAAGGATCAGTTTACACGCAATATTTTTCTACTTAGTTATGACTGCGCAAGCAAAACTGTAGTAAAAAGTCGCAGTTCAGTGGTGTCGACACATTACAGTTTTCAGCACCGTCCACCCCACTCAGTTTCGTAAAATTTACTGTGCAGGAAGTGCTAGTATGGTCAATTTTTGTCATTTTGCTTTCAAAAAGAAGGTAAATTAAATGTTTTGAGTGTACGAGACGCTCAAGATGGTCTAGATTTTGGCCACTGAAAATACACAGCTTCAGGGTTGTCCGTAAGAAACTTTCGTGAAATTTGACGAAGATCTGTCATCATCGAACAAAAAAAAATCGCCAATAAAAAAAAATTAATTAATCTCACGAACATTGTCCCTACACCAATATCGAAGGAAAACTGAGAAACATGTGTAAAAAAGACGGATGGAAGCGATCAAACGCACAACGTCTGTGCAGTTCGCCGATAAATCCTTCCTTATATCCGTGCTAGCTGATAGTAAAGGCACTGTTGGAAATAAGCAAACTCATTTTAAAAGACATTAAAATTAAAATTGAATTTTATTCATAATCTAAAGTTTTATTCACGATAAACATTTAGAACTCACTTAGGACTACATCCGTTGGAGACCTAAAGGTAATAACAAATTTAAAAGTAGTTCTTAAAGCACTCATCATTCATCATAGCAGGTCCAACTCGGTTCTCGGCTCGAGTGTGCGTTTGAGAGAGAGAGAGAGAGTGTGTGTGTGTGTGTGTGTGTGTGTATGCGCACGTGAGGTATGGGAGTAAAAGGGAACAGAAAACCCCTACGATATGCCAGAAATGTGTGCAGTACATTCGTATTTGAATGATTACTCGAAATTTTCCGCGGTGACGATGGAGGACAAAGCGACAAAGTTTCTTGTTAATAACTACAGTATGTCTCTATTGTGACAGAATGAAGATTTGTGCACAGTGTTTATATGTGAAGACATTCTAAAATGGTCGAAAACTGGCCTTTTCTATGCAGTTTTTATACTATTATAATTTAATATTTCAACAATGTTCAGTATTAAGAACTTCTATTAACTCTTTATCTCCATTAATGTTTAATAAGAAATGATCCACGTACAATAGTGTTGGTGTAAACTTACAATTTCTATCCGACTGTATCACAGAGTTGATGGGCATGTGTTACACGCTATAAATACCAAAATGCAACAAGCTCCAAGCACCATATAACCGTCTAGCTCTCCAGCGGTTAAGACAAAAACAAGTCACCACATCGTAGCCCTAAAGTTGTGATCAGATTTTATCTTGACAGGTGATCATTTACTAAAGACAAGAAATTACTGGTCGCTCTAGATTTAATAAGGTCCCAAAGACAGAGGCGTTGTTAGGACGATTCATATATAATACGCCCTCCAACATTAAAAAAAATGAGGGAGTGGCGATGTTACTGGGTGGGATGATTCTTTGAACGTTCGTTTTATTAAAGAGCGCTTGGATCACGTTTTGTTTTCAAAAAAGATATACTTGTAGATACCAAAAATCCCAATAAGAGGATAAAATTTCAGAAGAATACATTTACTAAAATTGATCGCAAATCATTAGTTTCTATTTTACATGCACCACGTTTTACTATCCATCCGGTTTATCCACATATATAAACTTATTGAATAAAAATAAGGTACAAATAAGAGGAAATGTACCAAAAATTGCATAGAGGGATAGTGGAAACATTTTAAATTATTTCAGCCCCAGTCTCCTTTTTACTAGAAATCCATGCCTGACGAGTATAACACCTTAGTTCATGTGCCCACCGATATGAATAGGGTTAAATACTTTTTAATAAATGTAGGTAAATATTAAATAATGAGTCTGACTAGGGAGAATGGTGTTCGAATCCCTTTTGTTTGAGCTGGAGAAAATGTAAGAAATATTTTACAAAATTGTTTTCAAACATTTTAACCCATGAGAATATTGGTGCATTTAATTACAAACACACATGCTTCAGTGGCTGGGTGGTCTAACGCGCTACTCTCACAGTAGACTATACTGTCAATGACAGGGAGACCAAGGTTTGAATTTTAGTTGGGTGTATTGAGCGTGTTTTTTTTTTCTAAAATAGTTTACCACTCTCACTCCACGCAAATGCGGGTACGCCTCCTCTAAATATACCATTCCTAATACATAAAACCATTGAGTAATTATTACATAAGCGTATAAGCTGAATGGGTTGTAAAATGGGGTGCTAAAAAAAACACCATTCTGGGTTTGCTTCAAGTCAGGTAGGGTAAATTATGTTTGCATTAATGATTTTATCTTGTATCTTAAGTACACTTTCTAAAAACAAATATTAGAATAAATAAGCCAAAGTCTGGTTAGATAGATTAGTTAATTTAGGATAGTACACTTAAAACTAAGCTACAGCCAAAACGTTTAGACCAGAGGTCTTCGCCCTTTCAAGTTCCAAGGGCAAAAGTTTCTGTCTCTTGTTGGCTCGATACTGTACCGACAATATCAGGATTGAACACTTAATATATTCTATTCCTTTTTACGTTCCGAATGTCTCAGTTGTGATGAGTGAACACGAGCTCTCCCGGGTATGTCCGAACACCACCGACTGTGTTCGAATACTACCGACTATGTCCGAATACTTCCGACTATGTCCGAACATTTCCGACTATGATCGAACATTCCCGACTATGTTCGAATGCAATCAGTAATAGTTTACTAGAGTAGTATTTGCCGGTTCAAGGTAAACTAGTATAAAAACGTAATATTTTCCTTCGCGTAAGTTGCAAGGTAAAAAAATGTTGTAAAATAACTTAAAATGCGTATTTATTTTATTATTTAAGTACTTAAAATATAAATCTGTATTTGTCATTTTTACTCTTGAAATAATTTTATATTTTTCAAAAGCTGGCGATCCTCAAGGGGCTGCAGTTTGAACACCCCTGGAGTCTAGACCATTAATACTTGAATATCGCACTGAAAAGTAAAGTATTATTATTATTATTAGCACCGCGTCTTACTACCCGTTTGGGCTGTACTCACTTACGCTAATGTGTAATGGGAGGGTTATTGTGAGATGAAATTGAGAACATACAGTTTAACGTGGAATCCGAACCATGGTGGAGGCCTGGCATTCCACACATTCACAAGTTGTGATAATACACGTCTTGTCAGAGGTGAAGGAGGGGTTTTTCTATCAGATAAATCTGTGCCGGGACCGAGGATTGGACCCCGGACCCCAGCACAGAAGTCTTACTCCTAGACTACCAGGTCACCTGAAAAGTAAATAAATATTAATTAGTAATATGTCATCTCTTCTCGGAATCTAACCTGTGTACCATAGAATTGTGGTTGATCATTCTTAACCGTTTAGTTTTATTAATAATATTATAGCAACAACGATCAGTGAACACGTGGATTAAACCTTGGGTTCATCCACCCTGGTTTGACGGTGAGAGAAAGGTCGAGGATTTAATCCCGATCGAGTGAACTGACCGACCTTTTTATTTTCCAAAATATTTCCCACTCACCCTTGATGGTAATCCGGGTACATTTCCTCTAAATGTTAATCATTACTAACTCTACCTCGTTTTAGTGGTTAAAATCCATATAGCCTGGACAAATAGCAAATCACGCTGCAAAAAAAGGTTTAAAAAAATACAATAATCAGTAATAAAACCAATATTGT
The DNA here is from genome assembly GCA_902151445.1 of Timema monikensis. Classification (NCBI taxonomy): domain Eukaryota; kingdom Metazoa; phylum Arthropoda; class Insecta; order Phasmatodea; family Timematidae; genus Timema; species Timema monikensis. The sequence goes on along the minus strand of CABFVZ010001041.1, from coordinate 41,614 downwards.
GTTTATTTATGAAGCTATTCACAGGCTTCAATTTTACTAGAAATTTATTTAAGCTATTTTAATTGAATAAGTAATTTTTTAGATGCATTAAATAAGTGATTTATGTAGACTACTATTTTTTGTAGTGTTTTAAATTAATAGTTACCTTATTTTTAACTGTTTGTATGTGATGTCAAATTCAACTTGTACTGTATTATATTTTTTTGAATGAATTTTTTTCTACAGTACTAATTTATTTTCAACCTGTTTTATATATACCGTAGCAGGCCTATATATTTTATTTATTTTTGATAAAATACAGACCTACAAGTTCCTCTCCCCAATTTTTCGTTTTAATATTCGTTATCTCCCACAAGCTTCGTGACGAAAAGGTGGTCGAGGTTTGACGGAGGACATATTATCATCGTTAGCTCTCAGGGTCACGTGATATGTTTGTGAGAAGGGGTAGAGCTGGGGAGGGGGGAGGAAGAGAAACAAGAGGACAGGTAATCAGTCAACTCGGCCCTCTCCACTCCTCNAGGCTACATAGAGGGGTGAAAAAACCACCCCTCTTTCCCCCCCCCCCCCCCCCCCCCCCCCTTTCCCATCTACTCTCTCTTTCTAAGGAAAGACACGCCTGTCACATGGACTGATGTGGACAAGGGATGGTAGTGTTAGTTGCTTTTTTTTATCTGCCAGTAAAAATAATATAAAATACTTTATTCTTTTAGCGTATAATAAACTGGTGTAGTATAGCTAATCTATTTTTACCTTTACAGGAATGTAAAACCTTTCTTTTAATATACACTTAAATCCTCTAACTAATGAACCATCCTAGTAGTTTAATTTCTGCGGATAATTACCTGGTTAGCTCCATTTGTAGAGCATTTGTGTGTTACCAATATTTCCGACCAACCCAGTAGTGTCAATTTAAAGTGGAAATAAAAGTGTAGAGAAGGCAAAAAGATGTGTTTTTTGTAGTTTTTATATAAAAAAATTATTTTGGTCTAAATAAAACAAATAACTCTACAGTACAAACATAGAGTTTAAGTGTCATCACGATCATGTTGACCTCAAACAGTTGTTGAATATCTGTCAAGCGTGGCCTGTAATTTAATGACAACTTTTTATCTTCATTAAAAAAGTTACTCATCTTAAGACACTCACTACCGTCGGTGTTGAGGTCTTAGTTCGAATCTCAACCGGGGGTATTGAAGGTGTTTCCTCTCAAATGGTTTTTCCACTCCCTCCACGCAAAAGTTTTTACTTTTTTTTATAACACTATACCTTCCCTACCCCTTACATAATAGAGTTAGTAAATATGTGGGCCATAGGTTTTACCTGAATGGGTAGTAAGACGTGGTTAAAACTCCATTACGTCAGCCTGCAATCTAGCCACACCAACCGAGTGACCACCGGTGAAGATAAGTGCCATTTGGTAAGCAAAACTAACCTTCCGACCGTTAATCTCAGTTTTATGAACTGGTACCACTACTTTTTTCATTCAAGTAACTCCGCATTTGTCCTCAGGAGGCTGAGTTTTGAACCTATTTCAGACCCACTGCTTAACAGAAAAATCTGGAAGCACCGAGGATCGAACCTGGATCTTTGGTCATAATATATGACCACTAAATCACAGCGACGTTTATTAAAACACAGCAAGAAGTAGTAAAAATAATAGTGAACTTCAACATATAATCGCTAATATATCAGGCCCCGTGGTCAGTGCGCCTGGTAACGAACTTGAGGTCTTGGGTTCGATTCCCTAAGGGTACCTTATGTACTTTTATCTTAAGAGGAATCATCCCAACATACGCCATGGTTGGTAAATTAGACTTAGGTTAGGTTTAATTTTCCCACTGACCCACACCTCTATAGTCACTATCATCACATCATCTAATCACGGGTACAACGTCTAAACAGCCTCCTTTGGTGTACCCTGGGTAACGCTCTGTGCCCCCAGAGTGACGAATAGTCTACATACAGGTGACCGAACTGGATGTAATATCCCTCCCAGTCAGTAATACCATACGCTAAAAAAGAAAAAGTAATCGCCAAGATATTCCCAAATTGGTTCTCGTAATTTAGAAAGTTAGTTCTAAATACTAAAATCTACTTTGCTAAAAAAAAACACTTCAGTTTCCTCTAGAGAAGTTTTCCTGAAAAGACCAAACATATATCTGACCACCTCCTCCTGTCCATTCCAGTGAACACGTAACCAGAACTCTTGCTCTTGAAGAGGGAACATCTCCCACTCGTCCATATGTCACAGACCTCACCCCCTTTTAACCCCCTGCCATCACTGCCGGACCACACAAAGTCACGAGCATATCTCAGTCCTTGAGCTCTTACGGATTCAATCCCAGACCGCGGGCGACCTTCTCCATTTCAAGACGACAAAGTCGATATCTAGGTTTTTAACCTCCGGACAACAATGAGCTAACTCACACTTTCACATAAAGTACACCGACTCATTTCGAGGTGGGAGCAAGGAATTGGGGATAGGAAGGGAGGTAACCCTCATGGGATGAGTTTTTATTTTTTAATTTGTATGTTGAACAGAACACATCATCCTGTCATTACTTATACCCCTTCTGTAGGCCGACATATCAGGATAGCTTAGTAGGATGGATAGGCAGCGACAAATAATTGGGGAGTTGGTTTTTATCTTGTTTTTTGATATAGATTAATTACTTAACGATTGCATAAAAATGATGTAGGTTTTAGAACTAGTTGAAAGAGTTTAGAAAAAGCTCCTTGTACTATCAATGTCCCTGATCAGAAGTTCCGTGCCATGACCACCTATCTTCGGGGATATAACCATAACTGGTGTCGAACACCCAATCGCCCAGCGCTGCGTGGTTGTTATATAACTCTTACTTTCAAGACTGTTTAGAGCGTCCTCCTCCGTACTGAACAATGATTGAAGCTGTAGGATATCCTCCATACAGGTTGCTGTATCTTCGTAGCCGAGTATGTAAAGCACTTCGAAATAACCCCTTCACAACTGGAGTACTTCTTTCCCCTCCCCCTTCCCCATTCCTATAAAGGTATAAAATAATTCGCTGTTGTATACCAAAAAAAGGAGGAGTGTTCCTCCTAAGTTACTAGTTCTGTCAATATTCTGTGTTATGCAAATTGGCAAAACAATCTCTGTTATTGAAAACATGACTTGTTACGAATACGTGACTGCTGATTAAGGACAGTTGACTGTTAGGGATTAACTAAGATTTGCAAGCTACAGCAATTATATACATTATTTTAGTGGAAAGTTCGTCTGTATATATAACCATGGATCCCAAGTTGGATTTTAATCACAGCTTAAAATTTATAACTTAGATAAATCAGGACTTCCCCTCTCGCAGTGATAAATCAATGACAGTATGACTAGATAATGCATTTGTGTTTATATAAAATTAAGTTTGTTTATATGTCGTGGACTGATATAATCTTTTGATTCAGAGTTTTACTAAACTAAACTATAGTTACGATTATCTAGCCCCTTCTATTCATCGGCCTGGTTTACGGTGTTAACAAGTGCGTTTAAAAATAAACAAACCGATAAATATCCACTATAAAACATTTACTTAATTTATAATATAATGTATTTTACGCTCTATTCTCACTTGCTCTATATTTTCAGCCGATGTTCCATTTATAAAATACATTATTGTATGGTAAAGATTTTAAACATGTCTTTCTCGTTTAATTTTACTGTCCCCCTTAATTTACTGTATTCCTATTTTACATCACAATCAGAAAATTGAGCGATTCGATTAAAACAAAGTCAAATGTTCTGTGTAAATTTTAAAAAAATAGGCAAACCCACACGGAAAATTATTTACACTCGGATTTCGTATTATCGGGCTTTTCCTTTTTCGGGCCCGGAATATCACCACTTTAAGCCGGATAATCGCGACTCTAGTTTATCCCATTTTTATAAAGGAGTTGACGAATAGATCCAATTGGGTATATTAAATGAAGAGGATAACTTTAAAAAAAAACTAGCACCACGTCTTACTACCCATTCAGGCTTTTCGATGTTTTACTAAATATGCTAATGTGTTAGGGAAGAGCGTGGTTGAATTTAGTTGAAATATGCTCACATTTTCGTGGAAGGAGAGTGGGAAAATATTTAGGAAAGACTACCACTAATACATTAAGCCTGGATTCGATCCCGAGTCTCCCCGTCACCAGAAAAACAAGACTAGATGAACCTGGCATTTAGTCCTCATGCCCACCGATGCCAGTGATATATCTCATGTAGGGAAAGCTAGAAAAGGTATTTGTTTTTGAAATTTTAATATGAAACTTTTTGGCCAAAATAAATAAACCATTGCTCCAGAATAAACAAATAGTTTAATATTCTTCACATGTTTATATCAACAGTTGTTGAATATCTGTCATGAACATAGCGGCATTAGATGATAAACTTTTTAAACGAAGAGAAAAAAGTTGTTATTAAATTTCAACACACCCTTGACAGATATTCAATAACTGTTGACCCCCTCGGTGGCATAGTTAGCTAACGCGTTAGTTTAGTGTTGAGCTAGACTGTCGAGGACGGGGAGATTGAGGTTAGAATTTTGATCGGGTGAGTTGAGGATGGTTTTTCCTAAATTGTTTTCCAATCTGCCTCCACAAAAATGCGGGTTCACTTCATTTATATTAAACCTTCCCGATTCCTAATATATTAGTGTAATTAGTACAACGCGGTGTTAAATAAAATAAAAGATCTGTTGAGGTTACCATGTGAAGAAAATTAAAGTCTATGTTCATCCTGTAGAATTATTTAATTTCTTTTGACCACCTTAAGTATCAAAATCGTGCACTCTCTGTAACCCCCCTCCCCCCATCCCCGCAACCCCCTCTCTCACATACTTGAATATGTAGTCAAATGTAAGCCTAGTACCTTTAGCATCCAGTGAATGAAACACTACGTTTTACGCTATAAATCACAGCCTAATTAAAACCAAGCATAGGTGTTTAAAGTAGTTGCCTATCATGTTTTTAAATTAGCTTTGCCTTCATTTCACCAGGTTTTAGATCTAATTGGTTAGCTTACTTGTATATTACTAACTCTCTTTGCTCCCCAGTGAGTTTTCTTTGCAAGTGGATGTAAACTAATGTAATTCCAGAGCCGTTTTTTGATAGGTCTTACCGTTTAGTCACAAGAGACCTTAGAAGAAAGGTCCACTACGACTTTAAAGTTGCTCCGCCATTTTGATTTTTTTCGTGGATGAAAAATTAAAATTTTTCGACTTTTGGAATTTTCCCGTCAGTCACAGACTAGAAGCTATAAGTTTGCCAAATTTAAAGTTTCTAGCTCATCTGGAAGTGGGTAAACATTAATGTCAATAAGTGAGTCAGCCGTGGGGCTTTATAATAATATAATTAGTTTAAATGTTATAAAAACAAACACGGGCTAGTTTTTACCGTCACGTGCATATAGCATAATTTTGGTAGGAAAATAAAATCATATTTTCTTTTTGTTAACATTGAAAACATTTTAAAAATGGTATTAATTTTATTTTACAGGTTTTGATAATATCGTTTAAAAGTGTCAGCTGTAAATAAAATTACCTGGCGTATAAATATATTAAAGTAGTACTAGTAACTCTTACAACTATCAAAACCTGTTCTTTATAACATAACACAACTCTACGTGTGCAAATGTAAAAACACATGCACGGCTTATTCATATTTACAAAATCCTTCAAGTAAATTTTCGTACTTTAAAATAAAGAATTTTTTTTTTTCTCTAGATGACCTTACCATACAAAAAGAAGGTAGTTTTTTTTTAGATGCGAACGTTTATTGTTACCCGCTTCAGTGTCCACATGGTCTAAGAAGCTACACTCTCATTAGACTAGACTGCCGATGACGGGGAGATCGAGGTTCAAATCTCGCTCAGTTGTACCGCGAGAGTTTTTTTTCTCTTCAAAATAATGTTCTACTCTCCTTCCCCACAAATGTGGGTACAATTTTGTTTTATAAAATACATCCTTCTTCATCCCTAAAAAAAAACCATTAACGTAATTAGTTCATAAAGGAATGACCTAAAGACACGGTGCTAAACAAAAACAAGAGTAGAAAGAAATAACGAGTAGAAAATTAATGTTATGGTTAGTCCATATTTTTCTTATAGTCTTTAGATTCTTCTGAAGCTGTCTTCAAGTATGAATCCACCGGGAGACTTGAGATGCTTTCCTTCAGAAGATAATGTGTAAACTTACAAAAGGTGGGGGATGCAGGGGGGTAAGGGGGCAGCCCATCAAAGTCTATGTAAAACAATAGATCAAACACTCCTCTCGTTTACCGAGATGTCAGCGAAGAAGTGGAAAAGGGTGTAAAGGTGTTCCTCAGACTTAAGTCTGTTGTCATCACAAGGGGGAAGAGAAAAACGTATGGGAAGGGGGTGGGGGGAAGAGATAAAGAGAAAGATAGACGTTGATATCATCTTCAAAGAAGGAAATTTAGGAGGTAAAAATATATATGTTTCAATCCGTGAACTTGACACGCTCACCAATAATCATGTTGACTGATGGTATCAATCTCTCAATAGACTCGATAGATGGGGAGGTCGAGGTTTGAATCTTGACCGTGTGTGCTGAAGACAAAGGTGGTTAACCTATTCTACCTCTACTTTAGAGTGGCTGAACATCCTCATTTAACTTATTCTAGCTATTTAAATTATTATTTATTATTATTATTATTATTATTATTATTATTATTATTATTATTATTATTAGCACCGTGTCTTACTACCCGTTCGGGTTATACGCACTTACGCTAATGTGTAATGGTAGGGTGATTGTGAGATGAAATGGAGGACCTACAGTTTAACGTGGAATCCGAACCACGGTGGAGGCCTGGCAGTCCCCACATTCACAAGATGTCTTGTCAGAGGTGAAGGAAGGGTTTGGTAATCAGATAAATTTGTGCCGGGACCGAGGATTGAACCCCGGACCGCAGCACAGAAGTCCGACACCTTCACCCTAGACCGCCAGGTCACCAACTATTTAAATTAAGACGTTAAAACCGCGGTCCTTAAGATAATTTTTAAAAAAATTACGTTAAAACCGCGGTCCTTAAGATAATTTTTAAAAAAATTAGCGCCACATCTTATTACCTGCTCAGGTTATATGAAGTCTTAGTAATTCAAAAATAACAATCAATCAAAAAAGCAAGTACTAGGTTTTAATCACTTAGTTACCTTAACCAGGAGCAAATTAATAACTTTTTTTCAATTTATGAATTAATAGTAATAATCTAGTCCTTATTTGAGCAAAGTATTTTCTGTCTGAAATAAATAAGAACATTTCCAGGTGTAACCACGTAATCCATTATGTAGTTACCCCAGGCAACGACGGGTACTTCTACTAGTGGTTAGTAATGATAATAACATACATAACTAATCACGTTGTTCCCCTACAGGGTAGGCAAGCCACTGTGCATATAGCTAAAACAACTCTATACTTAATCCATCCTCACTAACTTTCTCCACACTTCCCTATCCTTGCATACTCCATTCTCTTAACAACATCCATACACCGAGTCATACATGCTCTTTTATAATTAAAACTCTTAATGTTTCTATTTTTCACACAATCATCTACCTCATTTAGCCACGTCTTACATGACCTACCCTTTCCTTTTGATCACAACACTCTACCTTCATATCATTGCTTCGTCACTCGATTCACGCCCATATATGCTAGTATATCAAATTTATATATTAGACACTATGGTGATCGAGAATAAGATAAAAATTTAACATTTCTGTTAATAGTGCTTTGTAATAATTGTACTGATTAAATAATAGTTGTATGAATAATAATGATAGTGATAAGTTTTAATTAACACACACAGAGATCTTTACACACCCGTCATCACATCAATGACTGACACTCTGCTTGCATATGTTGAGAAACCATAAATTCCACTAACATTATAATGAAGAAATGATAGGTAAAAACCGGCACATATATTCAAGTATGAATAAAAAATTTTAAACCATTCCAGAAACATGGTCGGCGTGTAGAAGAATATTAACAAACCATTATTAATATCACTAAGTTAATAATTTATTTTAATGTAATGAGTTTATCTTTCGTAATTCGAGTTTGCTATTCAATAGAAGTGTTTTTACATTTTTCATTCTTTTTAACATAGTTATTTTAATATTAAAATAACTGACTATAAGCTATATGGTTTCTTAACAGTCAAATCTCTCACTTTATTTGTAAATTTTTATACAGATAAATATCTCGGAAGATCAAATTATGTAATATGACGAATAGTAAAATATTGGTAATTTTGATAATAGCTGTATCAAATCTATTAGCCCTTCATATACAGTTTATCCTAATACTCTAAAGTCTTAATTCTAATCAATTTTTAAGGAAAGGCTTGGTTAATCAGTTTAGAGGGAGGAAAACTTTATTTCTAAAGAAAGACACAGATTTATATTTTTTGCGATAGCCTCCGATACTATTTTATAAAAATATATGTTAGGATAACTCGTGTATACAAATAATAGAAGCGTGTTGGTAATAATGTTAAAAGTGAGGTTTGAGGAAAGAAGATAGAGTAAAGAATGCCGGTAATAAAGTTAAAAGTGAGGTTAGAAGAGAGAAGATGAAGTAAGGAGTGCCGATAATAATGTTAAAAGTGAGGTTAGAAGAAAGATGAAGTAAAGAGTGCCGGTAATAATGTTAAAAGTGAGGTTAGAAGAAAGAAGATGAAGTAAAGAGTACAGGTAATAATATTAAAAGTGAGGTTAGAAGAAATATGAAGTAAAGAGTACAGGTAATAATGTTAAAAGTGAGGTTAGAAGAAAGATGAAGTAAAGAGTACAGGTAATAATGTTAAAAGTGAGGTTAGAAGAAAGAAGATGAGGTAAAGAGTGCCGGTAATAATGTTAAAAGTGAGGTTAGAAGAAAGAATATGAAGTAAAGAGTGCCGGTAATAATGTTAAAAGTGAGGTTAGAAGGATAATTTTAATCCAAGATCAATAAATAGAGATAGTCAATAAATAATCTTGAAATATTTCATTCAAAAGTATGAACTTATTATCATTTACCAACCCTACTTATTTACACGTATATTTTGTAATGTATCCCTGTTTAACCTAATGTGTCAGCCAGGTAGGAGGTCTTCAAGATTTTATAAAATATTTTAAGAGTTTCTCCAGATAAAAAACTAAAAAAAAGGCTGGGAATCTCTGGTCCAAGACATTACTCTCGCTTTGAACTCGACTTAAGATGATGTAGAAGTTGGGGCTCTATTCCCTATCCTATATGATTTTACACTCTCAATCTCCGCAAATTTGGGTATACTACCTTAAAATTCAACCTTCCTAATTTCGAACATATCAATGGGTTTTTTTTCATATGCGTATAGTACGAACGGGTAGTAAGACGAGATGCAACAAGAAAATTAATAATTATAAGTACGTGCGAGATGAAATAAACTTTTGTTCTCAAATTAAATTGCAGAAATTTAATGTTTTAATTAAACAAATTAGTTTTTTTAAAGAATAATCCTATATTGTCATGTAATTTATAAAGCAACTTACTAAATGTCATGTTTCTAAAATACTTTGATAATCCGATTCATATATTTACAAACTTTTGCAAGTTTTGACACAAACATTGGTTCTACGAAACCATTCGAGAGCTAAATTAATACCCACAAGCGTTAAAATAATTCAATTTTTAATAATTACTAAATAACAATTATAATATTATGATGAAGCTAACGTGGTTAAATGATCAGATAAGAGAATATTAATATTTTAAGCAGTTATTCTGGATGTGAATATAACCAGCTCTTGCAGCTCATTCTAACACGAGTCTGATATGGTAAACCAAAGGGCGTATGTTAAGTCGACTTTCGTAGGCTTAGACAATTCCACATTCGACTTTAACCACGTATTATTTGTATTATGGAAGATTGGTTGACTCCTATAGAAGTGACTAAAATTGGGACGACCTTAAGGTGGTATGGAAGAGGATAAGAGAAAAAGACAGTGGTATGCTGTTTTTATAGCAAAACGTTTTCCCAGTCAAAATAAATCAAATATTGCTCCATTACAAACATAAGAGTCTTTTTTTTTTTCCACATGTTGACCTCACCATTTCTTGATATCTGTCAAGGATGTCCTGGAATTTAATGACAACTTTTTCTCTTAATTTAAAAAGTGTCTCATCTAATGCCGCTATACTCATGACATATATTCAAAAGCTGTTGATATCATCCTGTAAATAAAATAAAACTATATGTTTCTACTGGAGCAATATTTGATTTCAGAGGGAGGGGGGGGATGTTTTTCCATAAATCTGCAAAGACGCTGGCCTTTTCTCTGGTATCTTCCCATACCACCTTTAGGCCTATTCTACACTAGCATTTAAAACACTAGCAACCGCGTCTTTGAATGAGGCCTTTGTTATCAAGTTAGAAAACAAGTTTTCGTCTATATCAGCGTTTTGACCGCTACCTCTGGAGGCGTTAACAGGCAGTTGTTCCTCAATGTCACAAGTCTTTCAGCAGGAATAATAAAGACTCTTCCTCAAGATGGTATCACGTTTTGCAATATTTTCATTCACTAAACCAAATAAAACCACAGACATTCTATATTACAACAAATAACTTCTCTGGGTACATTCTGTGGTTCATAAACATAAAATGAAACTGTCCTGTTGAGAGACGGTTCGATAATGTGGGGGTGAGTCCACCAACGTCTCTTGTGACGAGTTTTTTTTTTTCGAGTTTCCTCCAGCATAAGTCCCGAAATACAGCCGGGCTTGTACAATGTCCATTTTTAAACCATTCTGAACAAATGGAACCAACAATCGCTGCATTTAGATCGCTACTGTAGAATCAGTAGCGTTTTATGGTATCTTTTTAACAGTCACATTTTTATAGTCAGGTGTAGATTCAAAATTTTGGGGGCGTAATCTAGCGGCAAAAATCGCCGCGTTTTAAGCGTTAGTGTAGAATGGGCCTAAGCTCGCTAGCTTACTGTCAACGTTTAATAACTTGAACAGGGTTTATAAGTTTAACCTCTTCAACTTCAATTTTAATGATGAATAAAATAGTCAAGTTATTATATTTGATAATTACGGTTATAGCCGCATCTATCTAGCATATTATTTAAAATGAGTAATGACAACTGAAGAAAGATAAAGATTGCTATATTTAGATGCGGCTATAGCCGTAATTAACCAATATAATAGCTTGACCATTTAATATATAATGATACGCACATTCGTACGGTTGTCGTTGTACAAGTGGCAACATAAAGCCCTACCGAGTTAAAGGCGCCTGCGTTATCTGATAGCTCTTGAACTTAATTGGATCACAATAGTGATGTAGTTGACGATTTACACACGTCCGTTACAGACTCCGCCTTAAAATATGAGTGATGATCCTAAATATGGAAAGACTACTGAATAACTCAGTGGTTAGAGCATTGACGTAATAAGCCAAAGGTTCCGGGTTCAATTCCCGTGTCCAGGTGTCATTTTCTAGCCTAAAGAATACTTAAATTATAATCATGCCTCTTCTTATGATCATTATAATCACTTAAAAGAGTACAAATAAGACTGGTCGTCTTCGTTTTATTTTTTTATGTGCTTTTAATGGGCGTTAATTAGGTTTATCTGGCTTATATAAAATAAAATTTACCTAATTTTTTGAGGTTTGAGACGTAAAATAAAACATTAAGTTCTTATAACATTTGAGAGGGCTTTGTTTATTTATTTAGCAAATGATCTAAGACTAGTTTAATTCACTATTTTTTTAGTGGATTCTACTTCCTTTAATTAAAAGTACAATCGAGGAAAATCAAAACAAAATTAAAACCTTACAAACTATTTAACTTTTAGATAATTGACGAAAGTGGCTTCTAAATGGTGCCATGTCAAGCTTTCCCTTTGAAGAAGAAAATACTTTCAACTCTTCGCACATGAAAAGAACAGTCAGGTGTAATTTTTTTTTTAAGAAGAGACAAAAACCTGAACAAGAGGGTATTTTCCCCCCAGTTGATTCTTATTCACGCTCCTACAACCTTCACTGAATGACAGACAGGAGGTTAGAGGGTTTGTAAAAGTTGAAGGGAAGTGTGAGAATATTCACTAAGCTAGAAAAGGGGCAGGTGTACGAAGGGGAGAAGGGGAGGGGTGTTACTCACTGCGGCATCCTCATGAAGTGTTTGCTTACAGATAGCATGAAGAGGGTTTGTAGGTAAGAAGGCGAGATGTTTGATGGGTGAGGTGTCTAGAGAAAGAGAGAGGGGATGGGAAGACTATAACCCTCTTCTCTTTCTTCTCAACTTCTCCTTCCCACCCTGACCCACCCTACACAAACACGTATGACCTACCCTTCAGATCAGACTCCTTTATAACCCACCCCCTATTCTCTTTATAATGCACCAACGTCACTTGCAGATTCACGATCTTTGAGGCATGACAGGGAGCTAAAATGAAATCAAGATTAATGAAAGGGCCTTTGATGTGGAGGAGTATATATCAAAATGGATAACAGTCATCCAATAAGTATGCTCCTCATAATTTTCATTATTTGAACAGTCCAAATTTATGGGGGAAAAAAACGCTTTCTTTTTTAGCACCACGTCCTACTACCTACGTTAAGGTTGGTTATGCGCTTATGTAGGTGACCTAGCGGTCTAGGGGTAAGGTGTCAGGTGTTGGGGTTCAGGGGTTCAATCCGCGGTCCCGGCACAGATTCATCTGATTGCAAAGTCTCCACCGTAGTTCGGATCCCAAGTTAAACTGTGGGTCCTCCATTTCATCTCTCAATCACCCTAAGCCGAATGTGGAGATAAAGAAAGAGAGAGAGAGAGTGTAAAACATTTGGTAAAAACCGTCCTCAGTATATCCGAACAAGTGTCGAACCTTGGTCTCCCAGTCACCAGCAGTTTAGTCTATTTTAAGAGTAGAGCGTTAGACCACGTAGCAACCGAAGCCGGGGAATAACAGTTGAAATAATATCAACCTTTTTTCTATGGTCAATATTGATGGCGTTTTACTATATTATTAGTATTATTTTACAGGTGTTTATAAAATCTAGAATTATTGACACCTGAAGATCAAGTTATGTAACGTATGAATACGTGAAAGTAGATCTAGCAACTTTTTCTAGTTGTTTTCCTATGAAAAATGAACTTTGGACGTGTGTTTTAATATAATTAATCAAGAAAATTAATCAACAAGTAGTTATAGTACTCAATTTTTTATATATCAAACAAATTATTTGAAAATATTACCCGTTGGTATTTTAAAAATATACATGGAATTTGATTAAATTTAAATACATATAAACATCTGTTTATTTTTTAAATTGTAAAAAATCTAATAGTTTTTGTTAAGACCTGTACCCATACGAGTACATTCTATATTAGTAATTTCAAACCTTTCTCAATTTTTAAACCCACTAATCTTTGCTCCGAGTTACAGAATGTTTGGAAAAATCATCTTCTAATTGCCCATTATTTAAATTTGGGGGAAACAAAGTATTAAGATTGATTAGTCATAATTTAGATATTTTTCTATTTAGCTTTGTGTCAAGAAATTTATTAAATAGACACCACTGTTGTATAGTACATCCATATCTAAATTAATAATAATAATATTTAGCATCGCGTCTTACTACCCGTTCGGGTTACACGCTTTAAGCACTAATTACGCTAATAGATTAGGATTTGGGAAGGTTGAATGAGAGGAAGTGAACCCGCGTTTGCGTGGAGGGAGAGTGGAAAACCATCTAGGAAAAACCACCCCCAGTTCACCCGAACGAAATTCGAACCTCGATCTCCCCGTCCTCAGCAGTCGAACTCTACACGACAAGCGCGTTAGCCAACTACGCCACCGAGGCGGGTTCCATATCTAAAGATTACCAACAAGTATCCAGCTTAAACATACGCAGTATGTTGTTATTTTATATTTATATATAAAATAAATTATAAATGCTCACTGGGTACTTTTGTTCAAATAAATTATTAACCGTATATCAAATATATTAACTATATTTAGTCAAATATACCAATCAAAAGTATTTTCCTTAATAGTATAATGTAATTCTTATATATACAATCTATACTATATTATGTTTTAAACGTTATTAATTATTTTATCTTGACTACACGTAAACAATAGTATGCAAGCCATCTATTGAGCAAATATGGAAACTTTAAACGAGAAGTGAGAGAACATTCTAGAACGAGAAGGTAAATTCTAGCTTGAGTCTCCCCTTGCAGCATATACCACCTTGCAGAAAAAATTCAATTTTAAGAACTTGGGGGGGGG
>CABFVZ010001041.1:0-13616 GCA_902151445.1 Timema monikensis | reverse complement strand
CCCCCAAATGATTCCCGGAGTCCCATCTATAAATTAGGGTTTTCAGATTTTTACCTTCCTGCTAAATTTTACTTTCTTACTTCATCTAAATGTTTGGTTTCTAATAAGCTCCTCTCTTTCCTCACAGTTCCCAAAACCCCATTTATAAATTTCAATTTTGTTTTTATTTTTCTAGTTATATGGGTAAATCCCTTTACCTTACTACCAAATTTCAGTTTTCCAACTCATCCAGAAATGGATTTTCTGTTCCGGACAGATACTACTTTATGTGGGCTATATGCATACAGCTTATATAGAGAATAATCTATATTTCGTTGGTGTTTTGTTATTGTGATGGTGTCAACCACCATGGTCTTGGGGTAAAGTGCTCGCCTCAAGATCCCATGTTCGTGGTTTCAAACCCAACCGTGGTCGACGGATTTTTACTTGAGTTATCACAATACGTAACACAATTTCCTTCGGAAATATGTCGATCCTATGTTGATTATGGCATGTAAAATAACCCTGGAAATTATGTGAAAATAACTTTCCTGCCAAAATTAGTAGTTCCTTTCACTATCACTCATAGAAAGTTGTGTGTGCTGATATATAATCAGTCGGTTCAGAAAGTGCACGTTAAATACCTTGTGTAATAATTATATCGTTATGATACCAAATAATTTAATCTAATAACTAAATGAAGTTTCTATAATTTATTATTACCATATAATTTAATCATTTAGAATAAAATTTGTGCATTTCCCATCTTTTTCAACTTTTTTTAATAGAACAAAATATATAATTTAAAAATTTATTTTACATCAAAAGGAAGGAGTGTAAAAAGAGAGAAATCAGTAATTGGATTAAGTTTTAATCATCTCATTGCAAATAACAAAAACTGTGTGTGTGTGTCATCTCCTTTTTTAAANGGCTAGACTACATGGAGCCAGACAGACATTTTTATTCTTGAAGCCACCATTTTTTTTTTCTCCCCTCTATTTTTTTAATGCTTCGCGTTAATTAGCCGTGATAAAAAAAAACAATGAAAGGAATAAAGTGGAGGGGAAAATATGTGGGCTTAAAGAGTCAACATATTCAAAAGGCGCCACTTCTCATACTCACCAATATCTTTATACCTATTTGGAACAATTATCTTCCTAAGCACCTTTTTTTCCAAAAATCCTAAAATTGGTTTTCCTCGTGTGAGGTAAGAGACCACGTTTCACCATCATAGAGAGTTCTTACATTCCTTGACAGCAAACAAGATGTTAAAAACTTACAGTAAATAAAAAATAAACAAGATGTATATCCTTTGTTTTCTCTTAATACGTAAAGTTATATTATAAGACTGTTGTTTATTAGTTTTATAATTATCGGCACCAACATTATCACCATCACGAGCGTTAGGTTAGCAATAAAGATAGGCTACATGTTATGATGAACGCCCTAACGTTCACATTCGCAAGTTATCATTTAGCAAAATAGAGCAAATATAATTTTGACAAAGTTACATTTTAGGGTTCCACAGGGAATTTAAATCAGCCTCATTAGAAATGTGAGATCTATATTTAATTTTAGTTCAATGATATCTGAGACTCAAAACAATTTTTAAGGCCCCAGGATGAAAAAAAGGTCGAGTCTTAGTAAGCAATCACCTTAGTAAAGGATGAGAAAGCCACGATGAACATTAAACTTATGAAAACCACCTTTAGTGCGTCCAGTCGGGATTTGAACACTATTCCTAGAAATTGATTCCAAGCCGACACTAAAGCAACCCTATCAGTGACCTTGATTAATACTAATACGTAGTAAAACGGATATGAACAAGCGCAGTGAATGTCTCTTTTGTTGGAAGAACCTGCATCGTAACATAATATTTCATGTTAAGGCGATTGGACCTTTTCATTTGGCGTGTAAATGCAGAGCCGTGGGAACAAAGGGTTAACCTCAAGAATGTTTATTGTTTTGCCATTTTATTTTTGGAAATAGTTTGTTCAAGAATAGAAGGATGTTGATTAATTTATACTTTTTAGATACACACCTTCTCTATAATATTAACAGTGATCAAATATCAATAAAATTGGCATTTTTCAATAGAAAACTGCCGGCTTCATAACAAAAAATAAGAAAATGTAACAATTAATAAACATCGATACATCATCTTAGAAGAGGTTTTGAAAATATTAACATAAAAACTTCACTCGTTCTCGAGAAAACTAATTTCCAAACGTATGATTTTTCCGCAAGATCTGTCCGGTAGCTTTCGCTATCTACGTTTTCCGTGATCCATCTGTTCTTGTTAATGCGGAAGAATATTTTGTTCGGTTGTGAAGCCACGCCACGCCTTTCACCCTCCCGCCCACCATCCCCCAAAATAGGTTTTAGACTTGCACTCGACAGGGCCAAGGGCTTTAACTTAAGAAGGATTTATGAGTTTTAGGGAAAGATTTATTGAAGCGACCCTTCAAACACGGTAAGCTTTCAATTTTTTGGGGGTAAATAAAATGTACATTGGCCAGCTTCACTATGGACCTATAATCTAAGTTGCACCATAGTGTGAACAAACAAGGTAAGCTCACAAACTTTTAGGCTGAACGAAATGTTCCTTGTGCTCCACTTTATCATGCACAGCGTTCACTTGTATGGGCTTTGCATTTTAATGAACTAAAAGAAAGAACTGAGCAAACTCTACTTTCATTAAGACCATTATCTTAAGGACCGGTGGAAAAAAATACACATACACACACACACACACACACACACTGAAGGAATTCATAGACTTTAGGGGTTCGATGGAGAACAGAAGAAGAAAAAAAAATTGTTGGCAATTGGGAGGAATAGGAAGGCGGTATAAATAGGGGTCGGGATAATGAATCGGCTAATTGTTGGCCTGCGGGGCTGGATGAAGGGGTAGTAAAGGTGGCGGTGGAGATGTTTGTTCCTGTTACAATACGTCACCGTCTTTAGATGGATGACTTTCTCTCTCTCTCTCTCTCTTTCTCTCTCTCTCTCTGTGGGGATACAATCGAACACTAGTAAACTGTTGAAGAGTTCAGTGAGTTCAACGCGATCTTTTCCCCTCATTCTTTTTTTTTTATCCCCCACCATTGCTCTTCTCTTCCTCACTTGCGATGAACTCACCCCTAACAACCTTAAACACACACACACATACACACACAAATAGGGGGAAAACACTTTTCCGAACAAAAGAACTTTGCTTTTAGCATTCATCTCTATTATTGAAATCTAAAGGATCATGTGCATAAAGTGACTCAGTAAGTATGGTGTTAACGAAAGCTTCCCCTTCTTATGATTTTAACCACAAAATGAATCCTTATATTATATTGCTTCCAGATTACATGAATGTGTTTGGGGTTTTTATTATTTTATTTAACATTCGGGAGAGAGGGGGAGGAATATTGCCAATTTTAATTTAGTCAACAACGTCAGAACTTTTCACATGGTTTGTATAATCAAGGACGAAAGAAAGGCATATAAATAGGTGTTTGGATACTCTTGTCATTAACATGTTAATTGAAAAGGATTTCCAAAGAAACATTAAACAATTCTTAATTAATTTAAGACATCAGGAGCTTGAAAGTTCATTGCCGCATTTACAAAAGTACGCCGCCTATCTCTATCTTGAGCATGTTCTATCCAGTCCATCTCATTACACCCTATCCCTATCTTCAGCTAGTTCTATCCAGTCCATGTCATTACACCCTATCTCTATCTTGAGCTAATTCTATCCAGTCCACCTCATTACACCATATCTCTATCTTGAGCTAGTTATATCCAGTCCACCTCATTACACCCTATCACTATCTTCAGCTAGTTCTATCCAGTCCATCTTATTACACCTTATCCCTATCTTGAGATAGTTAAATCCAGTCCATATCATTACACCCTATTCCTATCCTGAGCTAGTTTTATCCAGTCCATTTCATTACACCATATCTCTATCTTGAGCTAGTTCTATCCAGTCCATCTCATTACACCCTATCACTATCTTCAGCTAGTTCTATCCAGTCCATCTCATTACACCTTATCCCTATCTTGAGATAGTTCTGTCCAGTCCACCTCATCACACCCTATTCCTATCTTGAGCTAGTTCTATACAGTCCATCTCATTACACCTTATCCCTATCTTGAGATAGTTAAATCCAGTCCATCTCATTACACCATATCTCTATCTTGAGCTAGTTCTATCCAGTCCATATCATTACACCCTATCCCTATCGTGAGCTAGTTCTATTCAGTCCACCTCACTACATCCTATCTTGATCAAATCCTTTCTAATGTTATCCTCCTATCTCCATACAGATATTTCCAATAGTCTCTTCCCTTTTAGGACAAAATATCTTCCTAATGAACTTGTTTTTAAGCACCTTGATTTTTTTTCTTCATGTAAGATAAGAGACCTCAAGGAGATAAGGTGTATATTAATTCATATAAAATAGATTAATTTAATGGTATTTAACTTGCAACAAATTATGGAAAATTTGAATTAAAAAAAATTATCTTCTAAGATTAAATTTAAAATGAAATTATATGAATAGTTTATCATGATAAATAAGAATATATTTTTTATTTAAAAAAAAAAAATTTAGAGTATTTTATAGATCATTAATTTTGTTAAATACGTTTGAACACCTTGTTTTAAAATGTTTATATATAAAAAGGGGTTTATTGTGATCAACAAGCTCTTGGGTTTGTTTTTATGAGAAAATATTATTAAGGGTAGTTTACTTAAAAACTATGTTTTAAAACTATCCTCAAAGTTATAATACACGATATGAAAAAGTTGGTGCAATTGTGTGGTATCATTTATTTTCTAACGAGTTTAATCACTTTTATTTTACGACATTGGTAACCCTGTCTGAATAGCGGTCATAAAGTCACTGATTGGCGTGAGTTTATATTTATATATTGTAGCTTTTTATTTTAAATGAAAATTTGTAAACTTTGGTATGATGATCCTTGAAGTAAATGCTTGGTTTAAAAATCATAAAAAAAAAGTTTTCTTGAGCTCTAGAAGTTGATGTATGAAGATATTGTAGATAGTTTTCTAAAATTGTCCTTTAAAAAGTTTTTAATTTTTTTTTTCTGAGCTCAACTCCTGTGTTTAAGCTTCCATTAAAAATAATTATGAGAAAAGGTCTGGTAGAACACCGAGGATAAATAATTACTGTCGAAATAAATCGCTTCAGGTTTTAAGTTGAGGATGGAAGTGACACCGGAGAGTGTTTTTTTTTTTAATCTAAAAACTTTTTTTTTGCCAAAATAAATTAAATTTTGCTTAGTACAACATAGAGTTTAATTTTCTTTACATATGGATATCAACAATTTGTTGAATATATGTCATGAATATAGTGGCATTAGATGAGATACTTTTTAAATTAAGAGAAAAGTTGTACTGTAATTAAACTCCAAGACACCTTGATAACAGATATTCAACAAATGTTGATATCACCATGTGAATAAAGTTAAGCTTTATTTTTGTATTGAAGATTTATCTGTTATATTAAAAAAAAATGTTTTTGATACTGTTTAATTGTAATAATGTTGACCATTACAACTAATATATTTTCTCATAATGTGCAAATTGAGATTTACAACCATTCCAATACAGTTATAACCATACTTTACTATACTATACTTTTATCTATGGTTATAACCAACACGAAAAAAGCAACAACAATGATATACAAAATAAAAACAATAGAAGTACTGCTGCCAACCATAGAGCATGAAACATTTGTAAACATTCCTTTCACTGCATAAAATGTACCTAGTAGTATGACCAAACAGATACAAAAACTGCATAGAATATGCACTTTTCTAGCCCTACCTACAGCCTCACCTTAAATAGATAGAATGGAAATAAACATAATTTTTTAAAAGTTTAACTTGTGGTGATTAACATGCAATTTCTGAACAGATTTATAATATATCAGTACGGCGTACTGAACAAACTAATTCTATGGATAGATGTTCTAACAACTTCATACATCTCTAATCATGCCGTTCCCTAACGGGGTAGGCAAAAAAACTGTACTTATAGCTCAAAAACAACAACTATGTGCTTATTACATAGACGCTAATTTTTCCACACTTCCCTATCCTTACATACTCACTTCACTTCAACAACATCCATATATTAAGCATACATCCACTTTAATTCTTACAACTCTTATTATTTTTATTTTTAACACATTCATCTACAACATCTAGCCACGTCTTACATGGCCTTACCCCTTCCTTTTGATCCACACACTCTACTTTCATAAATTTCACTAGATCCACACTCACTCATCCTCTCAACATCCCCAAACCAACGTAAGACGTTTCTTTCACATTTACCTATTGTATTCCCTTTCAAACAAGCTCTCCTTTAGCACCCATTCATTACTGACTATGTCCATATAAGTTTGTAAAAGCATCAAACGTTAAATATGTGCTAAAAATACCAAAATAAATCTATAGTATCGAGACTTGTTGTCCTCTCACAATAGTAAATTATAGCAATGAGGTCAATTCTGTAAAATATTATATTCTCTCAGCTTTGTCGACAATTTTATCATGTTTATCATGTGTTATTGTAATGAGGAACATGTTTTATAGCAGCCAGCGTAACGATTCCCCTTCCCTTCCCCCCTTACAATACCAACCATCCCCTCTCCATCCCTTTGTACCTCTCATTTTAGCAACTAACTGCCCTCCCCTCTCTTTCCTACCAGTCCTCCTTGCTCTAACGATGAGAGAGAGAGATAGAGAGTGCATGGACATTCTGTTTGTTTGAGCATTAATCACTTGGCAATTACATGGCGGACACGGTTAGCGACGCCTCTAGTGATGGCCGCGCGTTACTTTACGACCACTTGACGAAAATTCAGATTAGCTTTCGACGACCAAGGTAGCATGATGTAAAAAGAGGTGGCTGCTTTAATATATTCAGATAAGTAACACGTACTTTACACACACACACACACACACAGGGCTATGATACACACATGGTCTACGTAGTGCTCGACAAAGCACTCCCCCCGCCCTCCACCCCATTCTCTCACCCCTCGGATTAAATGTAGAGATCATCTAGTATGATTTCCGGTGATGGTTGTGGTTCGAACCCTCCAAGAAAATGCGGGTGTATTTCAACTAAATTCTGCCTTAGCCTTATTTCATTAGAGGAGCTGGATGCTAATAGCGGGTAGTAAGACGTAAAGTAAATCATTAATGCTTTACCCAAAAGTTTGGTCACTCTATATCTGTCAAAAGTGGTAATGGCAGCTTTATAAACACATCACTTGACGTATGAATGGA
Organism: Timema monikensis; assembly: GCA_902151445.1. NCBI lineage: Eukaryota > Metazoa > Arthropoda > Insecta > Phasmatodea > Timematidae > Timema > Timema monikensis. Next base: position 6,314 of record CABFVZ010001041.1, on the reverse strand, counting down.
TGAAAGAAATCAGTAGCGTTTGGAATTGTCAAGTAAGATTCTAGTTACAATAATCAATCTTTAATGCTATCCTCCTGAAAGAAATGTTTTTTTTTAATCGTGTATGGACTATATCGTTCAAGTTTAACTAAAATCAATCACCTCTGACAAGACGTGTATTAATCACAACTTGTGAATGTGGGGAATGCCAGGCCTCTACCTTGGTTCGGATTCCACGTTAAACTGTAGGTCCTCCATTTCATCTCACAATCACCCTAGCATTACACATTAGCGTGAGTATAACTCGAACGTGTAGTAAGACGCTGTGCTAATAATAATCTTATAAATTAATAGTAAGCCTCCCTGATTACTAAACCGCAAAGGTTTTAAATAATTACGTAACCCATTTCAGAACATGCCTCTCTCACAATAGAGTGGGACAGCTGGTGATGAGGTCAGGGTTCGAATCCCTGTCGAATGCATGGTGGGTCTTTTTTTTTCTAACGGGTTTTCCACTCTTCCTTCACGCAAATGTAGCTACACTTAATCTAATTTGAATCCTTCTTATCCTTAACATGTTAGATTAACAATCTGAAAACGACTGATTATATCATCACATAGTAATTTCTATGAGTGAGAGGTAAAGGACCTACCGATTCTTTCGGTAAAGGTATTTTTACATACCTTTCAGGGTTCTTTTACATGACAGAATCGACTTGGGACTGATGGCTTTACCTCCTATCCGAAGGAAGTCGTGCTACCGATTTTTATCGATCAAGAGAAATCCGTTGACCTCAACTGTGTTTGAATCCAAGAACATCGGGTCCTGAGGTGATAAAGTTACCTCAAGACCCCCAAAGCCGACTGGGAATTCATTAAAAATATACATTCACACGACCAAAAGTTCCATAAATATAAACAGAAATTTAAAAACTAATGAAAGAAGAGATAAAATAAACCGGAAAAATTAAGGCTGAGGGTGGCTGCGTAGAGGTTGAAATAAATTAATGAACAATAGAATGAGGTGTTATATGATTAGATATGAAAAAAAAAAACATTCCCCTCTCCGTTCTTAATTAATGATTTCCTTATCGCTGCATCCCGATGAGGGGAAACTTAAGACTTCTCTTTCCAGTCACCAGCGACAAAGGGATGAAATTATTGGAGGAAAATATAACAACTTAACCTAAAGCGTAAGGTAGAGGAGTGGAGCTGTGAGTTAATACAGTCGTATTAGCGTGGAAAGAGAATGGCTAAACTGCGTTGAAATTTTTGAAATATTTAGGATTACCAATAGGGTGATAGATAAAGATTTATAATTTTAGGGTGCCCTGGTGGTCTAGGGGTAAGGTGTCAGACTTCTGTGCTGGCGGCCGGGGTTCAATCCTCAGTCCCGGCACAGATTTATCTGATTGCCAAACCCTTCCTTCACCTCTGACAAGACATCTTGTGAATGTGGGGAATGCCAGGCCTCCACCTTGGTTCGGATTCCACGTTAGACTGTAGGTCCTTCATTTCATTTCACAATCACCCTACCATTACACATTAGCGTAAGTGCGTATAACCCGAACGGGTAGTAAGACGTGGTGCTAATAATAATAATAATAATAATATAATTTTAGTATGAGATTATTATTAGGTGTTCTGTCTTACGACAGGTCCATTCCTTTTTGTTAGTGAACTTAGACCACCAATGCATCCTGCCCTCTGCCTCCTTCTTTAGCTCCTAGAATTTTCTTCTTTCGTTTAAGTCATCTAGTATATGAATCCTTCTCCTTACTAAGCTCCTCTTTTCTTCAACCTTTCCGTCTATGAGGTTATAGAGAAGACAGTTCCTCCTAAGGATGCGTCCTATCCGTTTGCTTTGAGCTGAAGAATCACATCCAAAATGGTTCTCTTCTCACCCACTCTTCTAAGGACTTGTTAATTTGTCGCCCTGTATTTCCACCTGATCTTCTCAAATCTTCTCCAGCACAACATTTCTAAGATCTCCGAGTATTTATTCTCCATCTTCCTAAGAGTCAAAGTTTCTGCTCCATACAGTGCGATGCTCCAAATGTATCATTTCATCAGTTTCTTCCTCCTTTACAAACTCAACTTGCAAGTCAGCAGTAACCACTTCTTGTTGAAAGCTTCCTTGGTGCAGTAGATATCCTTTGTCAGCAGACTTCCCAGATACCTGAACTGTTCTATGTTTTACAACTCCTAGTTTCCAAGCGGCTCTTTATTAATTTTTTTGAGATCCCCATCACTTTTTAATTCTTAGAGATAGCAGTTAAAATTGACAATCTGATAAACAAAACAAAATAGCCTTATAAATAAAGTGAATTATGATCTTACGTGTGTTATCGATGGCACTTACGCTAATGTGTAATGGTAGGGTGATTGCGAGATGAAAAGGAGGACCTGCAGTTTAACGTGGGATCCGAACCACGGTGGAGGACTGGGCATTACACACATTCACAAGTTGTGATTAATACACGTCTTGTCAGAGGTGAAGAAAGGATTTGGTAATCAGATAAATCTGTGCTGGGACCAAGGATTGAACCCCGGACCCTCAACCCAGTAGCCTGACACATTACCCCTAGACCGCCAGGTCACCTCCAATTGTTACAATTTATAATTAGTGCATAGATGTAAAACCCAAATGTAATAAAACGCTGCGCTAAAAAATAATTTTTAAAAACTCCTCCTTAGAGATGGAATACTTATTGAGGACCACAATGTCAAGTACTCCCTTCTTCCCTCTCTAACATACAAACTTTTCCACGTAAATCAAGCACAAGAGCAATTGTAGTGAAACCCCTTCAGCATTGGGTCTTGTTCATGTGGACTAAAAAGGGGAACCTCCCCCCTCCCCTCCACCCAGCCCTCACCCTATCAACTCTCCAGCCACCATGGAGAAAATATATGACGTCATAGCCCAGAGTGAAATGAATCAAACTCCTTGACTAATAGGCGTTGCGTCATACATTCCCGTACTGAGGGGAAACATAATCAGACATTTTTTTGCCAAAATAGATAAATTAACCCTCCAAGAGAAACGATGTTTTTATATCCACACTTTTTTTTTCGACAAAATAGATAAATTAATTCTCCAATAGAAACCAAGTTTAATTTTCTTTAAATGGTGATATCAACAGTTCTTGGATATCTGTCAAGGGTTTTATGATATTTATTTAATTTTTTTCTGTTTATTTAAAAAGTTTATCATCTTATGCCACTGTGCTCAGGATATATTCAGCTAATGATATCACCGTTTGAATAAAATTAAACTCTATGTTCTATTGGAGCAATATTTTATTTATTTCGGCCAAAATAATGATTTTGCTTTAAAAACTAATTTTTTCACAAAAAAAAAGTATTTTACTATAATTTTTTTTGTAAAAACACTGCCCTTAGCTGGCGTTTCCTACAATGCCACCTTAAGGAGGAACATGTGTAACCTATTTTCCATTAAAGGTTATTATTAACACACCTCTGTGGTCACAAAGTCTAAGGCGTAACTCTAGTGAAAGATCTGAACGAACTGCCGAAGATAGGGAGACGGGGGGGTTTGAAATCCTGCCAGATATATTGAGGGTAGTTTTTTATATTTTTGTTTACACTCTTTTATCACGCAAATTTGAGTAGATCTACTTTCTACCTTCTTCATCCCTACATAATTAACATGATTAGTATACATCCACGTGACCCTAACGCGGAGTGATAAGTAGTAAAACAAAAATTTAACGACGTTGCCTACTTTGAGATTTGGGAGCTTTTTTTGTGATGTGGGTTTCATCTTAACTTGACGCACTTAAGCAGGCTAAGCACTATCACACTTATATGACAATGTACGAAATAGAAAGAGAAGGATGAAAATGATAAGTTCACTCTGTGTGGTAACTCGTTTATGTGTTGATAACCCTTTCCCTCTTCCCCTAACGAGTTTACACACTCACTTTAATATTTTCTCCTTGAAAACACCGACTTGATTTTTAATTTTATCTTTTTCTTGTTTCCTATCCTAGATATACATTTGCTACCACGGACTATTTTTAATCCACATCCTGGTGGGAAGACTCCTACAGGACACTTGTGACCAATATAAATAACCTGTGTTGTAGAGGATTTAAAAAAAGTTTACAAAAAACTAATTAAACATAACTATAATAATTTTGTGACACTATAGGACTATTTTCAGAATTATTTTAGTTTTTAGGGGTTTTGTTTCAACGCTATATCTTTAAAACTCTTTGAGTAAAATTTGAAATCATTAAAATGGGAAATTCCATCTTGATCTGACGTGACGTCACAGGTAGGTGACGTCCTTAGTGGCCGAATTTATAAAATAGTTGATGTAATTCGACTTCACAAGCCAAAGTGATCAAACATAATTGGAAGGTTGATGAATTTAGAGTATTTAAATAAAAAAAAATACGTTCAACTGCCAGAAAAAGGCCTAAATTGCCAGTAAAAGACATAGTTTACTTTACGGAACGTCAACAAGAACAATACTTTTTGCCTATAAATTTTTTTTATTTTTTTCGGAACTTCTCAAATCCCATTTTCAAAACTTCCCTGTTGTTTCTCACATAGAAGAAAGGCGTAAACAGAAACCTAGGCACGTCCCTCGTCCAAAATTGGCCTCCTGTTTGAGGAACACGGTCCCGCCATGTGACACTCCCTCCTACCACCAAACTTTTTCCCCAACAGAATCAACCCCCTTCGTAGGGATGAAACAGAAGGGTGGCAGAAGAAAGGGAACGTGTTGTTACACCGTACACATTTTAATATCCTATTTCTTAATGTAGTGAAGAAATTCTCGCAGCTTAGGTTTTATATTTCGGTGGCTGCATGGTTTAAGTCATTGGTTTTCAACCTCTTAAGAGTTTTCATCATACCGGCTCGCGTGAGGTATTATGGGAGTAAAAGGGAAAATTAAATACCTACGATATGCCAGAAATGTGTGCAGTACATTCGTATTTGAATGATTACTCGAAATTCTCCGCGGTGACGATGGGGGACAAAGCGACAAAGTTTCTTGTTAATAACTACAGTTTGTCCCTGTTATGACAGAATGAAGTTTTTTGGACAATGCTTATCTGTGAAGACATTCTAAAATGGTCAAAAACCGGCCTTTTCAATGCAGTTTTTATCCAAATATCGTTTTATATTTCGACAATGTTCAAGTATTTTCCTCCCTCTAAATGGTTTTCTATTCTTTCTCCGCTCATATTCGGGAACGTTTCCTCTCAATTCAAGTTTCTTAATCTCTATTGGCATAATTAGTGCAGTCGCGATGTTGGAGAAAAAAAAAAGCTATTATATTGGGGCATGCTCAATGTGTTTTAATATTGTTCAAAGAAATGGCGCATACGCAGAGCGATGGTTTATCATATATACATATGTAATATATATTTATATTATATACACACAAGCAAAACATGACTACTTGAGCTCCCTTTACCCCTTTCTCAACGACATGGTAAAGTTATCTTTAATAAACCACCGCTCTGCGCATGCGCCATTACTCTGAATAATATTAAAAGACATATTAAGAATTCCCCAATATAATATGTATGTTATCGATAGCATGCTCGAATCCCGTGATATTAGGGAGATTAAACAATCGTAGAAATCTCTATAAAAAAAAATATGAAGACCCTGACTTGAGACAACACTTTTGAGCTATTTGTAACTAAATCACACCAAAAAAAGACCAATAAAATTAAATAAATATAATTAATCTAATAAAAAAAGTCCTTCTTTGTTGTTTACAACTTAATAGAAATGACAAAAAAAAAATTGTCATTAGCACCAACCCTTAAACCAAATTATTCTTTTCCTTTAACCTAAATTGTATAATTTTTAAATATTAGAGAATTCTAATTTAGATTCGAGATACAAAAGAAAATTTGAAATTTGGATTCGAGAAACTATGTGCATGGGGTGGGGGGTGGAGGGGGGTTAGAATTAGGGGTAGGTTACTGTGGTTGGCCGCATCTATAAAGAGTTAATCACGTCTTACCACCCTTTCTGACTATTCTTATATCCACACTAACAGGGTAGGGATGAGGCAGTATGAGTTTAGAGTAAATGTACCCATATTTTCGTTAGAAGAGAGTGAGAAATAATTTAATAAAAATCAGCATTATTCCATCCGATAAGATTTTGAACCGTGATTTCCCCATTAATGATAGAAAGTGGTGTTTTGATATATCAATATAGGTATATCTAAAAAGTGCATGATAAGTTTTTTAAAAAAAATGCAGTTACTGTTAAAATAAATTGATTCCAATAAGGATACAGAGATATTGGAAGGCTGTGAATTAGTGACTCTTCAAAGGAAG
>CABFVZ010001040.1:240032-255032 GCA_902151445.1 Timema monikensis | reverse complement strand
TTGTAGTGTCTTGTATTTTTCATATGTTGGCCAACTTGTGGAAAAAAACGGTTAGTTTATTGTGGTTGTGGCGGACTTCTGCAAGCTCCCTTTATAAATAGTTTGTTGTATAAAAACCACTAAAATTACTATTGGAGACAAATCATAATATTTGTATTATTGTATAAAGCTTTTTACCATCTTATTTTTAGAACATATTGGGCTTTAGTTGGAAAACTTTGATAAATGTAAAAAATTAGGTTATGTAACAATTTTATAGATATGTATACACACACATATACTTTCACACACTATTTATGTATTTATTGAAACCAGGTTCATACCCTGCCCCTTCAATGCTGGTAATTGTACCTAAACATGCGTCTATTGCGCCCAAACTGGTGCTCAACTATGTTCTTGAACATTTATTTATTTACATTATCTATCCCGATTCCCAGCATGTAGCTCGGGACCTAGATTTACTACATCTTGAATTAACATTACATATTTTAGCTATGCTCTTTTTTTTTAATACAATAATAAATTTAGAATAAGCACCTAAATCTAAAAGTCCTTTTTTCCTATACCTAACATACTAGTTGGTCCACCTCGGGGTATATTACGCCCCCGGCACCCTGCCCTTTTGGGTGACCCACCGCACTTTGAATCAAAGTACCCAGATCGGCGAGAGCCCCAGCGGGGACGGGAATCCTCCTCCCAGCCACCTAAACAGCTGGGCCAAGCCTAGAGTGATCCAGTCATCTACAGAATGTTCCATCATTACCATTTGGTGGATGAAATACTGAGCTGATGTCATGCCCTCCGCACACTATCCTTTCTCGCTCTGTGATTGGTTCACCATATACCCATTGTTGGGGATCTTTTTTGGGAGTGGTGAGAGTTTGTTCCCAGGAGTAATATATATAAATTGTGGGTAGGGGGACTATATCCCGATTAATGGTGACTGTCCCGTTTTGGAGACATACATTTATCCTGATTTTTTTTTAAAGAAAATTGACTTTTGTTTCGATTTTTAATATAAATATGTAAAAACCAATTTTTTCTTAAACTATAACACTCCAGTGGTGAACATATGTCGAACAGTGAATCAATCATTTTAAATCTCAAACTTATGTCTAGACAGAAGCAAGGACTGGCCCTTGAGCAATGTAAATGTGAAGTAGTGAAGACATGCTTATGCAGTTAATTACTTTAGTTGTTGGTTTTAATAGAAATAAAATTTCAAAAAATAATTATGTTGGCATGTTTTTTAGTAAAGTATATATACAAACAAGATTTTATTTATTCACTAAGAGGGAAGGGTGGCATCTTAATGCTTTGCCTGAGGCAGCATAAGGGCAGAAGCTGGCTTTGATAACATGATTTCACAGCCTCTAGTGAGATGTGTTTTATTAATTATTTAGTTAAACAACATCGACAATCTTGGTAAAATAGTAATATGTCAAATTTCTGCCATTCTATATTATTATAAGGATGATGTTTGTGATGACAGAATGGATTGCTGTAAGCTTACAAAAATTAGAGTCTCTGTGAAATTATTTTATTTGTTACATACATTACTGGTATTAACATAATTACATAATTTCACACATTATGTACACACACACAATTAACATTTCACATTTGCATGCTATTAATTACAATTAACAGTAAAAGTTTGATACACAAAATTACATACAAAAATTAATATACTACCAATAAAATAACAAAACTATGGCAACAAGGTAGAGTTCATTACAACATTTTAGAATATCTTCTCTGTTTACAGCAAGAAAAGTATCAAGTAAAGTTTGAATCCCAACAAATGTTTCATTTATTCAAATACACTTTCATATGTTGATAAAAAATTTTAATTAGCTTATTAATTAAGTTTAAAGATCAAAAAAAGGTCTTATAATAATTTTGTAGATATATAACAATCACCAATAATAATAAGGTGTGTATTTACATATTCAATTTTTTGGTTTTATATATATTTATTTCTTGTGAATTTATTTGTCAAATTTTTTGACATTTTCATTTATACTAGAAGATTTTTTAATGTTAGCTCACCTGCATTGGTGGTCAAACATTTTAAGGTGTTAGGCTGGCATTTAAATGGCTTGCCAGTGATAAGAGGTCAATGTTCTAGTCTTGGCCAGGTGCACTGAAGTTGCTTTTCCACATATGATTTATAACTAAAGGTTTTCCATCCCCACTTCCCACAAATGCACTTGCATTTCCTCAAACTACCTCCCTAATCTCTATAACATTGATTTAGTCATTAAAATAATAACCCTTTCATAAACTTAAAAACAATTGCATTGGGAGTAGTTTCTTTTCCCAACGCAAATGTAGTTAGGGGCCCTAAATATCTTTGATCGTTAACCGTGCTTGAAACATTCACTTAAATTATGTTACTCTGTTCAAGTCCCAGATATCCAATGTTTACATTATCTAGCCTATTAATCCTATTCCCTTATGTTAGCTAGGTCAAGTTCTTATAGCAAGCTCAGGCAATATAGGGAGTATTTAAACAACTAGAGCTGTTGCTATCTTGACTCAATATAAATAAACTAGAACCTCTGCTCTAACTTTTGTGTGCCCCATATCTTATTTCGTGTTCAGGCTATCCACATTTAACTACATTAATGGTGTAGGAATGATATGTTGTGATTCAATGAGATTGAAAGAAGGATCAGTTAATATTTATCGAAACCACTCACATTTGAGGTGAAATATCTACATTTGCAAGTAGGAAGAGGAGGAAACCATTAAAGGAAAAGACTCAATACACTCAGCCAGGATTCTAACCTAGTGTGGCCAATTGTTTCACAAAAAGCTCATTTATCTCTCTCACTCGGCTTAAAATATATTAAATCCCATTTTTATATAGATCATTGAAGATTTATCAAGAGAATAATTACATTCTTAGAACAGGCTCACAACTTCCTATTCAGAAAACAAACAATTATTCACATTAAGAGTGCCCTTAAAATTACCAATCAGAAAACATAGCATAAATAAGGGCTTCAATGCAGAGTCTGCCCCTCCCTCTACCGCCCCCTGCCAAAAGTAAATTTCTGGCTGGACCTCAGATTCAACTAAATTAAACAACACACACATACTCTTACACTACATTTATTTAGCTAAACATGATTTTAACTCATTCTTAAATGTTCACTATGCATTAAGATTGTCCTGTAATTTTTAGTATCAAATTTTTCCAAATTGATTTGTCAGAAATTATTAAACATATCCTAAAGATTGATATCCTAATGATATAATATTTTCTTTTATTAAGTTTGCTAATAATGTTTTTTTTTAATAAGTAAGGTTATTGGGATCTAGTTAAATATTATGCTAGAGTACAAAATATAATTGATTAGTGTACACTTATGTATTGTTTGTTTTAGCTAGGTACTTAACTAAACATATTTTTAATCACAGCAAAGTTAATACTCGGAGTATTAATATTTTTGTTAGAGATTATTTTTCCATTTCATGTTAAATTTAATTTTGTATTTTAACAGAAAAAAGATCAATAATTAACTTTATCATGAATATTTCACAAAGTTTTTCAATTCTAAAAATAATAATAAAGATCTAAATGTATTTGGTAATCTACATGCTTGGTACCTAGTAGAATTTCCCAGTTTTTACTTCACTAAATACATCTGCCACATGACATGAACAATAATATTTAATAGTAAATATCAGAACTATGGTAGAAAATGTAAGAAAATACTAATTTTAGAAACAATAATGAGCTTGTGGGAGGTATTCATTAATAGTACATTAGAGCTATTTAATTTACAAATTCCCATCCAACAAATAAAATGATAGATATAATAAAGGGTACATATATATTAATTTATCACAGCATTAAATATCCTAATCTGTCATGAAAATTCAAGAACCACACAGTGTTCAAAAAATACTTGAACTGCTCTGTTTCACATTTAAGGGAACAGCAAATTGATGTACCACCATCACCATAAATAACGACTAGAAAACATTTATTGTCATTTTTCTCTCTTTCCTTTACATCACATTGGGGTTGTTTTACACTAATTAAATGACTCATTCTCTAAAAAAAATTATTTATTAATATAATCTTTAAATATATTAGTATGTTAAATTATCTAAACTTTCTCTTGATGGTTAATTAATAGTGAAAGTTATATTTTCAAGAGCCAAGGGTGGATATTTGTGTACATATCTATATTAGGGGTCAAAGAACAGGTCATGTAAGGCAGTTTAGTGTGTTCATTGTTATAAAATATCTACAATATTATATTATGGGGCACATTCATTATGTTACAAAAATCAATGGTAAAACATACTAGACACAGCAAAACAAAGTAGTGAGGTATTTTGACATTTTGACCGAATTATTTGAAAATAAAGTTAATTTTTATTGAATTAAGGATTTTTCTTATTTTGACATTACCCAATATTAGTGGAGCTATTGGAATATAGCTCAACACTTGAGTCGGAAACTACTCATAGACCGCCTAATCTAGCAACATGTGACAATCCTTAAAGTGGGTGGGAAGGAGATGTGAGTTAAGATCAACATTTGCACTAGTTTTTTTTATAGTAAGAAGCCTTTTCAGCCAAAATAAAAATAAAATTCTCCAGGGGTTGTGTTCAGTTTAACTTGCTACACATAACATTTTAGAAAACATTCTAAAAGAATAGTTGAAAGTAAGGAGTGGTTATAATGAAAGCTATGACTTAGGTAAGTCATTAATTTTATAATTTTCTGGTTCAACCTATCTAAGTCTTAGCTTTCATTGCTACACATAACTAAATCAAAAGTTCTTGAATATTTGTAATGGGCATTGCAACATTTAAATTGAAACTTTTAAAATTAAAAGAAAAAATCCTGTTCAAATTATATGATGCGCACATAAAATATACAAGACCTATTAAGATTACTATGTGTATAAAATCAAACTAAACACATCTACTGAGGCAATACTTTGATCACAAGGTCTTGGAGTTAATGGCATTCAACTCAACACAAGTCTTATTTGGGGAGTTTTGAGTTTTAAAAAAACCATTCAAATTTCTAGAAAAGGAGAATATTGTCAAAGTAAACACTGGGTAAAGCTAATATTATTTTGTTATTATTGATGAAGCAAAGAGACAGGTTTTTCAGAAGCAATCTATTTGCTGAAACTTTTTTAATCTGTAGATATTACCTAGTTATTCAAAGAATTTAATAAATTTGTGCATCATATATAAGTTATTAATATAGCTTTTTTATCCTGGTATCAACACTAGGTTAATAACTTGAAAAAGATACAGAACTTCACAAGACTCATTAAGAAATGCTGTAGTTTTCATGTTAAACATTTAAATCTTTAGACCAAAATCTGAGGTTTTGAGACAACCTACATTATTATTCTTAGCGAAGCTATTCTATACCTATTTAACTATTAAATATTTACTTTAAAAGTAGTGTAAAGAATACTCTTCTGGCGCTCAAAATTAAATAAAACCAAATCAATGGAAAATAGTTTTCATAAAAATATGCCTTTCCAAATAAAATTTATTTTGTATTTTCCAAGCTAAAGTTTTTAGACAAAAATGTTTTGTCATATATTTAAACAAAAACTTATATTTTGATAATGTGTCTACATCCAAGCCATTAGGTAATTTTCAAACATATCAACACAATCACAATAGCCTATATTACATTTGGATATATCTGCACTAATTTATTTTGCCCAAAAGATGTATAGTATACATTACCTAGTCATGTTTGGCGATTTTATTTGCTCTAATATATTTCACTAAAACTAAGATGTTCATCTCTTACACAGCTAGGAGATAACATAGTTTAAATTTTTGGGTTCATATTTAAGGGAGAATTTAAATTAAGATATAGCGAATATCCTTCATCAATCTGCAGACATATAAGGATGAATATACATTAAAAAATAACCTACAGAGTTTATACATTTAAATATACATTTTGTCACACTTTTGATCACTTTTATCAATAGTAACATTCTTAACTTTAGCAGTGGCAAATTTGTGAGTTCCACTAGGATAGGGTATGTATGAATAAAAAAATTATATATATATATCCAGTTTTAGTTGAATGAAAAATAAGCCTACCTTCCAAAATCTATGTGCATTCTAATATATTTTTTTTTGTTGGCCCTGGTTATTTGGTTCAAATGTTCTGGTGACCAAAAGAGGGTTTGGATAGATTTGTCATGGCTCATTTTCAATTAATTTGGATGTACTGATTTCAGAACACTCAGGGAATTTGTAACCTAATTTGGCAGTTATCTAATTTATAGAACATACTGGATATTTGTTTAAACCGTTAACTGGGGTATTTGTGCTACTTTTTACTAAGTGATTATGTAAGCGATGTCCACCCCTAAGGCGGGAAGTATACCGAAACGAGAGAAAAGGGCAGTGTTTCTTCAGTTTTATATTAAAACTTTTTTTTTTTTGCCAACATAAATATAATATTGTTCCAGTAGAAACATATAGTTTAATTTTTATTTTCACTTGGTGATCTCATCAGGTCTTGAATATCTGCCAAGAGCATAGTCGCATTAGATGATAAACTTTTTAAACAAAGAAAAGAAGTTGTCATTAAATTCCAAGAAACCCCTGACAGATATTCAAAAACGTTTAGGTCAACATATATTGTAGGGAAGATTAAAATATACGAGTATGTTTGTACTGGAGATATATTGGATTGACCAAAAAAATTGTTTGATATAAAAACTGCAAAAATACTGCCACTAATTCACGTTCCCAACCCTTCCACCCTAAAGGTAAATTTCTTTCCTCGGCAGATTACACTATGATCCTATCTTAAAAGCTACCTCACTGTAAAAACGTGTAAGCTAAGCTTTCAGGGTAAACAAAGTGTATCTAAATAAAAATTAAACAACTGAAGAATGCTTTTTGCCTTTCTTAGTGCCTAAATAGTTGTGTAGATAAGTACATCCCTCTTTAAAATATTTTTTGATGAATTGTATAATTGGTATGTTTTCTACATTATATTATGAAAGTTGCCTGAAATATTATAAATAGAACTAACTATAAATTATTATATTTGTAATACCCAATGTGAACAGTGTTCATACTCTGCAGCTGTATTCATAAAACACATTTAAGAAAATAATTTTATTTCAATAAGAATTTTGTTTATAAAGTATGTCTAAAATTTATAAATTAATATAAGCAATTGTTATAGCTACTTAGGTATTTGTTAAGTTACTGAAAAATGAATGATTTTAGGAAAATACAAATTAAATGTATTGAGATAGCTGCCAAAAATACTTGCGCCTATATTTTTTAACAACAATTGATACATCAATGGGTGTGTAAATATAACATAAAATCTATTCTGGTTACCTGCAGATGAGGAAGTTAAAGTTTTAATCCCAGCAGGGTATAATGAGTATGATTTTTCCTAAATGGTTTCCCAATCTTCCTCCATGAAAATACTGGTACACTTCCTCAAAATTCTACCTTACTTATTCCTATCCTATTAGTGATACTAAATGTAAATAGCTTGGATGGGTGTAGATACGTAGTGCAGAACAAACAAAAGACAGACTAAATCTAATACCTAAGCATTTATTTATTTGTGGTTCTTAATGTATACTTTCTGAACTGACTTTCAACACATGACTTACTGAGTAACTTAGTTTTGTAACAAACAACACCTAGTCCCCCTTCATCACCATGAAAGGGGAAACCTTAATTTCACCAGAGATATATTTTACAATCATGCTCATAATTGAGCATGGGAGCTTTAGAACAAAAAGTGGACTCTATGCTTTGACTAAGCTAAGGTGTTGATAAAATAGGGGCATATAACTGAACTAAATTAATTTTGAGTACGATTTTGAGTAAATACTTTGTATATAGGTCTAACTGTAATATAATATATTTTCACCAAAAGTTGATGACTATAGAACATTTTTAGATTAATTACTTTGTTTGCTGGCTTGGATATATTTTACATATAACATAGTTTTTATAGTTTATACCTTATTAATTAATTAAAGTTATATTTTTCATTGATTGTAAACATTATTTTTCTGGAAGACACAACAAAGTTATACTGAAATGAACTTGTAATGTTAGAATAACGATTAGCACTCCTGACAGACTTAGGGACAGGGGGATACAGCTCAAATTGTATACATCGTTTTTCCACACACTCAAGCTAGTAGAGTACTCAGGAAATTTGTCATCATTTTTGGTTTGCTAGCGTTTACTGGCACTCTAGACTACAAACACAATAATAACAGCCGTACTAATAATTCCACTCTATATTTAACGTCAAAAACTATACACTATTTTACAAACTTATTTATATAAATGTAAAACCAATATTTCAAAGTAAGAGTATTATAATCCAAAATTACGGACTTATCAGTAGGCAATCAAAACAGTTTGTAACAGAACAAAATTGTATGTGGTAACACAAATATTAAGATTAATTAAATAAAAAATATTCCTATAAATATATATTTTAACTGTATGTAACCTTTGTAATAAATAATAATATATGCTGAGTTTATTGATGAGAACATCTCAAAAGTGAATTTTTTTTAAATTATACCACTCATGTGTGTAAGGAGAATTTAATTTCATGAGTAACAGGGGGGTCAAAGTTGTAGTTTTATGATATGATGTTAAGACTTACTATTTAACCCTAAGAAATAAGAACACTGTTACTCTCTACAGTAGCGGTGAAAATTTATTTATGTGAGAGTGTGAGAAGGGAAGAGGAAAATGTGTGGTGGTTGGGTAAGTAACAAACAAGATTTTTAGGGTTCATCCTCCCTTCTCTCCCCCATTTAATGGTGGAAAATTGGATGCGCCTATAAGCTAATTGTCTTAATTTGTAGAATATTTGAAGATTATATTGTAGGCCTATACTGTTTAAAGAACTATTTAGAATTATGATACCCCTTAAGTTTTTTGAAATGTTGGCACTCCTAGAAGTTATTTTAAGAACTCACCAATTTTTTTAATATATAAATTAGATTTCCTATAATCTATTTGAAGTGGTCCCCCACCTAGAATTTTCTTTTACATTTTGGATGGCCCTAGAAGCTATTTAAAATCTTCCTCGCCTGATTTTTATTTTCAAAATTATATTTCACTAGAAGCTATCTGAAGTAGTCTTCCACAAGCAAATTTTTAAAATTTGATGCCTTTAAAACTATTGTCCTCAACTTGATTTTTTTTTACTAGATGCCTTGAGAACTTAAAGAAAGTGGTTTTCCCCTAATACATTTTTGAAAAATTTAACTCTTTTAAAAGCTAATTAGAGTGGTCCTCACTTGGTTTAAAAAAACAGTGCATATAGAAAGAAGCTATTTGGAGTGGCCCTCTAAGGATATTTTTTTATTGGATGCCATGCCTCTAAAAAGCCATTTAGAGTAATATTCACCTGGAATTGCTTTGAAAATTAAATGCCTTTAGAAGCCATTTGGAGTGGTCCTTCCCTGAAAAAGTTTGAAAAGTGAATGCTTCAATAAGTTATTTGAAGTTTGATACAAAGTCATGAGGCGGGGGTGGGGGGTTGAACCCCCTAAACCCCTCTTACGCCCATGATAACACTATTGCACTGAGAGGTATTAAAATGTTTATTAAGCCAAATGAGTACAAGCAAACAGGAGAGAGCCTGCTAAAATATTATTTTAGTTATTCCTTTGAAACACAAATTTAGTCCTACATTAATTAGGTAAAACTGCTCTAGTAGGTTTGTGGTCTAAATATCAATTTTATTCAGTCTTGTTTGTTGCCTACGAGGAGGTTGAGATACAAATTTCTGTCAGGTGAGCTGAGGATGGTTTTTCTTAAATGGCTTTCTATTCTCCTTACTCCACTAACAAAAATAATATATATATATATGCATATAAAAAGAACAGGTGATAAAATAAGAACAAAAATAATAAACACGTCATACATATACTTCAAGCCATTAAATGATTGCTCATGTCTTAAATTTTTATAACTTTGATTAAAATGACTTGCAGCCATAGCTTGTATTAAATCCGCTACGACGGTCTTCAAGCATGTTATCACAATGATTATGAGGTGATTATTTTGTGATGTGGTCCTTTTTGTGCTCTGATAATTGTCAGAAAAAATAATAAGCCACAACAGGATAAGACTGATGTTACACATTTTAGGAACAGTAAAACAGTAATAACATGTGAACAACCTCAGGGGAATCATAACTTAGCTATTTGTACACAGCTTGCACATTCTAAAATCTTATTCTTTCAAACAAAAATACGTACCTATATATATATTTGAAACAATGAGTAAATAAATATATTAAATTTATATTAATGTTCTTCCTAGAACCCAGAGTAATATGTTAACTATTTCTATGGCAGCTATAAATAATAATTTTCAGGTATAAAATATATATTTTTTTACTTTCTATCTAGTTATTTTAAACTGTGTAGCACACAATATCTGAGGTGTATACACAATCATCCCATTTTACATTTATTGGAAAAAAAAATAAAAAAAAATATATATATATATATATAAAAGCGTTTTTTCTTGAATCGAAATGTAACCTAATAAATTTATTTTATACTAATTTATTTAATTATATTTTAACTTGTCATTCTTGTGTTTAAAGCTACAATGGGAAGATTGGAAACATCAATACGTTACATCACATTGGTAATTATATTTTTGTAAGCACTAAATCATTAGTATTATTTCCACACGTGTCTGCAACTGTTATAGTAAGATGGTGCAACTTGAGTGCCATGTGTAAACAATACCTCACAACAATGCACTTGCTTCAAGTGGGCAATAAACTATACACAATGAAATGTCAGCACCTTATTTGCCCAGGATTGCAAACAATATAGCACTTGCTCAGGGTAGCGAACAACACACTGTACTGCATCAACATAATGCCTGCTCAGGGTAACTAACAACATGCAACAATAAGTTTCAATTGTTGCAAATCATCACACTGGCTTTGTAAACTCAATGACGAAATTATGCATATGAAGGGACAAGTAGATAGCCCATGAATATTTCTTTTAGGGGATCAAAGGAAAAAAATTAATCATAATACTCAAATTTGTTTTCTAAAAATTCTAACATCATCAAGGCCTTATGTTAAATATGATTATAATATCAACCCATCATTCACTTTCTATAGTGTATAACATCATAAAAATCAATCTAGTCAATTATTTATATTATTTTCTTACCTAAATATTCTTGATTGTACATATTTATATTATTTCTTACCTAAATATTCTTGATTGTACAATATATTAAAATTAGTTTCTTCAGACAGAGATACTCTGTGCCTAGTCATACACGGGCTATTTTAAAAAAGAACAATTGAACTAGGCTACTGACATTTTTTATAATCATCATCACTACACTTGTAGAAAACACAGAAACATTTAATTTTATGAATATGTTTTACAAAGGATTTTAAATGCCCCACTTTTTGTTCCTTATTTCATCTAAAAATACCAACACATGTGCATGGCTCACAGCATCATTTTGGCAACTGTACTTGGCCTTTCATAATTTATACAAATATAATATAAATAAATGCAGTGGCGGCTCGTGTATAGGCACTGCGGAACTGCAGCATCCCCTATTTCCACTTGATATTATCGATAACATTTAATATAATGAGTCCTTTTTTCTTTAATTCTTTCTTTATTTTTGTAGTATAATATATATTCCTTAAGCTTAATGTCAGTACTTCAGTAGCCATACCCCAGTTTATGAAAAAGATACAAAAATCTTTTTATGGAACTGTGCGCTTCACAGTGCCAGTGACGTGGTGTTTGAGTGTTATGTGCATGCGCACATAGGAAAGGGTAAGGAGGAAGTCGGGACTGCCAGGTACAGAGAGCATTATTGCTCTCGCAGTGCCGGCTCTGGCGTGATGGTTGAAGAAATTTTTTTTTTCACTCAGCGTGTGTTGTGCTTAAAAACCGTGTACCATATTCTTGAACGCGATCAAGTGTAGAAGAGTGTAGAATTAGATTATTATTCTGCTTTCAGATATTCTATTTGATTCTTTTTTCTTTGTTTCTTTTATTTAACAGAAAACTTTAACCATGGTCTTGCATCCCCAAGAAATAAGTTATGTGACTGTAAGTGAACTTCAACAGCTTAAGTTTTCACAGAATCTCTCCATGAGAAGAATACAGTTAGGAAAAGAGGTCGTTCAACACCTGATATTCTAATATCTCAGCTAGGCAAAATAAACAAGAAACATATTTGTAGCTTTAATTCTGAATGGTGCCAAAGGAAAAGTTGGCTTTGCGGCTGTGAATTAAAAAATGCACTGTTTTTCTTCCCGTGTTAGCAGCACCCCCACTAATTCTAGCTACGAGCCGCCACTGAATAAATGTATATGGTTTCTTTGATAATTTTATAAACATTTAAATATTAATATTGATATTAAATTATTTTAGAAAATAATCCAACATCAATATTAATATTTAAATATTTATTTGTTGCCATGGTTCTTCATACTATGCAAGTTTATAATCTGTAAGCTACCATACTTTGTTAGTAGTGAAATTTTTGGATAATTTCTGTACAAAGGAAAAAAACTAGACCCTTATATTGGTAGAGCGAGATTTTTGTTTCTTAACTAGTTTATGTAAACAGGAATAAAACCTACTTTGGGTAAATTTGGCTATTTGTTGTGAATATATTCATTAGATTTTTCCTTCAAGTGTTGGCGTCTATGCAGAACCTCTCTGTCTGAATCTTATTATTTGAACACCACTGTTTGAAGCCTTTGCAATAGTGCAGTTTTCCTCAACCTGCAAACAGCATCCACGTTTACACCTACACAGTGGCGGCATTGCCGACCTGTTCAATTTACTTGCGTAACGGGTGCCACATGGCTATGGGCTTGCGGAGAGAGGAGAGCATCTGGTTCCAATGGGAGAGCGCTTTGCCCGAGGCTTGGGCACCCACGATCACGTGACCTATAGAGTATGCCCTTGCTTCGCCCGTGTTCTCGGCCACTGTGAGGCGCAGCTGGATTGTCTACCAACAAAACACAAACCATAAGTAGTAAGTTCAACACTCCTGGGGTTGTGAAGGTAGCTTGGAACAGTAACATGAAGAGTGGATGAATGAGAAAACCACAGAAACAACCTCGTTTGTGAAACCACCCACCAGAACACTCGGCCGAAATTCGAGCATCAACCTCCCCGTCACTGGAAATCCAGTCTATTGCGAGTCTGACATTTAGACCGCACGAAAAGTTAGTACAACAATTACATACTCAAGAGGATTATATTACACAGAGGTTCTTGATAAACTATTATTCGCCACATAGGCGGTATTTCAAACTTGGTTGAAATTGAACGTCATGACGCAAGTAGGGGGTCTCGCGGCGAGTGACACCTGATGGCTCTATTTCAGATTGATTTCACGGGCGTGAAGGGTCAGTGGATCACTCCTTTGGCCGAAGCAGTATACTTTGTGTTGTGGCACCCAACAGGTGCGCGAAGCATAGTTTTGCCTCAAAGTGAAAAGGGGTGTGTGCGAGAGAAAGGTTGTCTCAGACAAACAGGCCAGCAACCCAAGTGTACTAGTGTAGACATCAAAGATTTGTTAGCGGGGTGTACACCTTATTTGTTTGAGGCTATGGACCAGTTTATTAGTAAGATTTAGTACGCCTAAAGTGCAGCGCTACACTAAATACATGACGACACCCACCTAAAATCGAATAGAATGGGCCACTTTCGCGTAAGAAACTGGCCTATTCCAGGTAGGTGTCGTAATGTATTTAGTGTAGCGCCACACTTGAGGCGTACTTAATCTGACTATGAAAGTGGCCCTTAGTGGCGAGTCGAGGGGATTATAAAGTCTCTGTTGGGTGAGACATTTAACATCGTTCATTGATGAGGTAAAATGTACCGGCCTCTTGTTTCGTAATGTACAACGAGAAGTTATTTGGAGACGCTTTAGGGCATTAAATACCCGGAATATTTCTGTGATAACTCTTTGGTTATTCAGGAATAAGGAAACTTACCCCTTTATAAATCGGGAAGTTTCTTGTTTTACATTTTATAGGTGGGTGTTGATTTAACAATCTGTAATGTGCTAGGAAATAGTTTGACACTTTAGTTTTGTCGGTAGAATGTATGTCTACTTAGCTAAGGATCCCGGGTTTGATTACTGGCATGGCCGAAAAATTTATCTCTGATGGTGTATGAGATTCCCCTTTCACAGTGATGAATTAATAGCTGGGTGCTTGATGCCGTGTCTGTTCTATTATTATTATTATTATTATTATTATTATTACTAGCACCGCGTCTTACTACCCGTTCGGGTTATACGCACTTACGCTAATGTGTAATCAGATAAATCTGTGCCGGGACCGAGGATTGAACCCCGGCCGCCAGCACAAAAGTCTGACACCTTACCCCTAGACCACCAGGTCACCGTGTCTGTTCTAAAGTTAGGTTAGTTTATAAGTCGTGTGCTTAATCAGTTGGTTCAGAAAATGCACGTTCTATACCTCAATTTTTAAAAAAACCTATGAAATAGGTTAGTATATTTGACAACTCGTGCGTTAGGTTAAAACAGCTAACATCTGCACATGGCTACGAAGAGGTCAAAAAGGTTTGTTTTATTTAAAACAAGCAGAGATTTTTTTCTACTATTTTTAACATCTTTGATAAGTTATGTGTTATTAATACAAAAATATAAATCCTCAAATCAATGGGGCGTGAGTAATTTCTCGAATAAGTAAGTCAGATGGACTCAACGGTACAGGGCTCTGATTATCGCTCCAGTGTGGATTTGACAAGAAAGAGGAATAAGGAATAAAAGTTGGTGGCGTAATCTGTGGAACACGGTCAAGAGATTAAATTAAGAATCTCTGAGGGCCTTGCTAACCTTGAGACTCTTCAAAATAATTCCTTTCCCTTTAGCTTGTAAATAAGTCTAGGGATGCTTTTCCTGTGCTCTGAGTCCTCTGCCCCGAGT
>CABFVZ010001040.1:196453-238199 GCA_902151445.1 Timema monikensis | reverse complement strand
CCCCCCGCCCCCTTCACCAACCCCACTTTCCCTTCAACAACTTTTTTTTCCAACGACTATATAATATACTATCGACATTTTTATGAGGAATAAATTAAATTTTCAAAATAAAATATAGCCTATGTTACTCGCTGATAATGTAGCTTTATATTGGTGAAAGAATTTTTAAAATCGGTCCAGTAGTTTTTGAGTTTATCCATTACAAACAAAAAAACAAAATATCAAATCTTTCCTCTTTATAATATTAGTATAGACTAATTGGTATGAGAATTAACTATATCAAGTTCTATCACCCATATTGGCTATCCTTATATTTATATTAATGGGTGAGGAAAAAGTAGGCAAAGATTTATCACCCACATTGGCTATCTTTATATTTACATTAATCTGGTAATAATGAAATAGGTTAAGTTTTACTACCCCAACCAAAGGGTTATGTTTATATTTAAACTAACAGGGAAGGTTAATTGAAAAGCTGAGTGTTGCTACCTCTCCGGGTTATACCTTTAGTTACATAATGAGCTTATAATGATGAAGGTATAGATTTGATAAAATGTAAATAAAGTCGCATTCAGGTTAAATGGGCAGCCAATTTTGTTTATAAAGAAAAGCATTCTAGTATGCTATACATGGATTCAAGCCATGACCTCCACGAGACTGGTGCATTTGTCCGTATATGATGGCAGGGTAGTTGAGGTTTAACAAAGGTGTCATCAGCTCCAGTGTATGATCATTTTGTAAAGAAAAGCTTTACTTAGTTCATACTTTCTAAACGCCAAGTCATACCAGACAGCGCCCACCTGATGACATTGAGCCAGTGTAGCGTGTGGGTCACCATGGAAACCATCCCTCTCTCCCTAAGCCTACGTGCGTCATGACGTCCCCTAGTCGTACTAGCGCAACAGATGCTGTGCTGGAGCACAAGGTCTCAGGCCTGGGATAACCTGGTTCGATTCCAAGTGCTGCCACTGAAGTGGGTTTGTCTTATAGCTCTGTTTTGTATTAAAGAATGAGTTGGCATGCAGATTAAATGTCAAAATTACCCAGTCTCTTTTATCAGCAATGAAGAGGGGGGGCGGGGTTAAATTCCGGCAAGGCGTAGCTACTAAGGTTATTTTTTTCCTAGATTGTTTCCCACGCTCCTTAAAATTAAACGTATGTACACTTATTCTAGAATGTACTCTACTCATCCCTACTTCATTAGTGTAGTTTCTACTCTTATCATTATTACCTGTTCGGGTAATACGTATTTAAATACACTAATTAAGTAGGTATCCTAATTTAGATGGAAGGAGAGGGGGAAATAATTTAGAAAAAAAAACTTCAATGCAACCGGCTATATCAGGAATTAGCCCTCCCTGTAGCGCCCGTACACTGGCACGGGTATCATAATAAAGATAATAGGTAGCCAGGATGGGGATCGAAAATAAGCTATACAAAGTTTATAGCTATAAAAAAAAAGCTTTTCAAATTGACTTGGCTATTCACAAATATTTACTTAAATCTGTAGAGGGGATAGCTAAACAAAACCATGTTGAGCAGTTTAAAAAAGGGTAGTGTTTCAAGAGCAGGCTGTTCAACAAAATGTGGCAGTTATGCATAGTACAAAATATATACTTCTATTTACTATTAACACAATACATTTACCCTAATATGTGAAATATGTGACAATTCGTGTAGGTGTACGGTTGTTAAATGGTAGTGTCTCAGACCCTAATACCCTTAGATGGTTTGTGTGGCAACCTCTAGAACAATTGTTGTTAAATAGTAGTCTTTAAGACCCAAGTACCCTTAGATGGTTTATGTGGCAACCTCTAGTACAATTGTTGTTAAATAGTAGTCTCTCAGACCCAAGTACCCTTAGATTGTTTGTGTGGCAACCTCTAGTACAATTGTTGTTAAATAGTAGTCTCTCAGACCCAAGTACCCTTAGATGGTTTGTGTAGGCAACCTCTAGTACAATTGTTGTTAAATAGTAGTCTCTCAGACCCAAGTACCCTTAGATGGTTTGTGTAGGCAACCTCTAGTACAATTGTTGTTAAATAGTAGTCTCTAAGACCCAAGTACCCTTATATAGATTGTTTAGGCAACTTCTAGTAGAGATGTTAATGAATGGTAGTTTTTTGATCCAAGCACTTTGAATTGTTATGTGTAGGAAACTTATAATTCAGAAGATTAATAGAGAATATTATTTCCTAGTTTGTTTTTCTTCTAGCACAGTAGTTTATTAACAATTTTTTTACAAACCAAAATATTGCACAACTCTATAATCATGTTTCAACTTCCAATAAATATTTTTAATTTACTTTGCTAATATAGCTATGCTCTTTTATTTTAACCGATAGTGTATCTACTAAAACATTTTTTTAATTATTTACTTTCTCGCAATATTTCAGGTAGAGAAAGTATTGTGATCGTCAAAATAAAATTGAACTTGAGGTTTTTATTAATCTCGACGTTTCATGACCCCCGAATCCGAAAAATTGGTTTTTGAATTTCCATCTGTCTGTCTGTCTGTCCGTAACTCCAACTAGATCCTAAACTATTTTACCGATCGTACTAAAGCTTGCTATCTAGGGTTTACATAGGGTTTCTCCGAGATGTTTTTCGAATTTGATATCCAACCCTAAAATTAGGGGTAGTTTACTTAAGGGCAAAAAGAGAAAACGTCGATTTTTTCAAAATCGGCGTTAACGATTTTGATTAAATTTCATTTCTAAACATTTATAATTATTCCAAACAAAATGGCTACTCTTAATATTTCGGCGAAATGAATTTAAGGGCTCCGGTCCGGTCATTTTGTATCCTATCTCCGAAAATATTTGAGAAATGAAATTACTTATCATTACAAATATGTAGATCTATTTATAATACAAATATTTAATCAAAGAAAATTTTTATAAGACCAATAACTTTCAAGCTATACGCAAATATATATATATATATATTTTTTTTTTTTTTTTTAACTTTTTGAACACTAAAGGTAAAGTATTGCGACCGTAAAAAAAACCTAGCCTGAAATGTTGATGGATGTGGACGTCTCAAGATCTCCAAACCCTAAAAAGTGGTCTTTGCAATTCCGTCTTTATGTGTGTCTGTTTAAAATTAAAATTGAGAGTAGTTTAATTAAGGGCGAAAAGAGAAAAAATAGATTTTGATTAAAATTCGTATCTGGGCGTTGGTTAAGATTATAAATCAACTGATTAGGTATTTTCATTTTCCCGTGAAAATGAATTTTAGGGTACCTTACAGAAGCCGAAATTTACTTATATCCGCAACTATTTGAGTTACTACTGAATAACTTATTATTGCAAAATTGTAGTACTATAAAAAATAAAATAAAAATTATGTGGAGTATGTTTTTATAAAACCAACAGTTTCTTAGATATTTATTGGCAAATATATTAATACAATTTTGTGAGCTTTAGTTGTAAAGATATACTACTTAAGTTTTAACGTAATAATTCTCCAATGCCATAGAGTA
The DNA here is from genome assembly GCA_902151445.1 of Timema monikensis. Lineage (NCBI taxonomy): Eukaryota > Metazoa > Arthropoda > Insecta > Phasmatodea > Timematidae > Timema > Timema monikensis. The sequence continues at coordinate 234,715 of CABFVZ010001040.1, read as the reverse complement.
ATTAAGTTAAAGTAAGTCTCTCAAAAAGATTATTTAATTTTTCCTTAAACCTCTTAGTAAAAATGTTTGTAAAACAATGATCTATCTCCTTCATTCTAGACTAAATAGTCAATATTTACATATTTTTATTGGTCAAAATTTATAAATGAGAAATTTAATAGCAATGAAATGTCGACAATTTTAACCGGAAGTCGAAATTTTAATACGAAGTGTTGACTCTTGTGGACCAAATGTTGATCTTTTTTTTATCGGTTCAAACATTCAATTAAGGATATTAATTCTTTAAAAATAAATTTATAAAACTTAAAACCGCCACTCAAAAAATGTTTTATATAAGGATAGTGCAATTTATTCTTTGGATTTCTAGTGTATATTATTTTGATTCGCATATTTTACGAGTTTTGAGTAAATATTTCCATTTTTAAACAATAGAACGAGAAAGTCCGTGCGGGGCTCCGTACCATTTATTTATTTTAACATCACTGTTCAGGTTATATACGTATGCAATAATTACGCTAGTAAGATAGGGACGAGGACGGTTTAATTTGGAGGAAGTGTACCTGCATTTACCTGAAAGGAGAGTGGGAAACAATTTTTGGAAAATCCCCCTCAGTTCGCCCGACCGAGATTTGAACCTCAGTTTCTCTGTCATCGAACATTTTTAATTAAATAATTATAAAATAGTAAGTAAAATTTTATTAAATCAAATTTTTCATCTTTCTCTTATGCGCAGCTGTGTCAGTCAGTAAGCAAATGGCCAATTTTGTCGAATACAAGAAAAATATAAGTAATATATAAAAAACATTGTATCCTTAAGTATAAGATTTGATTGAAATACTTACTATATTGCATTAGGAACGCGAAAGTTCACTTCCGCACTTATAAAAATACGCCATCTAACCCTATCTTGAGCTAGTTCTACTCAGTTTACCTCATTACACCCTATCGCTTTCAGGTCCATTCTAATATTATCCTCCCAACTGCGTCTAGGTCACCCTTGACAGATATTCGACTTTTGATGACACTGTGTGAATAAAACAGAATTATATGGTTTTACTGAAACAACATTTTAATTATTTTGGCAAAAAAAAAATGTTTTGCCATTAAAACTGCAAACACTCTGGCTCTTCCTCGCATCCCCTTCTATCCCACCTTAACTTTAATAAATTTCAAAAAGGTCAGTTCCTAACTACATTAGACTGTACATGTTTCGTATCTTGTAGAACATTCTCAACTCTGAATTATAAACATCATGTATCTTGCTGGTGAAAAACAAGAAGGATCTATTTTGGATATCGGATATTTATGTTTTGTTTTATGTTGCCCTTAGGTGAGTAAATACATTTTGAGAAGGTAAGAGGAAATAGGGTGGAGGGTAGTAAATACACTTTGAGAGGGTAATTGAATTGAGGGTTAGGGGTTCGGGGGGATGGAATCACCTTATCCCGTTGGGATAGAAAGGGAGACAGTCAACTTCAGTGAGCTTTGTAGCTAGTAGGGTCGGACTTTAATTAGTTTTTGAAGGAATTCCATTTGTGTACTATGACCAAATGGATACCTTTTGAACCGACTTGTTTTGTTGTGGTCATGACAATTTAGGATTTACGGGCAATGAAACAATACAGAAACAACCGTTAAACAACAGTTTATAGCATTTCATTTTCAAAAAGGGTTTAAATACCAATCAAAATAATACCTATTTTTATTAATTATAGAACAAAATATTGGTCTGTGTGTCTGTCTGTGTGTGTCTCTGGAAAAACTTAATCTCATTCGACCTTTAAAATTTTGCTACACACTTTTAAGAAGTGTACATTAATTAAACCATAAATAGTGATTCAATGATTTCAAATCATTACAATTCACGCGTTATAAGAGGTCAAACTTGCTATTTTATGCTGGTTGCATACCATAGTTTTGATAAAGCATTAATATATGGTGACGAAATTTAGACATTCATAGGTGTACAGAATTAAATATTTATGATATTAATAATACTATTATTGAAAGTAATAAACTAACAATATAAATATTTCAATGAAATATTAATATTATTAACAAAATTAATAATAATATAAATATTTCAATGAAATATTAATATTATTAACACAATTAATAATTAAATGAATATTAATATTATTTTAATAACATGTTTATATTGGTAGTACGATTCATATTATGAATATTTCACTCTATATACTCTATATGAATGTCTTACTAAACTACAGTTCAACCCCATACATTAACTACCCTACTTTAACAATGGTATGCAAAAAGCATAAAAAATATCAAGTTTGACATCTTATAGCTCGTGAACTATAATAATTTGATATCATTGAAAGACTATTTATAACTTATAATTATACACTCTTTAAAATTTTGAATTAATATATGGATGGTCGAATGACCTTAACTGATGTCAATGCAGTTTTTTTATTCTGTTAGCTGTATCTAGTAATAGCTCTACGATATACACAATTTTATTTTTCTTAAACGCATAATTTTATCATAGTTTATGTATACTGATAGCTGATTTTGAATTTTCTTTTAAATAGCTTCAACGGTTTTGTCTAAAATTGATATCTAGAGACTATTTTACATGATAAATAATAATTTATGGTTATTTTACTGTTGTTTACTTAAAACAAATTTTAGAAAAATCGAACTTGTTCAAAAATGGATGTAAAAATTTAGTTCAAATGGTTTTCAATTCATAATTAATAATAATATGTGTTTTAGTTTTAAAAATTGAAAATAATTTGAGGATAATCTTCAAGAAACTGATTTTTTGAAAATTTTAAATAAAAAAAAATTGAAAATTTAGTTTAAAACTATAAACTGTATGATAAAGTTTGTGCGATTGTATCGTAACATTAATTTTTAATTTAAATTGTTTTAATTTGCTTTAAAATTCTCAAGAGAAAGTTGACACTTGGTCGTGTTAGTGCAAAAGCCAAAAGAGCACGTATAAATTACCGTTTATATTTCCAACAATAAACTCACCACGTGCAATATTGCTGCAGAAATGTTCTATTATTATATGGGACGATATCGTATAACCCGAAAGGGTAGTAAAACGTGGAGCTAAATAATAAATAAAGATATCGTGTAAGATCTCACTTGAAGTTCTAGATTTAACTCTGATAGATATCAAAAGCAACAATTTGCTCACAGCAGGTGTCACCATAATGTTCTTAGGAGACTTCCGACCAATTATACCGGTCATTCCAAGAGGCTCTGAGGTTGACGGAATAAACGCCTGCCTGGAAATATCATACATGTCCGCAGACATTGAGGAACTTACCTTGTTAAGCAAAATGCGTACCCGTCTGTTTGGAGAGCTTATTTTAAACTTATTTTCAGAAATATTACTGAAACTTGGATATAGAGTTCTCGCAAAGCATGAAGGTAGGGTGTCGTTAGATAACCCACCAGTTATGCATCGTGGTCCAAGACATCCAAGAATTAGTCCGTTTTATTTTTTACTTATATACGTTTTCTGTCAAATAAGTTAATTTTGTAGTTCCAGGAGTGAGCTATTCTTGCTACAGAGAACTAATTTTATAATAAACATATCAAGTGGATTCTAGATAAGTTCGAAGCGTTGTACAGCCCTTTAATGTCCATCGACAAAAATAGTGGATCAGTAGGAAATTATCCACTACAGGTCAAATATAACAACTCCTTTAATCCACCCGGTAACCCATTCATACACTTAAATTAAAATCATTTTGCTCTATAATTTTAACTCACCTAAACTGTGTAATGGGAACTATTTATAGGTAAACAGTCTACAAAACTTTATCATAGAAACAACAGTTATTGCTACGGAATAAAAGGTCTTGATATCAAGACTACCCATGATTCCAGCTGACCTACTAGTCCAGTTTAAACTCCTGCAATTTACCATGAACATCAACACAGTGCAAGGACAACTCCTGAAGATGTCAGACGTTGATCTCAGTGGCGAGTGTTTCTCCCACGGACAAATAATTATATGTGGCGTGTTCTCGTGTTAGTTCTAGCAGCAACATGCACCTGCTTGTTCTAGGTGGTTTCTTTATTTCCTTCCATTAATACAAATATAGATCCAAAGTTTTCAACATTATAATCTCTACCTGAAACGTTGAGTGATTTCGGCTTTGTGTATGGGATTAAAAACTCTGAGATTAGAAACAAGGTTATAGAGTAATTTTTTAATACAAACAGAAATAAAGTAGTGTCGCATATAAATTGAGCCAACCCGCTTCTTTAGAGCACGCCCAAACAGATTCTGGCGATGCAGTCGGAGCTGGGATCTTGGCCGGATATATTGGCGTGTTTTATTCCTGAACGGTCTCTTTCCCTTTTCCTCCATTCAAATGCGGGGATATTTAATATAAAATAAAACTATACCTTGATCTTCCCAATTTCACTAGTGTAGATTTTTGAAAAATACCAAACACGAATAATGTCAGACGGTAAATTAAAGTCAACCTCGGTCGTCTTGGGGTAAAGTGCTCGTCTCAGAACTTGTAGTTTGTCTGTTCAAATCCAGCCGGAGTCAACGGACTTTCTATGAGTGAAAAAAATATCCGTGGTACAACCTTCTTCGGAGGTAAAGTAAAGCCATCGGTCGGATGTCGATTGTGGAATATAAATAAACTTGAAAGGTATGGGAAAATACCTTTTCCAGCAAACTTGGTAGGCGCTTTCTCTCTCGCTCATGTACTGCACATTCACATTTGTTGATATAATCAGTCGGTTCAGAAAGTGTACGTTAAATACCTTAAATTAGACAAAGTTAATTTAACTTGGTAGATTTAAATTATTGAATTAATTTGCAAAAATATTACTCTTTAATTCATTTCTGTGACAACATCTGTATATTTGTTAAATTAACAAGAATTGTATAACCTAGTTATAAAAGATTCGATATTTTAGTCGGTAACCTGTCTAATTTCTCAGCAAAGGGTCCCAGGCTCATTTCCTAACATGTCCTAAAAAAATCACGGTTTGAAATTGGGGTTTCCTTCCTGATGGGATGTAGATTAATAATTTCCGTGGTAGAATATGTCTATCTAAAAAAAGGAAACAAGAAAAATATAATTTTAAAAAGCCAGTCGATGTTTTAAAGGTGAAAATAGTATAGTGACTATGTAAACTTGTCAGAGGTATAGAAGAAGTGTTATCAGTAGTTAAACAAAAGGCCTTGCAAGGTAGACCCCTTATTTTCTTCTCTTTCTTTATATTTTTAACATTGGTGTCTAAGTGTGATATTGCTTAGAGTGCTTACTTAGGTGCGTCAAATTAAAATGCAACCAGCTTCGCAAAATAGCTTTGAAATCCTCCAGTAGGCAACGTCTTAGGGTTAGTCTAGAAGTCGGGGGCTGATGTAATCTTTCAGTTTCAAAAGTGCACGTTAAATACCTCAAATAAAAATAGCCTAATCAACATATTTTTTAAATATGTGAATATATTACAAGATTACAAACGTTTACAATCTAAAGCAGAGGTAGATTATGACACTTAAATACTATAGCAATAGATTGACTTACCGATAACAGAGAGATTGGGACTCGAATCCCGGTCAGGTGTACTGAGGGTGGTATTTCATAAATGGTTTTCCACTCCCCCTTCACTCAAATGCGGATACACTTTTCTAAATTAAACCTTCATAATCCTAAAACTTTAGTAATTAGTATTTGTGCGTATAGCCCGAAAGAATAGTAATAAGCGGTGCTAAAACAAATTTAAAAAATACAAATGATTCCCCACTACACGCAATACTGACACTAAAAGCTAAATTTTCTGATAGTTAATTATCTGCGGTCATGCTAATAACGTTGTGTCTTTATTGAACTGATTGTCTTAATACCCACTGTGCGCCCCCGTTAACTTGGTTTAGTAGCTTGAACTGTAAATAAAATATTACCATCAGGATTGACTGCACGAATATAACACCCTACTGGTTATTGATTAAATGTGATGGTTTGGATGCTGAGATAGTTTGTGGTGGCATCTTACAACCCATCAAGTTACATATTAATTACACTAATGGGGTTGGGATGAGTAGAATAGAATTTAGAGAAAACGAACATGAATTTGCGTGTAGAGAGCGTAATAAACCATTTAGGGAATTCACCTTCAGTGCATTCTGTTGGGAATCAAACTGCAGCCTTTCGATCAATGGCAATATAGTTTATTCAGAGAATGACACCCTAAACAATCCAACAACATGTGCAATTATGCACACATATAGGTCAAATATATATACACATCTGGATTGATAAGTTAAACACAGGACTAACAACGGCGCAAATTTAAATAATTATGAAGTTTAGTGAAATGCCTGATCTTAAGAGATATTTTGAAAGAATGTGTAGAGTAAATAAAATGTAGCTTAATTATATCTAATAAGCTATAATTCAACTATTTATTAGTACAGCATATGGAAGAATACTCCAGTGCGCCTGGTTGATATTACCACCAACCTCGAAGTGTTATTTTCTAGAACAGCCAACACTTGTGGAGTATCATCAGTAGAGCCTGGATTTTTATTTAGTATTAACCTACAAAATATTTACACAAATATGTAGTAAAATAAGTAACATTGAATAAGCCTTCTTTCGCCGCGTTAATAATATATACCTATTATTGAAATGAAAATTAATTTAACTAATGAAAATTTCTGAAGTAAATAATAGAAAAACTTTTTTTAATTTACACAATTACAATTACTTTTTTTAAAAAAAAGGAATGGCATTGCATACACCACCTAAATATACCATAAATTAAAAACTTCAAATAAATGGCATTATATAACCTATTTTATAAATAAATCAAACACCACAAACTCTAAATTAAACCTAACTGCGGATGGATCTTTGAAACACGTGAACTTCAGTACATTCCAGATCTTTAAAGTTAGTTTTCAAAAATTATTTTAACGGCTCAATGTTAAATGTTTGATATAAACATATTAACCTGTATTAATATTACACTTACATGTCTATAGATTAATGGTCTGGTTTTCTTTTCTAAATACCATATTATTGAGACAAGACTTCAAATCTCGTTACCATGATTTATCTTGGTCATTTGTTCTTTGCCTTGCCGCTTTACACCAGACTCTTCTTGTGACCAAAGAACAACGGGAAAATGAGCTAATCAGATCCAAGAACGATTGTGTTTACAACTATTCAACCCGTGTTTATAAACTGACAAGATGTGCGAGAGATGTGCTGCTGAGGCCACTACCTGGCAGCGCCTCATTCTCACCCCCTTCACATCATGAGAAACGGCCGACACAAAGTTATGTTACAGCAATTGTAATCCTTTTCAACGAGTCAGCATAGCTAACTTGGACTTATCTTAATATCATACCTTAACTGGATAAATTCCGTTATGAAAGTATAGGTTGCTTGAACATTAGTGACACGTCATTGAAAAATATTCTTCCCAAGAAAGTTAAAAAAACACATTCAAAATCATTAATTTTATATAATATATTCTAAAATATGTAGAATTAAGTAAAATATTTTTAATGTTGAACTAAAACTTAAGATACAGTCCCGAACAAACTAACTAGCCGACATTTCACTTTTCACATTTCTGACTGGCAGGATTGAAATATGTAAATACAAAAAAATCCGTGTTTAAGTAATCAGTCCCAGAATTAGAGAAACTATGGTACCTGCAGCGTGTGAGCAGGTACACTGAAGATCATGGCCTCGTTAAATATGGGACTCTTCTCGTCCTTCTTTGTGGAGGTCTTCTTCTTGTGCACCTTCTTGCCGTGTTGCAGCAGGTACACCTGAAACACCAAGTCTGACTTGACACTCACAGTAAACAAGGAGTGTTATAACAAGTTTATCCAACTATTTATCTCATTTAACTTGACACTCACAGTAAGCAAAACAAGAAATGATAATAAAGCTCTTGAAACCAACATTCTTATACAATTAGTTTCATTTAACTTGACACTCACAGTAAGCAAAACAAGAAATGATAATAAAGTTCTTGAAACCAACATTCTTATACAATTAGTTTCATTTAACTTGACACTCACAGTAAGCAAAACAAGAAATGATAATAAAGTTCTTGAAACCAACATTCTTCTACAATTAGTTTCATTTAACTTGACACTCACAGTAAGCAAAACAAGAAATGAAAATAAAGTTCTTGAAACCAACATTCTTCTACAATTAGTTTCATTTAACTTGACGCTCACACAGCAAAACAAGAAATGATAATAAAGCTCTTGAAACCAACATTCTTCTACAATTAGTCTCATCTTAATCGACAAGTAAAAATGTGAGAATAATGAGAATAACTCGAGTGAATGACTCATCAGCTTCCAAAGTATTATAGTTCTTATATTTATTTATATATAATTTGAACACTTAAAAAATAAAAATAACTTGGTACAAATACAACTCAAAGTACACGCGGGGTGTATTTTAATCAAATGAAACACAAATCTGCCATAACAGGTCTATATCTCTTAGGATACATACTTTCTTGTTTAACAGCAAGTGCCGTATTAAACAATAAGTTTTTACTACCTATAATTAAATTTATAGATTTTATGTAATGGAAGTGAATTTCAAGGTAATTTTTCAGAGAAAATGTAAAACTATTTGCTCTTTTGGGTTTTAAGCTGCGTATGATCCGAATGATGACTAAGAAATCTAGCACCAACGAAACAAATATAAATAACTAAGATTATCAATCAATTACTTATAATATGCTTGAGGTAAAATCAACTAATATCTCCAGCTCTGTCTATTACCTTGACGAAAGGGTCTCCTGAGTCACGTTCCCGTGGGAACCTGAGGTTTCTTGCTTTGACGACCACCACCGTGAGACGCTCAGCAGTAGGCAGGTAGCTTAAAGAGAACATCAACTCTCCAAACTCTGTGCCACGCTGAAATAATATCGACAAGGACATTCAACCCTAGGAGAGTAGCTTAGAGAGAAACCAAGGACATTCAACCCTAGTGATGTGGGCCGGGTAAATACCCAAAATTACAGTTTTAAGTAAATTTTTGGATATATAATTATTTGTTTAACTATAATAATACTATAAATAATTTTATAATAACTTACTTCACAACTTAGTATTATTGTTATAACCCTAAAATATAATCAAAAATCATAAATACCCAGAAGTGGGAAAAAAACTAGTTTACAAAAGCAATTTTTGGATGGTGTTGCACTAAAAAAAATCTACACTAAAATAAGTTTGTATAGTTTAATACAATCAAAGAGGTATATAAACTCTTTTAAGCGTGGCATGTAATTCATTGAATTCAGATTCAATCTGAGAAAACGTTCAAAGATAGAATTTTATTAAAGTTACTTGGAAAAACCAGATGGGGTAGCCACTTGTTTGGTTAGAGTTTGTTAGCCAACAAGCCTGTTCTTCAAACAAAATTTAACGAGTTAAAATCAACCTTAATTAAAGTAATTCTTGTGTCCCCACTCCAAAAAGCTGACAAGAAAAATCTTTTGACAAAGTTTACGGGAAAGCCGATTTTTTGACTTTAGCAACACAAGGCAACAAATTGATAGCAACAGAATTGACTGATTCAATGAGTTTATGTGACATAGGTCACCACATGGACTTGAATATTGTAAACATTCAGCAAGATTTAGCCAACTACAGAAGTAAAGGACTGTGGCCATGTCAGTTCATTTGGGATGGCATAACTTAAAATGAGCTGAGCCCAATGCTATGGTGGAGGGGCTTACGAGGAACTTGTGTGTCAGCTGATTTGGCAATAAGAAGCTTTGAGGCTCCTGTCACATCAGCTTCAACAGAAATAATATTCAGTACATTCCCCTAGATTCATAGCAGAAAATAAACATACTAACAACACATCAGGCAGCCAAGTTAACATTTTTATCTCATAATGGAAGATTACTAAACAGTAGCAACAAGCCAAAAGAAAATAAACCAAAAGATGGAAGAGGGCGTTGGATTTGTATCATCTGATTCATCTTGCATTTCAATAATGCATTTTTAAACACAACATATATGTAATAGCATGCACATAACATTATATTATTGGAGAGAGGATGAATTAATTTTTATAAAAATTGTCTAGTTCATACTATATTTCTAGCAAGTGTGTATCTTTTTCTGTAAAGTTGAGTCAGAAAGTTTTCTTATTTCTATAATATTACACCATTAGTGTATGAATAAAAACAGTTAGCCACTTCTGATCTGTTAATGTTATTTACTCCTACTTTCTTGTTTATTTTAAGATTGTATAAGACTTAAAATACACAAGTTTTAGGTAAATAATAATGGGGATTAAGAAATGGAAAGCTATAAAGAAAGAATAGTTTTATAAGGATTAAACTATTTTTTAACAAGGAAACCTAAAAAATAATGTTAAAAATTACTTATTAATGTGTTCTATTGAATGATTATATCTCGTAATTTGCAGTAAATAATTGTAAAACCTTTTTGATATATTATGTAAAATTATATGTATTGTATATATTATATAGTATTTTGTAGAACTAAAAAGAAAAATGAAAAACTGAGTTTTCAAGGTAAATTCATAAATACCTGATTATTTATTAAGTTTGAGTATTTACCTGGGTAAAAAACTAAGGTATTTACCCATAATTATAAATACTCAGAGCTCTTACATCTCTATTAAAACGTAGGCAGGTAACTTAAAAAAAACCCAAGGACATTCAACCCTAGGCAGCTAACTTAGAGATAAAACTAGCTCTCCGAACTTTGTGACACGTTGAAATAACATCATCAAGGACATTCAACTCTAGGAAGGTAAGTTATTGATAACATCATCTCTCCGAACTTTGTGAAACGCTGAAATAACATCATCAAGGACATTCAACTCTAGGAAGGTAACTTAGTGATATCACTAGCTCTCCGAACTTTGTGACACGCTGAAATAACATCATCAAGGACATTCAACTCTAGGAAGGTAACTTAGAAATATCATCAGCTCTCCGAACTCTGTGCCACGCTGAAATAACATCGTCAAGGACATTCAACTCTAGGAAGGTAACTTAGGAATAAAATGTGCAGAGACATTAAACTATTTTCAGGCAGCGGAGATAATTTTATCACTGATATTCAACTATTGAAAACTCGAGGAAACAGAGAGATACTATCATTTTCAAAAATCTTTGACACGCTGACATAATAAAACCAAAGGTATTTAACTATTAGTAGGAATCTGAGATACAGCATTATTACAGACATTTTACTTTATGTTGAATAGTATATTGGCCTCACAGTCAGTGTCCCAATGCTTATGGGTGATTTAGAAGTCACTTGTGACCCTCTGTAGGGCCCTCTCTTGGACGACAGTCCAGTTTTGGGTTTTCCAATTTGTGAATGCTGTTTTTCCACCTTTTATCTTTAAACGGAAGTCCATTGTCTGTCAAGACATGCAAGTTATTCCCACTAGGAGAATAATTACTTGTTCGACGTTTGAGTGATTTGAGATGAATAAGAATTTTATGGACACTCCATAGAGAAAATAGATATGCCACCAATAAATACCATGTTTGGTTTCTCTTTTATTACAAACGGAGTCATATTAGGTTGAGCACCATATTTTCCCAGCAGTATGTGGGTTTATTACTTTGCTGTTCTTCTTCTATGCTGAGGCATCAATGTTTTGAACATATCTTCTGATATCTTATCGGATGCATGTTGAGGGTGTTGTTTTTTGATTACTTGGTATATGTTTTATTTACCGGAGTTTCTTATAATCTGGGTAGTCAGGAGCGTGTCTTGGTACATTTCTCCAAAGAGTCTCGGATAGATAAACCGCTACTATATTTTTTTATAAGATCTGTGAACTATACCTCCTTGTTGTTGGATGTTGTGCCTATTTATGAACCTATAATCGGAATGGTACCATTGACCTTCAGAAGTCTGTTGGAGCTTAGTATATTTTTGATAATTTTATGCCGTTCTTTTGTCTTCGCTTTTCCTTGATTGCCACATGGCGTGATAAAATATCTAAATATTTTTGTTTTTGTCAAACTGGCACTTTCTTAGTTAGCAGGTTCAGTGGATGGCAGAATTAGATTGTTTTTAGTATTTGTACATGTAGTATATCCCCAACCCCTCTTTTTTATTTTAAGTTTGTTTATTTATCGGATGGATTACTATCTCACGGTAATTTCAGAGCTGTTTCAATAATTTACGAGTAATCTAAAAATGAAATAGATGTTGAAGGTAGTTAGTGTTTAAGAGGATCATGTTCGATGATAAATGATTAGGATTAATATATAGACTAAGCTTTTTTGTTTTGTTCTAGGGTAAACCATTTCTTCTAGTTTTTTGGCTTATTATGCTTCTACGAATAGCTCTACTTGAAGCTTGACTTTTGCAAGCTGCACTTCCAAATGGTGAATAAGTCATTTCTGAAATGTATACGGATTGTTCAAGAAATAAGGATATATCTTAAACTATTGAGCCACGTCTTTTAGCTAAAGTTTTGTTAGCTGAGCCTAGGATTCCATAGGGGTCTATCATGCTTGAAATGCATCTTCCTATTTTTTTTACTAACGTCTTTTACACCGAAGTTATATGGCATGCGTTAAGAAAATTAAAAGTGATAATAAACTATGCCTTGGCTAAAAACTTTACGAATACCATAATTTTTTCTAATCGCATTGTAATCCATAGATACATTATATCTGGTCTCAACTGTTCATTACTTTCATACACATTTTTTGTCTTTATATGAGCTTTGATTCAACTTAAAACGTTCAGGCCATAAACTTATATTTTTGTTTCCTTTATCAAAAATCAAAACAAATATCATTAGTAAAATTTAACCTAATATGAATGTGTAAACTTGAGCTAATTGAAATTCCTGTCTCCTCTTTGGCTTTGATACGTACCTATCATCATATGCTTAAGACATACTTCGTATTTTTTACTTTGATATCGATACCCAACATGAGCATTGACCTAGGGATACGAACGTTTTAACTGCACTATACTGATACATATCCCTTTTCCCCCATGATCTGGGGGTCCCTTGGCATCTCTTTATTGTGAGCCTGCGACTCGCTTGGAATGTCTACCCTATTAACTTGACACACACAAGGTCACCCGCAGAAAAAAATGTCAGTGACTGAAGCTACCAAATTGATTGTAGTGAATCACCGATGCCTACTTATAATTTTAAGTGTAAGAATAGTGATATTTAAGAATATGCTGTGCCAAGTTAAATGGCATATGTTACCAGTGAAATTTAAAAAAAATCCCCGGACTCTTTCCTGAGTGGAAAAAGCATTAGCTAAAAACTAGTTCAATTAAATAACTGTTCATTATTCTCCTTATGAGTAATATTTAAAATACACATTACAAAACATACCAGGGTTATTTTGACATAGGGGAAAGAACCAGGTGGGGTAGGAGTGTTCGAGACAATCAGCTACCACATGAATTTGCATTGTATTACATCAGCGACAAATATTTACCAACTTTTTAGCTCTTCCAAATATACCATAACTGAGACAAATATTTCTAAGCTATGGGAGAAAATAAAAAAAATCTCAAATCTCACTGACTGCATTGCAGTCACTGGCAGTCCCTTGCGGGCGGCCTATTTATCCTGTTACCTTGAGACACATATATCGAGACATGTCTAGTCCATCTACCCTATGACCTTAAGAATTACCTGGCCAGTGTCCGTGAGAGTGAGCCACGTGGTGACTGGCTGTCTGGGCGTGACGTCAGAAAGCTTCAGTTCCGCCTCACCAATCAGCGTGTTAGAGTACTTGTCACTGGCGTACACGTACATTGTGAGTGACCTTTTGGAAAACTCACTCGCTTCCAATCCGAACAGGAACTTCTCCTTGTAGCTTGGGCAATTGGTCTTGCGGTAAACCTGTGCATGACAATCAAATTGCTAGATTTCACTGTAGACATTTCATCTGGACTTGATGCTTTTGATTAACATAAAGAAAATAATAAGGATTACGATCTTGATTATTGGGTGTTTATTTTAAATATGATACATCAAACTAAACAAAAACCCTATGATACGTGGGCTCAAAATATTTTAAAACTGTTTCCTTAAAATACATTAAATACTTGGACCATTATCTTTAAAGCTCACTGCCCCAATGTAATACTCTAATATTAATTTGTTGTGATATGATTGTTTATCATAGTCATACCCTGATATTGGTTGGCAGAACAGTAGAGAAAATTCAAACATATTACTTTGCGACCAATATTGATAGCATTTTAAAAGCTTTAGTAACTAGCTTCTACTGTTCTTCTTAACAAAATTATACAAAAGGTTGTTTATTGTTCATTAAACCAGCTCAGGAGTTCCTGACCTTTTCTAACCAGGACCCAAAATGCTCTCAACAAAAAGCTTCGGGACCCAAAGTTGGATCTTATACTGACAGCTATTTATAAATTCACAGAACAGATTGGAATATTGAGTCTTCTGCGATAGTGTGTGGCTTAACATTTATTTGTGATCCCTCACAGATTTAAGATTCTACACATGAAATACAATAAGGTCATCAAAGAGCTAAAGTATGATGAGAGTGATTGAACACTGCCACTTTTAGTTGTTTAATATGATGTTTGTAGCAGCTGTGTGCAATTGTCTGGTTAAACAAGATGAATACAATTACAGTAGCAATGGCTCATGCGATGAGATATATCGATCGTGGACACAATGTGCTACCTGGTTTGATGTATATAGCAGCACGCGGTGTGGGATCTAATTGGATTAAACTCGCTATTGATCGGCCTTAACTCTAATTTTCACGTCAGTTTTTTGCCTCAATTTGGTTTTAAATCAATTTTACAGCAATATACGTCATTTTGTAGAGGGTTGAAATCTTGTTTATATAATACAAAAGCCTATTCATAGGTAGTTCGGGGTACTAGTGAATTAGCGTCAAGTTTTTTTCGAATGTGAGATTTTTAGTGTTAACTTCTAGTATCAGTACAGGTTACTGGTGACGTGCATCTGGTTAAGTTAAGGAAATAAATCTAACATGGCCATTTTAAAGAGCACTCAATTTAAAGGAGATAGTTAGAAACCTTATCATGAATCAACCATTTAAAACTCTTATTCGTTGATTCAGAGTCAAGTGTATTAACCTCTAACATAATAAGCCTGTTTGTTAGGATATCGGTAGTGAGAGATCCAGTGATGATTTTATTGATAGTGGATACATGGGTTTTCTGTGGTATAGTGGTCAGAGTTTCTGGCTACAAATCCAGGGGTCCCGGGTTTGATCCCTGGTGCTTCCAGATTTTCTATGAAGCAGTTGGTCTTGAACGGGGTAAACTTAGCCTCATGAGGACAATTGAGGAACTAATTGAATGAAATAGTAGCGTCTCCGGTCTGGAAAATTGATATTAACAGATGGAGGGTTGGTTGTGATGAACAAATGAAACCGTCTATCCGCAGATATTGGCATTATCTTTGCCAACAGATGGTGGCTGCTCGCTTATGGCTAGATTGCGGGCTGATTCCATGCATTAAAAAAAAGGTTTAATGCTGAAGGCTAACTTGTGGAAACAACCCGATTGTTGGTAAAAATATTTTATTTGGTGTATTGTTTTATTAAAGACATATAATAATATTAATAATAATAATAATATTTAGCACCGCGTCTTACTACCCGTTTGGGTTTTACGCTTTAAGTACTAATTACGCTAATGGATTAGGAAATGTGAAGGTTGAATTAGAGGAAATGAACCCGCATTTGCGTGGAAGGAGAGTGGAAAAAAATTAGGAAAAACCACCCCCAGTTCACCCGACCGAGATTCGAAACTCGATCTCCCCATCCTCGGCAGTCGAGCTCAACACGACAAGTGCTTTAGCCAACTACGCCACTGAGGCGGGTGACATATTATAACCAATCGTTTTATTTATTCATACCGTACATATATTCATCGAATTTCTTCCCTTTTACCCGTTTGCAACATACTAAAATATTCAGAGGTAATTGTAATAAACGAAGTAGCCTAATGTGGAGTTTACTTAGATGGGGCGGTTTAAAATAAAGTATTCTTTCTCTTGGAAAAGATTACACTACAACAATACTATTGTGGAGTTTCCAATTTAATATGATAGTGATTTTTTCCTAGACATAGTGAACCCACAACAGCCACAGCTGTATTATTTTAATCGTCTTTGTATTCTATAAAATCCAGAATAAAACACTCGTGTCCTTGGGATCAATCCAAGGCAGTAATGATAGCTGTGTTTTTTTAATCCTACTATTCGTTTAAGGAACCTACTACTTATGCCATCAAGAGCCAAAGATAATTTAAGGAACCTAATATTTTTTCCATATTGACATGAGTGGATTCTTAAAATAGCCATAAAATGCATTTAATATCCATAAGAAATATATTTGGACTCTGATTCAGTTCTTGAACGAGAAGAAAGTATATGCACGGAATGAACTAGATACTGACTGAATCTCACAGTCAAATTTGCCACACGCAAAACGAAAAGTGAAAATAACAGTAATAAAATCAAACTAATGACAAACCTCATCGTAGTCACAATTGCAATTGCTAAGATATGTTTCTTATTTCAATTGGATCAAGATATTAGGTCACCAAAGAATATAATATCGTAGACTATAGGAAGAATGTCATCGATATTGATCTTTATGTATTTCGTTGACAATTGCTAGATAAATGGATCCAGTGCATATACAATTGATCTCACATGTTTCTGATCCCAATGACAAGGCATGACGTCATCGTGGAGAGGTGTTTGCGTTGTAATCCTGATTGCGAGTGCTCAAGAATAAGAATTGATCCAACTTAGTGTTTGGTCAGAATGACAAGCGAGCGATTAGCACATAGCTCTCGATAGTTGATGATAAGGCAAAGGTTCGAATCTTGACTCAGTGAACTGAGGGTGGTATTTTACAAGTGATTGATTGTTGTGGTTTTCCCATCCTCTATCCACGCTAATGGTGATTCTTAATTGTAAAGGCCTACTTTGATTATACTATTAAAGTATTTTAACATATGAGTTTTACATATATTTATAGGTATGGTTTATTAGCTTACTAATTATATTAGGCCGTTAGTAGCAATTGTTCTAAACCTATCGATAATTATAAGAAAGTCAAATATCATGTCAAATTGAGAAGTTTTCCTAGCACTCAATTAACCAACATACAATAATTTTGCCTAGCACCTGTAAACTAGACTGTACCAGGACGAGAGCGCTCTCCAGTCTGGCCATCCCCTTAAAGAGAGCCTAAGGCTTTTACTACAACACGAAGCGATAGTTGTGGTGTTTCAATGCATTCCATTCTATTCAAGCGTTCATAAGTAATATGCACTTAAACATTGGTCAGGATATCTCAAAGCCTACACTGTCTTCGTGATAATTACATTTGGTGCCTCTGTTTATTTTTGGAAGTAGTTTTTATTTCATCAGCATATTAGGCCTACTACTTGTTCGGGTAGTATGCGTATATAATAACTGCTCTAATAGGGTAGATATGAGGAAGGAAGCATTTTAGAGACTATAATATACCCTTATTTGCGTAAAAGGAGAGTAGGAAGCCATTTAGGAAAAATCACTCTCAGTAGACCTGACCGAGGTTCGAGCCCCAATCTCTCCATCATCAGTAGGATTGTCTAGCACGAGAGTGAGGCCTTAGACCATTCGACCACTTAAGTGGACTTGAAAGTAGTGAGAGAGTACGGTAACCTGGCGGTCTAGGGGTAAGGTGTCAGACTTCTGTGCTGGGGATCCGGGGTTCAATCCTCGCTCCCAGCACAGAAATATCTGATTGCCAAACCCTTCCTTAACTTCTGAAAATACATCTATTAATCATGACTTGTGAATGTGTGGAATGCCAGGCCTCCACCGTGGTTCGCATCCCACGTTAAACTGTAGGTCCTCCATTTCATCTCACAATCACCCTACCATTACACATTAGCTTAAGTGCGTACAATCCGAACGGGTAGTAAGACGCGGTGATAATAATAATAATAATAATAATAATAATAAAATTAGTGAAAATGCGAGTCATATGGTCCACTTTGAAAGTACTGTATAAAAGATGGAGTTTTAGCATAAAGAGTGGTACAGACCAACGCGTCATTATTGGGGTTGAAGGTCTTGATCCTAGAGATTAAACATCCTTATTTCTATATTAACTAAACATAATAAAGTGAACCCGCATTTGCGTGGAGGGAGAGTGGAAAACCATTTAGGGAACACCCCCCAGTTCACCCGACTGAGATTCGAACCTCGATCTCCCCGTCCTCAGCAGTCGAGCTCAACACGACAAGCGCGTTAGCCAACTACGCCACCGAGGTGGGTAACTAAACATAATATTCCTTGACTATTGGCCTATAAATCCTAATATTAATTTACCTTAGAAGGTTAAAAATATTGTTCACAATAAAGAAAAGATATAATAAATAAAAAAAATTAGATATTTTCGACACGACCATGTTTGTCTTGTATAAAATAACGCTGACTCCTAATCACCGGTGACTATGGCTCAATGATAAATCTAAGTAGACGATGAAATCACACGTCAATACATGCTCTGAACATGAGGTGATTCCTATATAGCTCTGCGGTAAAAAAAAATAGCATACTAAGCCAAATATTATATAAATAACAGCATCTTGGGCCACACGTATGTTTAGTTCCATATGAATTTTTTCCAGATGATTTTACACCAAATGAAAAATAAATATTTATCACAACAGGAATAGGATAAAGACAACGTATTAAATAGAACACGTATATAATCTTGGTGTTCTATATGGATTCAAGCTGCTGATGCGTTTAAGATATGACGAGAATATATCACGGCTAGAGACCATTTCCAAAACCATGTTATGTAGATTTGGAACAGAGTTTGGCTCCTTAATTTATGGACCACATTTCTGCCCCTAGCTGTCAAATGACTCTCATAAATCATTGTGTCAACTACGTATGGGTCTTTCAAAGACAGCTGTCTGTCACATACGTGTAGTTTATATAATTAATTACATCATCACCTCACATGCGTGATATATCTTTGTGAGAATTATAAGTGTTTTAGGCGTCTAAAAGATTGTTCATGGTTGCATGTAAGTATACAATGAGGGTTGATATTGATAATAATGGTTGATTATTTGAATTTTCCGAGTTAATATAGTAGTTAGAAACCTTAATTTGGCTTTATAATTTTAATGAATGAATATATTTTCAATGTAGATAGGTTTATATTCGATGAATAATAGAAGTATGTACTCATTAAGTGGTAACATACAAGGTGTAAGGTTGCATTAACTCAAATAGCTGGAAAATAGAAACAATGGCTCTTACATAAGTATATTTAATAATGTTTGCATACATTAATATTGGTGGTTTTATCTTTTCATAAGTACTGTACACACAATTATTTGTGTACTCACCCTGGTCTGCATGTTGGTGGTCTTGTCTGGCAGTAGATACACCCTGACGTAAGTGTCTATGTTAGTGCTGTTGTCTGGACCCACAAGGTCCTTCGCCTCTAGCACACTGACAACCAGATCGGCGGAGTCACTGAAACAAGCGGGCCTGAAACCCAGTCACGGGGCCTTAACTCTCTAGGTTATTATTAGTACTCACGTACTCATAATGTATTACTGATACTTACTCTATGGTATTAGGAACTCAAGTTCACTGTCTCACTTGTTAAAAGTACACCACATATCCCTATCTTGAGCTAGTTCTATCCAGTCAACCTCATTACACCCTCTCCCTATCATAAGCTAGTTCTATCCAGTCCACCTCATTACACCCTATACTTTTCATGTCCATTCTAATGGTATCCTCTCATCTGCGTTTAGGTATTACCAATGGTCTCTCCCCATTGAGTTTATAAGTCATTATTCTGAACAAGCTTCTAAATTCTCTCATTCACGCTGCATGTCCTGCTCGTCGTAATCTAAGGTAATTGATTATCTTAGCAATGTTTTGTGATACGTAAAGATTATATAACGTATCGTCACCATTATGTAGCCTCCTCCACTCTCCAGTATTTTAGATTGAAATTTTCCTAAGTATCTTGTTTTCTAACAGCCTGTTACAAGCTAGATTAATTGTGACTAATTATTTTAAATAGCGTGGCTTTGTTTTGTATGGACAATTTTTGGTTTGTATTTTTGAATGATGTCTTTGATGGCTGGTACCCTGCATGTAAATTACTAGCTTAGCCTATTCCTAGAAACAGCTCCAAGCAGTGCTCTGCATTGAGCCACGTACCTCTAGATTGGTAGTCGACCATCTTAGGCAATATACTACTTTAAATTTGGGCTAGCCGTATATTTACACTAGTGAAGAAGAGATTAATAAATTATAAATTTGAGGGAATGTTGCTGCATTTTCTTGGAAGGGTATTGGGAAACCATTTAGTAAAATACACCTCAGTGCACGCGGTTGGGATTCAAAGTCATTATCAACATATCAAACCAGTAGAGACCAACGTATCTGTACGCTTGCTCATCGATTTAAGTATAACCCTTATTCAAAGTTTATAATACAGGTAGTAATTAAGAATAATTTAACGAGAGTTTTAAAATCATGTCAAATTAATTTTGCTGATATTTTAGTATGCAATAAAACTTTCTTAGAAATTAACGGAATTTGAACAAATCTTAGTCTCCGGGGTTTAAATCTAAAACATAAAATAATGTTTGGAATTTGATACAGGATTTTTAAAGATTAATGGATTAATTATTCCAGGTAAGTCTGTCGACGAATATCGCGATACTTATTATATACGTACAGGTACATTTGTGTATGTTTATTGTAAGAGCTATTAAACACAATATCTAATAAATGGAAATGAGAAGGGTCTCTTTTCATAGATGCACTCGAATAAACATGAAGAGGGTTTGGGAAAAGCATACGGAAAACTACACATGGGAAACCACAGTACCTCTGGGGCACATTACTAAGATTTAAACCCCGACACCCATTACATCGGTAACCAAACATAGCTAGAGTTTAACGTTTCAAACCTCTCATGGGCACGTTAACAAAGCCGTTGCGTCTTTTTCGTCTGTGCCAGTTGTTGGAGTTCGAATCCCGGGTACTGAGGTGTTTTTTTTCTTACATTTTGTCGCTTCGTCGTATATACATTTGAATTAATTAAGTTAATGTTTTAGGGATGAAGAGTGTTGATTTTAAGGTAAATATACCCATATTTGCGTGCAGAGAGAAAGTGGAAAAACATTTAATAAAACACACTCGTATTATTCCAGACTAAGATTCGAACCACGGTCTCCCAGTCATCTACAGTCCATTCTAGCCTTAGATTAGACCATTCGATCACCAAAGAATGTATTTTATTAATTGGTTTTCCAACTTTATTTCCACGCAAATGCCCCACCCCTTTGGTGTAAATTTCGGTAAATTCGGATGTATAGTAAGATGTGGTGCACAAATATTGCGATATCCATACAGGGCGGATTATAATTTTCTGCCAGTTTCATACGCGTGTATAGTAATAATAATAATAATAATACCAAAACGAGAAGCTTAATAAGGAACTTTCCTCTTCCTCAAAATCTCCGAAAACTTTACCGTATTCTAAGCACGGCCATCTGAAAGTAGGAGTCCTTAATTCCCGCAATCCATCACCAGGCCTAGGTCCATATATTCCCTCTCACCATCCTTAGCATGCTGATGCCCCTTCTTTCCACCCTTGTTCACAGAGATGCCAGGCGTCGCCGATAGTTTTAAACCCCTAACCACGCGTCCTTTAGTTTGGCGGGAGTTGTTGAGTATCACTGCTGTATTTTGTCGTCTGGGTTGGAATACTCCGAGTTAACAGCTCTATAAGATTAACCAATAGCTAGAGCCTCGTAAAACTGGTTTTATTTTTGGTTAAATTTAATTTTTTAAATCTCACTTTTCGTGTTATTTTGTGTTTATTCAAAATTGCATGCTATCTGAGGTGTTTAAGTATTATTTACATATTGAGACAATGTACACAAAATTAAAATTTACTATTGAAATCTTATATATTTGCTTTAAAATTATTTGTCAAGTTGGTCTGCATATTTCACAATTTTGTAGCCTAAAGTTATCTTACACTACAACAAAATACTAATCAAATTACAGCATGTTAAAAAATTTCTACTTAATTTCGTGTTTATTTAAAGATTTTTTTGGGGTAAAAGCAGTGTTATTTCGCTTTATAGGAGGGTTCGTGTAGCAAGACAATTTCGTTTTATTTCACTTTAAAAAAACATTGTAAATCATTTCTAAACACTTTCAAAGGAAAAAGTACTAGATTTCATTTTTGTATGGAACATTTTTATTTATCGCGTCTCACCATTTTTACGGGGCTATACCAATAGCGTAGGGGCCTACTAAAAATATAACTTAAGTGTTTATTGTTCCGAAACAGAATATTACTTTTAGAAAACGGCCCTTTTAGCCTTTGCTGCCATATAATCTAGATGGTAAATAATTTTTAGATTTGTAGAAATAAATGAATGTGGACACAATATAATTACCAGAATTTGGATACCTTATTAAAGAGAGATATATTTTATCAACATGTTAAGTTTAACTTTTAAATTAAATTACTATGATACGTGTGGAACCGCCTATATCTAAATTAAGACAATGGATCGCCTTCAGAACACTTATATAATCATTTTAAGCGTAATTACATCAAATACAAGGTGCCACGGATTAGTTATAGAGTATTAGGATAGTAGAGTAGACCAGGACAGTAAAGTATAACTCATCAATAAAATAGGATTGTCCAGTAAAGCAGAACTGGACAGTAAAAGTATAGTTGGGTAATAAAGTAGAACTGGACCGTAAAGTAGAATTGGACAGTAGAGTATAGTTGGACAGTAACATAGAATTGGAAATGGCAAAAATGGTTCTATAGAGTTTGATAAAAATTGTTTTACATGACAAAGAAAATGATCTTGTGTTTTTCTAAAACAGATAATTTGAGGTTAGTCTAGTGATGGCTGATATTTCAAAAAATTTAATTTCTAAAAAATATTGCTATAGCTATTATGATAAAAAATATATTAAAAAGTTTAATATGTTTATCAACATTTATTTTCTGAGGAAAATATTATATAGAGGTTTTTCACTGATAACTAATTTTATAATTTTTGTTTTTTATTACAATAAGGTGTGAGAAAGTATGTAGGCTTGTTTCTTTTCATCTATTTTTATTATATTCCAGATCTGTATAACCTAAACAGGTGGTAAGACGTGGTGCTAAAGATACATTATTATATTCCAAATCCATTAAAAACAAGTTTACTTCTTATGTTTAGCACTATAAATAAATTTATACTAAAATAAGATGAGTCCAACTCAATACTTTAAGGTTTTTTTGGAATATAAAAAATGCTCAGTTATTAAAATATTTTAAAAAACCTCGTACATCTCTTGTTCAGATATTTGCTGGCCACAGAAAGATAAGAGAAACTTAAGACCAGGAGAAATGCCCGTGGGTGCTCTAACTTTTGTAGATAAACATACATTCTTTCAAAAGTCTTAAGACCCACACATACATAGAGTTGTTACAATATTCCCTTTTAACTTTCTCGTTATCTTACAGGTAGAGAAAGTATTGTGATAGCCAAAAAAATCTAGCTCGAGATTTTGATGAATCTCGACATTTCATGACCCCCCCCGAATCCGAAAAATTGGTTTTTGAATTTCCGTCTGTCTGTCTTTCTATCTGTACCTCCAACTAGAGCCTAAACTATTTTACTGATTGGGCTAAAACTTGGTGTCTAGGGTTTTCATAGGGTTGCCCCAAGGGTATTTTGGAATTGGATATCTAGCCCTAGAATTAAGGGGAAAAAGATAAAACGTCGATTTTATCAAAATCGGCTCTAACGATTTTGATTAAAATTCTCATCTAAGCGTTGATTAAGATTAAAAATAAAATGGCTATTTCCATTTTCCTATAAAAATGAATTTTAGGCTACTTTACAGAAGAGGGAATTTCTGTATTTCCACAAATATTTGAGATACTAAATAATTTATCATTGAAAAATTGTAGTACTATTAAAATAAAAAACTTTTATTTGAAATATTTTTATAAAACCAATATTTTCTGAGATATTGGCAAATATATTAATACATTTTTGTGAGCTTTAGTTGTAAAGAGATAATACTTAAGTTTTAACGCAATAATTCTGTAATGCCATAGAGTATTTAAAATCTGGGACTCAAAAAATGTTTTACGTAGGAATAGTGCAATTTATGCTTGGGTTTTCTAGTGTATATTATTTCGTTCCACATATATTACAAGTTTTGAGTAAATATCTCCATTTTTAAACAATAGAGGGATAAAGTCCTTGCAGAGTTCCGTACCATTTATTTTTTTCGTAGATAAAATAATAAAATTAGAAATAGTGGCGATGAGAGAGGGTTGGAGTTAAAATTAAACTACACCTGTTTCATGACCGCCACCAACACATAGCTTTAAGGGCATTCAGTAATACACTCATTGCCCTTGGACCGTATAAATTGCTCAACGTAATACCAAATTTAATCTATGTATTTTAAATGTGAAGCTATCCTTTCCAACAATTTACTCTCCCAGGAATTAAATTGTGAGAGTAGCGCCTTAGACCATACGACCACTGATGCGAATATGACATAAGTGATATGCGTACAATAAATAGGGAGCAAGGAAATTAGTTAACTGTGAGGCACTGATAATTATTTATCACTGATATATTTAAGTGTTGTGGTCAATTTGTTAGACTATATTTCGTTTACCTATTTATTCAAACATTTTTATGTGCTAGTTATGACTTTGTAAATAGTCCAGTGACTAGATTTTGTTTGTTCGCTAATTACCTTTGGTAGACTTACACCTTTGATCATTTGAGAATGCACCTTAATATCCTAGTGAGACTAAGCGGTTGATAGCAAGTAGCTCTAACTTCTGGGAAAGCTGGTTAGGCTACCTCAACGAGGTCCCCGCTGGTCAACTCAGACTGAAAGCTCTTTATGAGAGATTACTGAGTCTAGGGGCCATATGCAAGAGCTTGACCAAGTCGTGCTAAGTGGACATTGGCGTGGGTTTGCTTGCTTCATCAAAGGTTATAAGGTACTCGGGACCACACTATCATTCCACTAATCATTCACTAACGTTCTTGCATACCATCATAGGTGCCTGACCTTCTCCGAGAGGTTAACGCCCCTACACGATAATCCAGCACTCACGGAAGGAGAAGCTACCTCCTCTTGCCGAAGGAAGCTGGGCAAGGTGGGGGAGGGGGGTTGGTATTATCACTTGTCCGGTGATGACAGGGTTGATGGCAGGGACGAGGCCACCGGTTCCTAAATTGCTCGCTGCGCATGTAATGTGCGTGGCTACACCTAAGGACACAGCCGTGATGGATTAGAGGTGCCTTGTAAGGGGTATCTGTTCCTCAGACAAGTTGATGCCAAACCCGGTCACGGCAGGATATTTTCCATTTTGAAAAGTATATAACTTATATAAGGTGTCAGACTAGTGACGTAGAAGTGTAATTAATGCTAACTGTAATATGCGAAAAACCATATTATTGTTAACGGTCATCCTACAACATGCACACTAATATCTCAGGTTTTTACCCTTGTCTGTATAAAAGGATCTTTTGTCTGCTATTATTTTCTTTTAGTGAGGTAGTTGAAGGATTTGTTTATTTTCTGCCTGCTGGGACCACCCTAACTCATCTAGAGTAATTTATTTCTCTCTTACTTTCACGAAATATAAAGTATAGGCTTCGGGCTGACACGAAAAGCGAGCCCCCTTCCTTCACCCCTATTCCCGGTGGTGTTACAATATTTTTTATAAGAGGAAAGGGGGCATGGCACGCAAGCTAATGGATCCATCGAGCTTAAATAGTTGGGTGGAGGGAGCGTCGCGTATGCTGGGCGTATAGAAAGGTGAAGCCTCCACCGGCAGCCTGGAGACCACGTGACATTGGTCAGACTAGCTGGCGCGCGGTAGCGGTGCATAGAATAACGCATACATGTTTAACTCATTTGGATCTCAATTATTGTTATTTTTGCTGTGAATATTCTCCGGATAATTTTAAAATTAGTTCTATAACCGAAAAGCCTCTATTTTCGTAGGCCAACACTTAATAATAATAATAATAATAATAATAATTATAAAAGTTTGACATGTTGAAATATTAATGAGACGTCTTTGTTGGATCAAGCCTTACCAAAGATTTTAAAATATAGTGTGCACAGTTAAGAGCCCAGTGTATCCAATATCGTCCTAAAAATCAATTAACGGATCTATTAAAAATAGTCTTACGGTGATTTTTGTAATATGATTGAAAATATGTCAAGGGAAGATAGGAAAACTATTTGTCAGAGAACAGTAAAGGATTGTATGAAACTATATAGCAGTGAGCCACATTTAAGTATTTATAATTTTTATATTTAACTTTATGTTAAATAACTACACATAACACATTGAATATAATAACTGTTATTTATATCTACATACTTATAAGTACTCAGATCCGGTTCATATTTTAATTAATTTATGTTATTCTTAGCTTGTCATAGAACTATAAAAATATAGTTTTAAACATCGTCATAGCCTATATGATATTTTACCAGCTAAAAGTAGATACTAGTATTTGCTTGGTAAATACCTTTACCACACTTTAGAGTAAATATTAAACTTTACTGACCTTTTAAATAATTAGCTTAGTAGGCTATTCAAACTTTTTTTTTCAGTTACACATTTTCCTTAGTAGTGTATCGTTACTTTAAAGTACTGAAATCGTACAAACTAAATTGAGTGAACCTTATGAGAATTAAGTGGCTCTTATTTAAGATCATGTTCCCTTATGTCATTCCAAATATTTGCAAGGGCTTTTGTAATAAGACTCGCTTTGATCGTTAGGGGCTCCGCCTCCAAAATCCCAGTGAATTTTCTTTGGAAGTGGATATAAACTAATATAATTCCAGAGCCATTTTTTAATAGGTCTTACCATTTAGCGTCAAGATACCTCCAAAGAAAGGTCCACACCGACTTTAAAGTTGCTCCACCATTTTGAATATTTTTTTGGGGTTAAAAATTAACATTTTTAAATTTTTGGAATTTTCCTGTCGGTTACAGACTAGAAGCTATAAGTTTGCCAAATATCAAGCTTCTAGCTCATATGGAAGTGGGTAAATATTAATGTCAGTGAGTCGGCCATGTGGCTTTTTAGTATTATAATAATACATACATAGCCGCGTGGTAAAACACGCAACTCTTGCAGTAGGCTAGTCTGTTGATGACGGGGAGATCGATGTTCGTCTCTCGATCGGGTGTACTAAGGGTGGATTTTCCAAAATAGTTCTCCACTCTCCCTCAACACAAATGCGGGCACGCTTCCTTTTTAATATAGCCTTCCTAATTTATAAAACCACTAGAGTAATCAGTTCATAAGCGTATAGCTCGAAAGGGTAGTAAGATGCGGTGCTAACAAATAAAAATAATAAGATACATCACTGGGTCTTTCTTTACTCATCCCATAGCTTTCGTTACTCGGGAAGTTGTCCCTGTAGTTTTACAAATATGCATGACGTCATCCGATGCTATTTTCAAGCAAGCCATATTTTTTACGGTTCAATAGCATGGGGTTTGATGACACAATAGATTTACTTTCAACTAAGTCCAATCATTTGTCACGATTAACGGTATTTAATTTATTTATTTTAGCGCCGCATCTTACTACCCGTTCGGCCTATAAGTTTAAATACTAATTACACTAATTAATTAGGAATTGGGAAGGTTGAATTTAGAGGAAATGAACCCGCATTTGTGTGAAAGGAGAGTGAAAACCTTTTAGTAATAACCTCCCCTAGTTCAGCCGAGCGAGATTTGAACTTCAATCTACCCGTTCTCAGCAGTCTAGCTGAATTCGAATTTAGCGCGTTACCTAACCACGCCATCGAGGCGGGTAACGGTTTTTAATACATTTTGTTATAAAACCAGCTGTATATTCCATAATGTTATAATAATTATTGTAAGAAGAAAGTTTCAACATATCACAACTGAAAGGACCATCTGGATGAACAATGGTGTATTGGATCACGGTTGAAAAAAACTCAGGTTATTAAAAAAAAAGTTAGGTTATATTGTTTTTTTTTGTTTAGTTAAAGATAGTCTGTATGCTATCTGATTTAACCAATCATTAAAATATATCAAAATTTATTCGGGATCTAGTGAGACCCATTTTAATTTAATATAATAAGGTAAGGAGTAATAAGAAATATAACAAAGGAAAACAATAATGCAACAATGTAATTCTTGGCAACAATATTGTCTAAGCTATCAGGTTGGAGAAATAAATGTTTGTATAGAAGGAATAGAAAGAGGAGGACAGGGGAGGGTAGACCATGCACCAAACTTCTGGCAAGCCAGCTTCAGAATTGAATTGTTGCTTTCTTTACTTGAATGCATTAGTGTGTTAAGGCAGTGAAACTTATATAATCTACCTGTTATATCTTTATTTAAAGTAATTAATCTTATTTTAAATGTAACATTAGCGTGGACTGCTAATATGACATTGTTACTACCCGCCCCTAAACAAGTTAATATTCATAGACATCTTTCAATAAAAATATCAATAAGACCATTCAACCTTTTTAAAATACTAGCCCAAATAATAACCTACTCATATACATCCAGCATTATTAAACATCGCAATCTTACTATGTAAAATATAGGTCTCTACTCACGTGTTTATCTGCCTGGAATAGATCAACGTGCAAGTCCAGCCTGTTCGCCACGAATGCTAGAATGGAGAGAAGTCCAAAACACGCTACAAATTGTGTAGCACCCTAATGTTCCAACGGAGAGTAAGCCAGCAATTCTCTGATTGGCCCGTACTGTACTATTAGAAGACCACTCATATGCATGAACACCTAGATTGCGTACGTGATCAAACAAACATTGCTATACTCGTCTTGTGTCTTGAAGTTGGTGTTTTGGGAAATAGTCGAAAGCAGCGGCTGATGGTCAAGACAACAAGAACACAGTCTACTTTATGAAAACAACGTAGCCTTTCAACCTGATGCTAGCGAGTGACGTAATAACAAAAGAGAACTCCCTACCTTCCCACCCTGCAACTAAACCTATATAACGGGGAACCACTGACAATATAGAAGACAATTACATTTGCCACTTCCACGAGAAGTCCTCTTCAGGACTAGGACATTACGAGTATCTAGCCAGGATGGCTTATAATAATATCCTTGTTTAAAATCTATAAAATATTACTGCGATGGGTTTGATTTTTTTTAAATACTTTGATTTAGCCTGTTATGGAAATCTGTCAGTGTAGGCATCGGTAATGTTTTGCTAAAAACTTTAATCTTAAAAAGTAAATTCTCTTATGAAGCATTTAATGTTTCCCTTTGCCGCATGAACGCTAGTATATTTGTATTTTCTTGGTTTAAATAGGTAGCCACATTAATTGGTTCTTTTTTATGTCTTATAATATTTAGGTTAAATATTGAATTTTCGCTTTTGTGGTTATCAGTCAATTTACATTTTTTAAATTTATAATGTTTCTTTTTTTGTTATTTTGCAGACTTCTTTGCTTTAAAGTTAATTTTAAAGTAACTTATTTTTGTTGATTAATATTGTTTTTGACTTTAATATTCGCAGATTCATTTAGGCATAATTACAAGTTCTCTAACGTAACTTTGTTTTTCTATTTTAATATTAAATATTTAAATGGGGGGGAATCTTATTTAATTATTTAAAAGTGAAGAGGGTAATAGTCCCGTGAGGTCTTGAGTTTAGTCGGGAAGTCAAATCTTTGTGCTTTATGTAAATATCTGGTGCGATATTTAAAAATTAAATTTATTCTGTAAATTTAAACTTATTTAGTCTATGTTTACTGGTGTGAATCTGATGCATTGTGAACCATTTAAAACAAACTCATTAAGCTCTTTGTGATCATGTATAATTTTTAGTAGTTAAAACTTTAAGTAAATATCTGGTGCGATATTTAAATTTATTCCCTAAAATTTAAAACTGTTTTGTCTGTATTCACAGGTGTGAATCTGACGCGTTGTAAACCATTTAAAAGAGGATAATTAAGCTCTTTGCCATTTTTGTAATATTTAGTAATTTAAACTTTTTATCCTCATTTGGTTTGATCTTAATTCACTGTGGTGAATTTGAAACTTGTATATCATTTAGAAAAGTTTCTTTAAATAATAAAACTATTTTGTTTATTTCATTGGTCTCTTATAGACAAGTTTATATGATAAAATATTAATATATTATAATATATTATATTATAAAAAGTTTATATTCCTTATAAGTTTGAAACGTACTGCGCATGTAAAACATTGTCAAGATTTATTTGTTTTTCAACACACTTCAGTAAGACATGTAAGGCCATGCAACTTGTTGTTTTAACAATGTTTGTTACTTTGAATAAATAATTCAAATATTTCTTTAACCTGCAAATATTTTACTTTTTCATATAATTATTTTCTTTAGATATCGTCGTCCTCTTTTTTTAGTCTATTGTGGCCGTAACTAAATAGTNCTTATAGACACTTTTATTTTTTTTAAATCATGAAACTCACTGCGCATATAATAAATTGCGAAGATTTATTTGTTTTTAAACATACTTCTCTAAGTTTTTTTTACAAAACTATTGGAATGGATACCATTCCTAGTGGATACAATTCCAGTTTTTGTGGATATAATTCCAGTGGATACAATTCCAATTTTTCACAAAAGCAGTTTTTTACAAAACTATTGGAATGGATACCATTCCAAGTGGATACAATTCAGTCCCCTCGTTGATTTAACATTTATCCTCTAAAGGCTATAAACATAGCTCTAGTGAATTAGACATGAGGAAGGTTAAATTTAGAATAAGGATACCTGAATTTTCGATAGCCGGCGAGTTAACCGAATAGCAATTTTTCGAAAATCAGTTTTTCGAAATTCAATGATACCAAAATCACTTTTTGGAAATTCAATTATTCGAATTTTATTTTTCGAAAATAAATTTTTCAACGTAACAATTTTTCGAACTATTAGTTTTTCTAAAACATCTTTTTCGAAAATCAATTAAGTGAAATTAAATTGATCGAAATGCAGTTTTTTGAAAATACATTTTTTGATCTAAAAATTCTTCGAACAAGAAGTCTTATAAAAACTTATTTTTCGAAAATAAACGTACCTCAAATCTATTTTTTTTAAATAAATATTTCAAAAAGAAGGGTTCCGAAAATTATTTTTCCGAACGATTAGTTTGAAGTGAAATATAATTCTACCTTTATATCTAAGGCTTATTAATTTTAAATAATTTAAATTTATATTATGAAATAATTTACTAAGAGTTGTGCTTGATCTTAACGCAAGCTAAAGAGAGATGCTCATTAAAACATTATTATTTTACTTTAAACCAATTATACTTTTCCTAGAAAATTACTGTAGGGTACTGTGTGTAATCCCCCTTCTAGGGGGGGCGAGAGTAGGGGTAGATGATTCCTTTTCCTGTAACCGCGCTAAGAGGAAGCTTGACACATTCCATTAGGCTTATTCTCGCTCCATCTTCTTTAATACAAAGTGTGTTAAAATTTCATTCTCAGTCTAAAAGTATTTTTATGGCGTTAAGGTTGTGATGAATGAAAAAGTAAGACGTAAACTCCTATTTTAGGTCATTTATTTTACAAAGAAAACCAAGTTGAAGAAAGGGTTTATTGGAAGTGTGAAAAATTTCAAAGTGTAAAGTGTGGAGCATGTAGCTTGAGTCATAACAGAATCCGATAGTATTATTTTAAGTAAGATAAATGAGCATATTTATCTAGGGGATACTGCTCATGTGAATGCAGAGAATCTAATGGCAAATATCCACGACACGGCAAAAAAACACCCGCCATATACCAACTTGTATCTTGGCTTCAGTCTCGAGTGGAGCTAGTCAAAGTGTCGTTGCAAAACTACCCAGTGTGCCAAATATGAAACAAACAATAAGAAATATTCGAATGAAAGCAACTGCTGGACCATCTGTTGCTAGTTTCCGCCGTGAAATTGTGTTTCTTGATGAATACAAGCTAACTGTAAATGGAGATGAGTTTTTAATGTATGACTCAGGACCTCAAGATGACCGTATACTTATTATATTTTCTATCCGAAGAAACTTACAGCTTCTTGGACGTTCCAAGCATTGGTATGCTGACGGCACCTTCAAGACTGTTCCACTCCTATTTGAGCAGTTATATACTATTCACGGATCTGAAGCAAACAACTCCGTCCCACTTGTGTATGTACTTTTAGTGGACAAGAGACAAGGAACTTACTCTCGTCTTTTAAGAAAAATGAAGGAGCTATAGCCAGCTTTTAATCCTCGGACCTTTATGACTGACTTTGACATGTCAATGATAAATGCATTGTAGGATGAATATCCTCTTAAAAATAATCTTGGTTGTCTTTTCCATTTTTTACCAGTGTATTTTTTTTTAAATTCAAACAAATGGTTTGAAACAACGCTATGAGAATGATGCCGATCTTTCACTAAAGCTTCACATGCTACCCGCTCTTACTTTAATTCCTACTGAGGAAGTCGTGGACAATTTTGATTCCTTATGCAATAGCAATATATTGCCCTAAGAAGTACAAGTGGATTTATATATTATTTTGAAGATGTGTGTGTTGGTCATCCAGAGTATCGTTTGGGCCACCACACACCAAATTTGGAACAATTATGATAGTGTTCTTCAGGGGATACCCAAGACAAACAACAATATTGGAGAATGGCACAGATAGTTCCAACAACATATCTCTTCAAGACATCCCAATGTTTGGGAATTCGTCTCAGCAATCAAGATGGAAGTGTCTCTCAATGAAGTGCGAATTTAGCAGCACACCAGTGGGCAGGAACCTCCTCGTCAACGTAAGAAATACCGAAATAGTATGGAAAGGTTGAGGCGATTTATTGATGGCTGGGCCCAACATGGGAACGTTTGTGACTATTTGCGAGCTGTTTCATACAACATTAGGTAATTACAAATACTAGTTTATGTGCAAATATTAGTTTTTAATAAAATTTAATACCTTGACAATGTTTTTTAATTTGTTTGCATCCATAAAAATATTAAAATTTAAATAAATAACTTGTATAAATAACAAGAGATTTATTTCAATTTGCTAATTTGTGTTGTGTTGAAGTATAAAAAATTATTTTGATTATTTTGTTTAGTATTTTAAAAAGGGTTTGTGCATTCATAGATTTAAAAAAAATTATTTACGAAAAATAAATTTTGAGAAAACTTGTTTTACGATAGTTATTTTGGAAGGGTTAGTAATATTATAACTATTAAAATAAATAACCAATCAATATAAAAATTATAGAACACATTTAAATGAATTCATTATTGTTTTAATGTTTTAAAAAAAGTTTAACTTTTATATTTATATATTTTTGAAAAACTTGTTTTACGATAGAATTTTTTCAATAGATAATATTTTCGAAAAACTAGTCCTTGATAAATTAGATTCCGGAAAATTCGGAGTTCGCTAAATTGATTTTCTGAAAAAAAAAATCAATTTGCAGTTCACAAAATCATTTCTTCAAAAAATTGTTTTTGATTATTTGACTGCTGAACACTTTATTTTTGGTAAGTTCATTTAGGTAAATTGATTTTCGGGCAATTGATTTTTGTAAAATGTGATTTCGTCAAACATAAGTTATCATTCAGAAAATTGATGGTTCGAAAAATTGACTTTCAACAAAATTACTTTAGGTGGTTTTGTATTAGGTGAATTGATTTCGATAAATTGATTCTTGAATAACTTCATTTAAAAATATTTAACCTAGACCCGAATTTTCTTGGAGGGAGGGTGGTCAACAATTTAGGTAAAATCACCCTCAGTAGACCAGGCCGGTCTCAAATCACGTTTTCCCTGTCATCGGAAGTCTAGTATACTATGAGGTGACGCATTAGACTAGCGGTTCCCAACGTGGGGTAGGCTACACGTACCACCAGGGGTACGTGCCAGGTCATTTGGGGGTACGTAACATTATTCGAATAATGTCGAAAAGAGCCACATATGCCAGCAGTGTAATACATTATATCATTCAAATGTTATTAAATTAACTTAACAATATGGTGAGGGGCAGTACGGTTTATTCTTCTATAGTTGGTCTTGAGAAAATTATTTAAATTTAAAATGTAAAATAGTTATTATAATTATTATTAATACAGTAATAAATAAATTAAGTGCATCAATTTTTATTGTAACTTTTGCTTTTTGAATGTAAAAATGTATGCACTGTGTAATCAGTTTACTATCACATTGTTTTTAATCCCATTCCTAGCCAATTTATTTTCAGTGGCAACCAATAAATCAGAGATAACTATTAATATAGTAACTAAACATTTTGCTAAAATTAAGGGTACAATTTATGGAAATGGGCTGCCAAGGGGTACGCAAGTGAAAAAAGGTTAGGAACCACTGCAGTAGACCATTCAACCACCGAAGTAGGTCTAAATGTAGTTAATCTATCAATGCTCTGACATAGATACGTGAAAATTAGTATGAAATCATAGTATAAAATACTAGATACAACTAAGCTAAACTAAGTGGTTGAGAGGTTATAATGATGATAAAGCTTATGTGTTATACCCGAAGATACATGGTTGCATTCTGTTTCATTATACTGATACTTACTCTCTACCTCGTAGATTGAGAAAGTAGAAAGTGTTCCCCTTGACCAGACTCCAGAACAGCTATAAATAGAAATTTCGGAGATCGCTCGCTCTCTCATCGATCAGGATAGCGCTGAGCATGTGGAGGAAACGGTTGGTAGCAGGGAGTTTAACTGAAATATTTGTCGGCTCTGGTTACTTGTTCCGACTCTCAAAACACAATTTTAAAGGCTTCGGTTTGGATTCTGGTTTTAGAAAAATATTAAAGTTCCTGTTATTTTCGGTTCATAATTAGGTTCTAGTTCTTAAAATTTATATTTACTAGTTTTAGTATCAATAAGATATTTGTAAACATAATTTATTATAAAACGAGATATTTATTAAAAATACTACAAAAAATGAAGTAGTTACTAAATAGCCCTTTTGACACCACAAAACGAAAAAAAAATTAATTACTTAATAGCTCTTTTGACGCCACTAAATGAACAAAATGACGTAATAAATGGCCATTTTGACGTCACTAAACGAACAAATGAAGTACTAAATAACCGTGTTGATTTTGCTCGCGATATGTTTGACTGGCTATAACACGTTGTGCCTTCACTTAACATAGAAGTTCTCCCCTGGACAACTCCTAAGTCAAGTGAACGTCAAGTTAGTTGCATCGTGATGGCCTACATTTAAAAACACGAGGAAAAGTCATACGTTACGTTACGTAACGTTACATCAGAGTGAAGTGAACATTAAGTTGATTGTGATCTCGGCATTACCCCTCCAAGCAAACTGTCCATCCCACAACAACTTAAATGGTTTAACTTTTAGGAATAAAACTTTTATATACATTTCTTCGTATTTAGCTTAGACTGCTTGTACAAGTGTTGTTTACATATCATGGTGGTCTGCAAGGATTCTTACGAGGTAAAGTGTTGAATGAATGCTACTAGTTTTACTGTCTACCACTAAATCGTCAATAAAACTACATTCATGTTCCGACGTAATTTCTTCTTCTAATGACCTCGCATGCATTTTTTTTATCACCACGTCTTACTACCTGTTCAGGTTATACGCACATATTATAATTACTCTAAAGCCCGGTACACACATTAAGGCCGATACACACATAATACTAAGCTAAGCTATGCTATGCTGCGCTGTCCTGTGCTAAGACTTTTTCAGTTTGGTTTCACACTCATTGCTAAGCTAAGCTATGCTCTCCTTTCATTCCAGAATTCAGTGTTATTTCTTTCTGGTCTGCTCCAGTGAAGTTTAGTTATGATGGCGTTATACAAAATGTCTTGTATAAGTTCAGATGATAGTAGTTAGGAAGAAAAGATGCTGTTGTTAGCAGTTGTTTTGAAATAAGAAGAAAATTTAGGAGGTTGAAGTTTGACTTGTCCAATTAACGTTACAACTTTAATATATAAAACATTTCTTAAATATAAAAGGCAAATAGAATATTACTTAAATACACGTGGAACAGAGTGAAAACAAAACAAACATTTCTCTAGTTATTTTCACCAAATAAGCATTGCGGAGTTTCAACACGGAGCCCAAGTTGCGTTATGCGCATGCGCAACGTAAGATGGGAGATGGAAAAATTGCCCAGCCAGCAATAGGAAAAAACATAACGCGGCGTAGAAAGACATAGCTTAGCTTTCTGTGTGAACCAACAAATTTAAATATATGGCCCGCTATTTTTCTAAACGGTTAGCAGAGCAAATATTAGCTTAGCATTTTGTGAATCACACATAACGCCAAGCTAAGCTAAGATTTACTCTGCTAACTCTTTATTAAAATAGCGGACCATATATTTAAATTTGTTGGTTCACACAGAAAGCTAAGATATGACTTGCTACGCCGCGCTATGTTTTTTCCGATTGCTGGCCGGGCAATTTTTCCCATCTCCCATTTTGAGCCATCTTACGTTGCGCATGCGCATAACGTAACTTGAGCTCTGTGTTGAACAGACGCAGTGCTAGTTTGGTGAAAATAGCTATAGCAGTGTTTAAGTTTTGTTTTAACTTTGTTCCACGTGTATTTAAGTAATATTCTATTTAGATTTTATATTTAAGAAATGTTTTTACATTAAAATGGAAGCGTTAATTGAACAAATCAAACCTCAACCTCCTAAATTTTCTTCATCTTTCAAAACAGCTGCTAACAGCAACATTTTTCTTCCTCAGTACTATCACCTGAACCCGAACAAGACATTTTGTAGAACGCCATCATAACTAAACTTCACTGGAGCAGACCAGAAAGAAATAACACTGAATTCTGGAATGAAAGGAGGGACCATTGCTTAGCTCAGATTAGCTTAGTATTCTGTGTGTGTCGGCCTTAATGGGGTAGGGATGAAGAAGGAAGCATTTTAGAGGTAGTTTACCCGCATTTGCGTGGAAGGAGAGTGGGTTTAAGGATGTGAAAAGTATCGATACTTTACTAATATCGATATTTTCCTTTCGATACTAGTAGTTTTTTACTCAATACCGTTTTACCGATATTTTTACTGATATTAGTACTCTCACTCCGGTATCGGATCAGTATCGAATATAACAATTTTATTTGTTACTTTACCTCATGCTAGGATTAAAAGTTTACTATGGTCGAAGAAGGGTACATAATAGATTGAAAAAATAAATTACTAATCATATTTAGCTATTAAATAACTTTCCATCAGCTAAATTTTCATAGACATTTTGAGAGCTTAAATTATAAACCTTTTATAATATCCACTACACAATACTATATATAACACCATCCAAGTTCCAATACATAACATAGACGCGATAGACCTAAATATAGTATAATATAGTTAAATCATTATAATTTTCAGTGTTTAACTAAATATTAAAATACAATTTTTATTATTATTATTATGCTAAAGTTGAAATTATTACTTGATAAAGAAAATTTCCAGATTAAAATTTTTATACCGATACTTAATGCTACCGATACTTTTCTCTCGAACTAGTACGGCATCGATATTTTTTTGCCCCGATACTTTAAATGAGCACAGTATTAATACTTTTTTTTTTTTCGATAACACATCCCTAAGTGGGAAACCATTTAGTAAAAACCATCCTCAGTAGAACCGACAGGGATTCGAACTCCAATATTCCCGTCATCAGCAGGCCAGTCTAACACGTGAGTGATGCCTTAAGGCATTCGGCCACCGAAGCGGGTATTGGTGTATTTTTGTATGTATATTTACCCAAATCTGTCCAGAATACTTTTAGCACCTTCTGGGAAGCTAAAACGTCGTCATCGAGACGAGTGTAAAATAACGTTTTGCCCTTTCCATCCCTCCACGAATTTGGCAGGCGCCGAGATTCTCGCTACCTTCATTTGACCTTGAATGAATGTCAGGAATGTGTTTTCAGTGGTGACAGCTATCGATTCTTCTTGACCTCTTATTTAAACATTAATGTTGGAGGTTGACTATCCAGGGTGTAGGGTGTTTGTGGTGGTGATAATTATATATTTGTAATATCATTTTTGGTCTATGACGTTTAATGGGTGTTTGTCTCGATATAAGTACTAAAGACCCATTTCCTTTTCATAATTTTTTTTATCATTGTTAATTCTTTTTTTTTTT
>CABFVZ010001040.1:183862-196422 GCA_902151445.1 Timema monikensis | reverse complement strand
TTTTTTTTTTTTTTTTTTTTTTTACAAGTGATACAGTACTAGAAATGGACGATATTTCACTTACTGTGATTTCTTTCACCTCTACTCCTTGATCAACGTCACTCCCATTGACTGGATCTAAAAAGTATCAGTGATTGAGATATTGGTGATTGGTGTTTTACGATACTCTCACCAGACGGCGACAGCTGAGCATTCCAGTATGAAAGCTACGACCGTGACTGACAAAATATCGGTTGGCGTCTGGTGATATGGTGACCCACATGTGCGGGCAGTAGCAGTCATGTCCTTAATTCTCATGTTTCGATAAATATTTTTTTTTAAAAAAAGAGCCTCCATTTAATTACTTTGTGGCGGTGGACTCTATTTCATTAACCTTTTCAATACAATAACATGTTGGGTGTTTCTCAAAGTTACTTTTCTAACCCAAACATAATAATTAGATACTTAATTTACACCAGGTGTAGTTGAGATTAATAAACATAATAATTTAAATTTTATAAAACAATATTGTATAGACCCTTTGTTTCTATCTACTAATAGTAATGAGCAGTGACTGGGGCAAAATATCAATACAGCAACAAACTGCGACCGTGAAAAATTATCATTCTACACAACACCGTGA
Source organism: Timema monikensis (assembly GCA_902151445.1). Classification (NCBI taxonomy): domain Eukaryota; kingdom Metazoa; phylum Arthropoda; class Insecta; order Phasmatodea; family Timematidae; genus Timema; species Timema monikensis. The sequence goes on along the minus strand of CABFVZ010001040.1, from coordinate 195,800 downwards.
CTACCAGCTACCGTAAATAATCACTGGTATAAATCACCGATTTTTACAATCACGGTCATGGTAATCACCGATATCGAAATATCACGGCTTAGCCCATCCCTATACAGTACTAATAAGGTCCGACACCATTGCTCAATCGGTAGCATGTCTGCTTACCGAGCTAGTACTTTTTGTTATGATTAGGTCCAGCCCTCTTTTATGAAAACATGTTTAGTCCAATAAACCAAGTTAATGTTAAGTCCATTGATACGGGCCTTGGTCATAGTCGAGTGCGTTGAGGCACTTAGCTCCAAACACTATCCGATCTGATAATCTGTTTGAGCTCTGAATGGAACGGAGCTCAGTGGTCCCAATATAATCGCCCTAGAAAGAATCTTATATGACAGTTCAGTTATTAAATATAATTTTGTGTATTCATACGCCCAAAATGTGTTATGAATAATTTTGAGAGTGTAATCTTTGACATTCATAGTTTTTAGTCGATGTTTTCAATTATTTTTAAATCTTCTAGAAGGTTATTCCTATGGCGATCCAGCTATGATAGCTTTTATGATACCCATCGAACATTAATAATACAAACAATGAAAATAACTAGTAATAATATTTTAATAAATTTTTAAAGGTATTTTCTAGTTTGGCTATGGGTGGTTTAATCCTCTATTTATTGAAGATATAGAAGAATACCTCCTGTTTTTCCTGATCTCCTAATCAGCATGCACAGCCATGTCCCGTGTTCTGAAGGTTGAGGCCACAGACCGGATCCTGGCAATCAATGAATGATCACTACACTAAAATTCAGGAAACTTCTCTCCAGACATTTTCATTACAAACACCTTCCATAACAGAGTTCGACCCCAGTTATAAACGAAAGGGGAAATAGGAGAGAGAAGATCAATAGAAACATATTGTGTAGAGGGGGAAATCACGTTTTGATGGTTCGCAGTCGGATGGAAAGTGACTGGTGAGTTTCTCTTTATATATAGCAAGCGCAAAGCTCGAATTCTACTCTAAGGGGATACGAATGGGCATTTAGGTGTAAGTAAATGCACTAGAATTTTTCTAGGGAAATACTTTGTTAGTCGGTAACTATTTAAAAAGAAGGGATAAAACCAAATTACATCTGGCAGAGCTTATAACCAAGTCGCATATAGTGACCTTTAGGATCAAAGAACTTAGTGGACACAACTAAAATAAATATACTTTATTTTAATCAGTAATTTTCTGACGTTTAGCACGGGTGGGACATGCATGGTTGGGTGAGATGATTGGAGACGTTTATTCTGGAGAAAGAGTGGCGGGTGAGCGTTGTTCAAGCATAACATAAATGGCTTAAGCGGCTAGATATTCAATCTTGTTTTCAGGTGAATACTAGTGCGGTTCTTTTTAACTCCTCTTTATCTTTCCATCACGTTTCATGAGATGAATTAAGACACTGATAGTGCTGACACTAAAACCTATTAAAATAAATATTTCAGAAAGGCAGCACCGGTTAATAAGTGCCAATACCTGAATAGACACCAAGTTACCCCCAAACTGATATTCCATAAGCACCCCCTCAACTTGTCTTATAATATCATGTAATATAGGTTTTAGGTCTGCCCAAAGCTTTGGAAGAAAATAAGAAATATTCTTAATATTTATTTGCTTGGACTAAATTAAGCTATGAAATATATTTGAAAAATGACTCCAAACTCTGAAATTGAACTCGGGGCCTTTCTTTGGCTTAGCTTACCTTGCGAATTCTCCACCACTTAGCTATCCAGGTTTCGTCCTATGCTCAGTGTAATTTATCACACATACCGGTAGTATAAATCATAATCTGCCATGGAAGTTTGAGATAATCGATTACGTACATTTCCCAAACACAGCCGATCGCGAGTCAAAGTTGGCATTTAGGCTTCCTCTTGTTTAAGTTTTAATTCCAACTAGGCGGCTGCATGGTCTAATGTGTCACTTTCATACAACCTTTCTAATCCCCATTCCATTAGAGTATTTAATGAATGCGTATAAACAGAACGGGTACTAAAACAGCACGGGAAAAAAATTGATTCGTGCGAACGGCTATTATCCATTTACAGTGTTAAATTAACTGGGCCTGTGTTATAATGGTCAGTGAACATTTCTACGAGTCTAAGGGTTCCGGATTTTGATTCCCAGTTGGTAACTTCGTTATTTTTACCTAAAGGGCAAGTACCTCAACTGTAACCAGAGTCTGGCTTAAGTTAGGTTTAAGTGTTTCTACTGACTCCACACCCTCATACTCACTATCACCTTTATATAATCTCATATGGACATGGAAAGGGCCTCCAAGGAAAGGATATACGATTGGTACATTCGGGCGTCCCCTGGGAAACGGTACATTAGTACGGGTTAATCTTTCCGCTACTGGGTTACGAATGATGTAGCCTAGACACGCAAGATTATATTATTATAGTGTTAAATTAAACTATATTAGTATTTTATTTGATTAATCTTTCTCCCTTCCCCTTTTAAAAATATACATTAAGCATTGCATTTAATATGGTTTTAAGATTCACATTTATTTTTAAGGTTAAATTCAACCCTAACATATTTGGTTGCAGAGAATGATGTTTATAATTTTTGTATGCAACATTAAGGTGGAGTGCTAGTGAGCGTGAGTTTAGGGCAGTATTTTTGCAGTTTTTATAGCACAAACATTATTTGGCCAAAATAAATCAAATATTTCTTCTATAGAATCATGGAGTTTAGTTTTCTGCTCATGCTAATCTCAACAGTTGTTGAATATCTGTCATGAGCATGGCGGCATTTGGTAACAAACTTTTCTCTTTATTTAAAAAGTTTGTCACCAAATGCCACCATGCTCATGACAGATATTCAACAACTGTTGAGATTAGCATAAGCAGAAAACTAAACTCCATGATTCTATAGAAGAAAAATTTGATTTATTTTGGCCAAATAATGTTTGTGCTATAAAAACTGCAAAATTAATGTACTAAACTCGCGCTCACTAGCACCCCGCCTTTGTCCCACATATTACTTTATAAATGGCAAATGGCAAGGCCTCATGAATTTCCTCAGATGTTACTTTGTGAGAACTTTAAGCAAGTTAATAGTTTTTGTCCCTAAATATGATGTGACCTTGGTTATGATTAGTGGAAGTCCATGTCCTAATTGAACAGAGTATACTGAGCAAAGGGCGTAGGCTTTGTGCAATTTATTACCTCTAAGCTCATCACACTCGTGTTATTAACGTCAAAGGAATGAAACGTGTGGCAAATTATTTCACAAATTGGCATTAATCCGTATGCTTTTAGCTTGTGGCGTGGCTTGGAGTGTTTCCAAGGTAATCAGGATTAATCTTTTTAATTTATTTTATTTTAGGTATTTAACGTGAACTTTCCGAATCACCTGATTATATCAGAACACAAATTAGATAGTAACTTAAATCTAGAACAAACACAACATTCAGCCCCCGGTCGTTAATTTATCACTGTGAAAGGTGAAACCTACATTTAACCCATGGTACATTTTTAGCACAGTCCAGGAATCTAATCCGGGACCCTTAGCTCAGTAGACAGACACGCTACCGACTGAGCTAAGTGATTAGTCTTAGATGTACCTGGGAATTGTAATCGTCCCTCACTAGTACACTAATGAGTCAGATATAAACTAAAATACATTACCTTGTAGGGTGTGTAGATCAGAGCCTATTATATGGTTGGTCAGAGAGAGACCGAAGGAGTGAGAACATAATAAATACTACAGGTATAGGTTTAACAAACTCTGCTTACCCTGACAACATTCCATGACACGCCACTGATTTTATCTGAGTTTTCTAATGTGCGTTGTTAATTTACTATACAGGAAGCATATGCGTGCACATTTTAACTGTACATTACCATCGAAGCTTGGGATATCAAAATTATCCTTAGTTCGGATATAGCTGCATCAGATATATTCGTAAATTTCGAAAAAGGACACCTAGATTAGAGAATCGAAACCGGGGCCCTTGACTTAGTGCATCAACGCGCTACCACTGAGCTATCCAGGATTCTTCACGTGGTCAGGATTAGCTCAGGGGTATATCATTGGTGCGCTAAGCCAAGGGTCCTGGGATCAATTCCCTAGTGTAGGTGTAATTTTTCCAAATTTACAATTTACTATATACAAGCTCCTTATAAAAGTGTCTTTTTTCAAAATTTATGAATAATTTACTATGGTAGTGGTAAACAAATTTTTTCTGTTAGCACCACGTTTTATTAACCGTTAGGGTTATAAGGATAAAATTTAATAATGTGTTGAGGATGAGGAAGGTTGATTTTGGAAGAAGTATACTCACATTTTCGGGGAGAGAAAGAGAGAATGGAAGATAATTTAGTAAAAAAACACCCTCATTACACCCAACCATGATTTAGCCCCGATATCTCCAGCATCGGTAATTTGGTCTAGTTCGAGATTGACTCTTTAGACCATGCGACCACCCAAGCGGGTTAGTTTTGTGTTAAGCAGATCTACTTTAATATTAATTCACAAAAAACATAAATACTACAGCTTAAGTGTAGAAATGACATGATAAAGAATAATGAGCTAGATTATCCCAAAATTATTATAAAATTGCGCACAAATGTTATGGTAGATAAACTCTCCTCTCTCGGATGAATATAATTGGAAACCACTGCTAAAGGCTGACATAATATTTTTATTTTGCAAGCTGTTTCTGCTGCAAACTTCATATAATAAGACCAATTCGAATGTCATACAATTTTCAGTGCCAATATTGTCTCGTCAGAGAAATTCTTTCAACCCATTCCTAACAGCGCATTTACGAGGTTTTCAGTCTGGTTATCCGTTTCAAGATGCCAACCGTTACATAGCTAATCTTAAGTGTTTTGAATTTAAAATGATAAAGATTCCATTTAGTACCTCGAGCGGAATATTTTTAAGTTTTAGCAATATATATTTCTAGACTGGTGTATTAAAATCACGTGAATAATGGGCATTCTATAAGAATACAATATAGGCTACTATTGAATATATACTAGTAATATTTTGTTTTCTATATAGCTCGATCACCAAGGAGAAATCAAACTTCAAATCCAATATCAATTTATAGGAGATTTTTCAATTTGAAATCCAAAGATAAATCTTAAGACTACAGTAAAGTTAATAAAATGACATAAATCTTAAAATTATGTACTTAGCATTTTTTGAATGGAGCTAGTGAGGTCTACTGTCCACAGAGCTACTAGTAAATAGTTTGCCCCTCCAGGAAAATTCGAATATCTTTCCTCTAAATTCTACCTTCCTTTAGACAAAGTTTCTATCAGTTATTTTGTTGCGCTATAATCTCTTCAGCTCTGGCGGCCAGTATTCACACTCATATACAACATTTCTGTTCTTCTCACCTGTCGTACTCCAGACCGACACACAGGTACCCAGTGACGTTAGGTTCCTCCAGGTCCCCCAGCACCACGGAAGTGTCGGAGCACACAGAGTCACAAGACATGGCCCTCTGAAGGGTGGTGGGCAGCGGGGCTCCGGCCGACGAGTCGGGGTCTACCGTCGGCACCAGTCCCGCGGTTACTTCCTCCACCACGGGGCGCGCCACCTGTAATGAACAGCGGAACACTACCATCAAACTTCTACCACTCTCACTCGTGGCTAGAATCTCGTTTGGGTTCACTGAGTAGTTTTTCCTTAATGGTTTCCCACTCTTCTTCCATGCAAATGAAGATAGATTACTTCTAAATTATTTCCTTCCTCATATCTACTCCACTAGAATAATTATCATAGATGCGTATAGCTTGAAAAGATAGTAAGACGCGGTGAAAAAAATACTCGCATAACGTTTGGTTTGAGTTTATTACCTGACAAGATTGCCAAATAAAGTTTTACATTTCGGTATTCATCGGAAAACAAAGCCATAAAGTACAGGATGATCCAAAAGTATACAACCCAAAGAAAAAACTTAGATTTTGTGCCATCTATACTTATAAAATAACATGTCCTGACTGACTGACTGACTGACTGATTCATCATCGCCGAGCGCAAACTATCAAGGCTACAAGCATGAAATTCGGACTGTATATTCATTTTGTTATGTAGGCACCCACTAAGAAAGGATTTTAGAAAATTCCACCCCAAAGGGGTCAAAATAGGGGATGATAATAGGTATGATAATATGTATGAAAGTCCGTCATTTTGAAAGTTACATAAACAAAATTTTGTATTTCGGTTATTGACGTAAAACAAATAAATACGTGTTTCAGGAATTTTGGAAATTTTATTTAATAAGGGATGAAAAAGGGGGTGAAAGTTTGTATCGGACTTGCATTATTTTTTATCTGAGGTCAAGTTATGGTCATCAACGTAACGTAATATTTTAAATTAATCTGTAAATACATATGTATATTTTCGTATTTGTATATAATCAACTTCCACGCGAGCAAAGCCGCGGGTAACAGCTATCTAGTATAATATATACATCTAGTGTAAACCAAACAATAAACCATAAGGAAATCACAAAAGGTGTTGAAAGTGTGATCCTCCTCTGTAACACAAATTCACTCGTTAAACCATATTTCTAGACACACGACGAATCATTGCCTGGGATATGGTTACAAAGCACTTCTCGATGTTGGTTTGAAGTTCAGCCAAGGTTCAAGGGTTGTTTGCATACACTGCCTGTTTTAAGTATCCCCACAGAAGAAAATCAGGTGGCGTTAGGTCTGGAGAACAAGGTGGCCACAAACCCTTAAAAACCATACGATCACTCAAAAACTCAACCAGCATTGTCATGGTGGAATTGGCTGTGTGTGCAGTGGCTCCATCTGGCTGAATCCAGCAATCACGTTCTGTTACCTCCAGTAATGCAATAAACTGCATAGCAAATTCCTGGTAACGTTCAGTATTAATAGTCTCTCTAAAGAAAAGAGGACCCACCACCCTGCAACGTGGAATTGCACACCACACTCCGATCTTCTGATTGTGTAAAGGCACCTCATGGAAAACGTGTGGATTTTCAGAGCTCCAAAACCTACTGTTCTGACTGTTTACATAACCACATAAGTGAAACCCTGCCATGGACTTAAAATAATGTTTTAAAATGAATACTCGCTCTGCTCGTGAAAAACTCATCTTACACTTTCAAATGCTGTAACTCAACTGGCTAGATAGACCTAGTGTATATCTCAAGGTCACATGGCCTGCACAACACCCGGCCAATATTACAATGTTGCCATATATATAAACAACATGCTAATTTTCCATGTTCTTCTGCGAGAAATATCCTTGGAAAAACAAGGTTGTGCGACTTTTGGATCACTCTCTATGTCGGTTTCTTATTGTAAACAACGAGGGGAATAAGGGATAGTAGTTTGGTTGCTACCCCCTTAAGTGCGAGTAATGATTCCAAACAGGGAGAATCAAAATTTTGTGAAAAGAATTATTGTTGTCGTTTTGAAAAGATGAGATACTCTGCGATATAGTTACCAACATCTGGGCCTTTAGATCATGTTCTTACTGTAGTTACAGTCGGTTCACTAACCTGTATTGGACTGGGGATGACCTCCGTGTTTGAGCGCGTCTTCACAGGGGGTGGTATGGACGGGGGTGGCGCCGGGGCGGGTCTCAGAGGTTGCGGCGGGATGATAGGGGTGGCCACGACGCCCGGTGAGGACCCCACCGTGAGGCTACTCGTCGTGATGGCTACCTTGAAGTCACGATCTACGGGTTCGAATCTCTTGAAGCTCCCCGTCGCGTCCAGATGAATGTCAGAGTCAGAGTGTACCTGACAGACAAACATACCACAAGCTGAGCGGTACTGGCGCCCATAGACAGGCAGAATAAGGGCGATGATACTCCGGCTAAATGTAGTGAGAAGATTGCTATCTCAACCGATCCTTTCGTACGAGCAATAGTAGTTGATGGCAAGGGTAGATAAACTATTCATCCTGTACCTACCCCTCTTAAAATGTATCTATTTGCTAAAGGTATTATTAATGATGGGGGTAAAAGTCAAAATATTATATTATTTATTCGTGTGAAAGCCATATCAGGTGTTCCAAGTATTAATGGGACTAATCAGTTACAAAATCCACCAATTAAAATAGGTATCACTATAAAGAAAATTATAATAAATGCATGTGATGTGACAATTACGTTGTAAATTTGATCATCCCAATTAGATTTTCTGGGTGACTTAGTTCAGCAAGAATCAATAAAATGATGAAAGGTTTCATTTGATGATTCTTGACCCCACACGTAAGACATCGTAAATTTTTCTGCCTTTTTTCCCTTCCCCTTTCCCTCCTCTATCTCACGTAATTTTTTTTTTACCATTTGGTAAACCAGATTATTATAATCGTTTAGTTATAATTAACTTTAGACATTAGGATTTGTAATAAAGTGAGTGATAGGAAATCTTAAAATACTTGAATTTCAGTAAAATTATATGTAACACATACGTAAATTAAATATAAGTGAAATCTCGTAGATAATAATATATTAATGATTTTCTGACATATTTTTTTTAAAGATTTTGTCTCACCATGAACATTGATAGCAAAACCTTACGTAAGATGGATTATACCCCCCTCCCCCCCTTCCCCAGTTCGTAATAAAACGTTAGAAAATGCTGAGTCCTTCTCCCCATAAAACCCTTACGTAATTTAAGGATGACCTCACATGGGTGTACACTTGTTCCACGTCATTTAACTATATAATACGAAGGGAAGAGGAATATATAATTTTGAGCAAATTTACATGTATTTACGCGGAGGAAGAGTAGAAAACCATTTAAGAAAAAAACCCTAGTAGATACACCCTACCGGTATTTCAATCCCCATCTTCTTAACAACAATTCATAATATTTCAATCTTGACGCCTTAAAAGATTTGACTACCAGTGTGGGTGAACTATAGATTGTTATTCTACAATGTGATTTTACTCTTTTGTTACCTTGTCAAATTTAGCTATTCAAATTAAACTGTCATTAGCAAGGGCATCAGTCTCATATTGTCTGATTAGCAAGTGACTGAAAGGTTGGGAATCATGGCTGGATGTACTCCAGTGTTTTTGCCACTAATTGTTCATCACTCCCTCTTTTCGCGCAAATGCAGGTAAAATTCCACTAAATTTATACCTACAATCCTTACTCCATACTGTAAATATTCGGATAGCCTGGGTGGGTACCAAGTTGTGAAGCATGTAAAAATAAATACCCCTATAGTTAAACATACAAATATAAACAAGAACAGAGTTTTCTCGCATACATCTTGACACATTGCAGCTCTGCCCTATGCAGTTACTAATTTTATCTTTAACGTGAGAGCACTTTCTACACACTCATCTCACAGACATTAGAGTAACCATTAACTTTTCACGGCTTGTATTCTCCACGTTGATGCGGGAGGTAAGGAATTTACTAGGATCAAATCCTCGCCATGTGTCCTTGGCATGGTTTCCCACGTTGATATTTTAAAAGTTTATTTCTTATTTTTTCTGATAATAACCCTCCCTCCCCATCCATGATCTAGTTTATTAAATATTTAGTGACTCGAGTGCCCAAGATAAAGGATCTCCGCACTTATTTATTGGTGCCATTAAACATTTTGGAGATCGACATATCTACCAGAGATGGCTCGTAGGGGCTAGATGGGGGAGGTGTAGTAAGGAATATGGGCCTACTATTAAGAGGAACATTATTTAATTGTGATATAACTTAAATATTTGAAAACACAAATATTATAATATTATTTTGGTACAAAATTCTCCTAACATAAGGCTGCAAAAAAAAAAAAAATTAATAACGCAAAGAATTGATGTACCATAAGAAGAAAGTCACATTATATCTCTTCTTGGTCCTGCAATGCAGTATCAAAAGGTTGTTTATCAAACGATCTTCAGGGATGAGAAAGATGGAAGGAGAATTACTAATTTACTCCCAATATTTGATACATGTTCAAAAAACCATATAATTATCATTAATTAAATTAGACTCTGCCCATACACACTTTTGGAACCCACGAGATGACACTGGTAGTTACATTTAATATAATTGACCATTATACAGTTAAACTACAGATGTTAACTAATTAATTATATAGTAAGGGTTTAATAGAACCAAGAAAATATAAACTCTCTCACTAGATATCCGTTGGCGTTGTAGTGTCCTTTGGATCTTGTGAGTCCGACTTTTTCCTCTCGACTGGAGAAAATCCACGCCGCGGTCCATGTCCACAGTCCCATGAAGCGACATACTGCTAGGATCACAAGCAGCACTAGGGCTGTCACAGCCAGTAGTGTGACCACCACCTTTAGCTCTCCCATCTGTAACAACACAGTTGAACAAAACAATACAAAGGACCACAATACTAGAGACTAAATTAACTATTAATAGCGCTTATATATTATTGATGACTTAAATAACTAAACTAATCAATCCATAACTAATATCTGCCTTAAAATATTAATAGAGAATAACCCTGAATATGGGACGATTCCTGAATAGCTCAGTGATTAGAGCATTAACGTACTAAAAGTCCGGGTTCGATCCCCGTGTCCATATCCCATTTTTCAATTTAAAGAGTATGATATAATTATTATGTCAAGTTAGTAAAGTACAATGACAGTAGGTGTTTATGAATCAATCCACCACGCTTGGTTACTTATTGTAATGTTACACTTTAGGATTCAAGGTAGTTATTATATTATGATTTTGAGGTTTTAAATCATTTGTTTTTTAACTTGTAGGTTAGTAGCCCTCCGACAACTCTAACATCTTAGCGGAGCTTAGGACCCCCAACAGGCAGGTATGTCGCTAGGACAGAACCAAAACGGAGACCAAGAACATTACTGGAAGGAAAACCAGATGGCCGGACACATTTGGGTCGACCAAGAACCGGATGGTGGGGTGGACTGAGAAAAGATATGAAGAAACTGGAAGTGGAAGAGAACACATGGAAGATGGCGGTGGAGTACAGGATAAGAGGGAGACAGCTGTTGGTGGGGTCGGCGCTTGATCTAAAGGGCTCCCGGATCGCCGGATAATAGCATGACCCGCGTTGTACGGTAATAATTGTAAGCCATAGTTACGGGAGTGGTTAATTATTAATTATTTAATTTAATTGTATAATTTAAATCAGATATGCTCATCGACTCTTTATTATAAACTTTTTTTTAGCACCGCAGCTTACTACCCGCTCGGGTTAGACGCTTATGTACTAATTACGCTAATATTTTTCGGGATGAGGAAAAGTTATATTTATATGAAGTGTATCCGAATTTGCTTGGAGATAGATTGAAAAGCAATATTGAAAAATCCTCGTTACACCCGACCGAAATTCTAATCCCAATCTCCCCGTCATCGGCAGTCTAGTATACTGCGAGAGTACCGCGTTAGACCATATGACCACCAAAGTGGGTAAAATATTATTAGACCCAAATTGTGTTAAGTTATCTGATATTACACTCACGTATTACACAAGGTGTTCCCGGGTTAAACGACAAAATTTGGGAAGTAGTAGTGTATCCAAAAAACTAATTTAAAATGCCTTTTGGAGATTTGCTTGTTTTTAATTCCTTTTCCCCGCAAACAGCAACATATAACTAAAAACAAAATAGGTAGATATTAAATAAAATATGCTATTTATTTTGTTCAAATAGACAACCTCAAGCCCGGAGACAAGCATTGGAACTATCAATGACAGAATGGGCGGCTGACTGACATTGCGCGACTGTTGTTTCTTTGCACGTTTGCGTTATCCTTTGCTGCAATGATTGAAGATCATTAACAGGCACTTCATACACTTTTTGTTTGAGAGCAGCCCCTCCTCCCCTCCGCCACACAGATTGCATTAAATCAGGTGTATGTGGAGGCAAAGGCACAGGTCCAGCACAACCAACCCATCTTCTAGGAAAATTAATATTAATCCATTGCCGAGGACCTCTGAAAAAA
>CABFVZ010001040.1:136078-183816 GCA_902151445.1 Timema monikensis | reverse complement strand
AAAAAAAAAAAAATTGTTTTGCTGTTTGCACGACAAGGAATCTAAAACGAGTACACCTCCAAAATACATTTAGAGTTAGTTTTTTGATCAACTACAACTTCCCAAAGTTTAGCCGTTTAACCCGGAAACGCCCCGTATAATTGAAGAAAAAGCCGACGTGGTTGCTCGTGTTAACAGCGCGAGGTTTCGTTGGAGACATATTCCCTTAGGACACCCAGCCGGGATCGAACCACAATCTCTCCGTCATCGGGAGTCTAGTCTATTGCGAGAGTTCCACCTCAGACCACGCGGCGACCGAAGTGGGTTCCCAAAATATTAATATGAACGTTTGTGCAAGAACTGGGATAATTAATGCTCTTTGTATATTAAAGTTACAACCAATAACAGGCAGAGTAGTGAATTAGTTACTACAACTAAACTTGTTTGGATCCATAACATCAATATTGAATATTTATTTAGTTCTTACAGCCCATATTTCCGGAGTAAGAGACTCAATTGACACACAATAAGTAATAAAGCACTTAGAAACACACAAAACACGGTACTCTTATAATAATACTTACGACACACAAATCAAGTATTATTATGATCGATAGCAAGATTTTGTATACCGGGATAGTTCATCATCACCATCATCATCATCATCATCATCATCATAATCATCACCATCATCATTATTATCATCATCAACTGTTTCCAGCCTGTGGCCGGGCCAGTTTTGTATAATGCTTCCATCTTTCTCTATCAATAATAAAAATAATATTCAGCACCGCGTCTTACTACCCGTTCGGGCTATACGCTTTACGTACTAATTACGCTAATGGATTAGGAATTGGCAAGGTTGAATTAGAGGAAGTGAATCCACATTTGCGTGGAGGGAGAGTGGAAAACCATTTAGTAACCCCCCCCCCCGTTCACTTGAACGAGATTCGAANGTTCACCCGACCGAGATTCGAACCTCGATCTCCCCGTCCTCAGCAGTCGAGCTCAACACGACAAGCGCGTTAGCCAACTACGCCACAGAGGCGGGTCTTTCTCTATCCTTCCATCATTCTTCCTACTATAATTGCTTTCATTCTTCTCCTCTCACTTAAACACTTTTCTATCTGCTCCTCCCATGTCTCTCTAGGCCTCCCTTGCGGCATTTTTACTACATATTTCATTTTTGAAATGGGTAAAAAATTAAAAGATTAAAAAACAAGTAAACAAATTTTGACCAAAATTAGTGAGCAATTATAACGCTTTTGGAACACCACTTTTATATACTGATATATTTTTAAGTTAATCACCACTTGTGTAACATGTTCCCAAATGTTTGGCGTTCAAAATTAATATAGCTCACTAAACGATTTTATTGCTCAAAGGATCATTACTCCACGATACGCGACGCATTAAAGAACATTAAAAAAAAATGAGTCCATGGTTGACAAGTATTAAAAATAGTAACAATATATTCAACCTATGTTTAACAAAACGTGACTAGCACAACCATAGTACTTTATTTGTACACCACGTATGGAATGTTCCCATATTTATACTAAATGGTTAAGGACTAGAAAATGTACCTAAATTTATATGGTGGCAGAGCGGGACACCATCTATAAAAATATTTCCTCTCTACACACGGGTGGAATTTGAGCTCAGACCTCTCCGTTATGAGCAAAATATACTAGACAAGACTAACGCCGGTACTTTAAATTACATAATAGCTATATATTTATTTCGTGATCGATATGTATAATAATCTGGGAACCAATTGTGCCTACAAACCTTTTTGCAAAACTAACTACGTACAGCCAAATTTTAAATTAGTAATTTTATGTATTATTTAAAATGAGTCCGGTCTTCAAATTTTAATCAATGAAAAACAATGTAGATAATTGTTGTAAAAAAAAGGACAATGTTTATAGAAAGCGTTATAAAACTCATGAAATATATAATTTCTTTAGGATATTTGTAACCAATTTCGGAGCGCCAATTTTACATATTTCTTTCTATGTATATAATATAGTTGAAACTTTGTTTTTAGATAATTTTATAGACAAATATAACAAGTAGAACTTAATTTTGCTAATATTGTAGTGTTTAAAATATATTGAATTAACTAATTAGGTTATAAACATGTTTGAAGAACAACTTTAAATTTGGAAAACCAAATTCAACTGAGATTCTAACCTTGACGCCCAGTATTTTGCGAGCTTAGAAACTTAGACTATAGGACCACCAACGCGGGTACATAACGATAGCTAATCTCCCAAGTAAACACACATTTCCCCGCTGCTATCTCACCATACTGTCAACACTCTTTTTTGTAATATCTACGAAAAAGAAAGAAGGTTTGTTTTCCTACTGAATGTGAAATCCTCTCAGGACTCTCCTCTTTTAAAGAATGCAATATTAAGTTGGTAGAGCTCGCTGGTCTTAATGGCAAGAGAGGGGAATGTAAACTCTGTAGTGTTGGTACTCTCGTGGGAGGTTCGTCGTCTCGGGGAGTCGAGAGTCCTTTGTCAGGACATCTTTGTTTACACAACCGGAGAAAATAAACTTTATTTGATGAACGCGTGAAGTAAATGCTCAGCGGGCAGGAGGAATAAATTTAAGATGCTATTGTTCCCCATTGCATCTTATTAGCTTGTATTTAATTACTTTAACAAGGAAAATGTGAGGAGGGTATAGCTTAGAATAAATATACTCTCATTTGCGTGTTAAGATATAGTGGGGTACCATTCAGAAAAAAACAACCTCTTACTACACCTGGCTGGGATTTAAACCCCAAATTTCACATCGCTAGGCAACCACATAGGCCTAACATTTAGTTCACATACCCACCCTATGATACAGCTTAAGGGTGCGTTTACAAATTAGGAACATTTTATGTTTCTGTTAAAATATTTTTATTTGAATTTTTCCAATTTAAACAATAATTAATAAATAAGTACTAAAACGTTTTGTAAAAGAGTAAAAAATAAATAGATACAGCTCATTAGTACAGTACAACCCAAAAAGAAAGATATATTTATGCGATAAAATGAAAATCTTAAGAAAAATTAAAATAATGTTGAAACAAATTTTTAACTTTTATTTTTAAATATAACAAAAAAAGCTTGCTGAAATCAAAACATATTTACAAGATAACGGTCTGGTTAACACAGACATTAGAGAGTATGTTTAAGAAAAAATCTAAGGGTCACGATGGATAAAAAAAAAGGTGCCACACAATCGTACATACGTTCTCATATAGTCTATCATTGTTTGAGAGAAGCTTATTTTTAAATTGGCCATTAGTAAGCCAGATATTGTTAAATAATATTCTCTCTGAAAAACAGGTTCAAAAATAACCTTAAATTTGTTTTCATAAAACATGACGAACACATTGATATTAATTATACAAACACTCCTCAGATATATGTTTTGAACCAAATAATCAAAGGTATTTTCTAAAAATTTAAAAATATTCAAAAATCAATTCTTAGTAAACTACTTTTTATTTTAAGTTGAAATTAAAATCAAAATATTTACTCATGGATATCCGCATAACCTCAAGCTTGAACGAAATACATCGATTCTTTTCGACTGTAGCCTCAGAGACAGAGATATTCATATAAACAGAAGGATGAACAAAATGGTACAACCCACTTCTTTGAGTTTGGGTCGTCAATAATATTGAGGTGAAAAATTTTAAAGTTTTCATTATTTTCTCTAAAGTAAATAATCAAAACAATAATTATTTATACACGCACTTTAATTTGTTCCAAAATTTGTTCATTTATATGTTTTATTTTGAAATTCATCATTATACATTATATATTTATCTAGCTTTCAAAATTCAATCTTCTGATAGTGTTTTCTTGAAAAAGGAGCAATCTCGTAAGTGTACCCGCATTTGAGTTGATATGGTATGGGAAACCACAGTGTTAAATCACACATCTACCACGTAAGTGTATACCTTTGAGAATCGAACCCCAACCTCCTCATTGCCATTCTAATGAAAACTTGATTATATAGACCAAGAAACCAATGGGTAAAGTAATAAGCCTTTAATAACTTGCTAATGGACGTACAGTACTATTAAAAAAGTAGTAAACTTTTAAAAGTGATATACCAAAAATGAGTATTAAAAAGGAGAGCCAGAGGAAGTTAAAAAAAAATTAGATTTTAAAGTAATTAAAAGAAAAAATGAGAAAGTTGCGGCTCAATTTCACTTCACCCATCATCCAAATAAGAGGATTGCACGTTTGACAGGATGTCATAATTTAGCCCTAGCTAACAAGTCTCCAGGAAGCTGGAAAATTTTAAAACCTCTTAGCGAAAGCTTCAGAGCTATCTTTGAAATAACTCCCCACTTTAGTTGTGAAACATAGATAAAGCTGTATAGTATTTTAAAAGTAATATTAATAATATATAATTACATAATTATGTTTTAAATACATTATTAATTTTATGATACCTTATTTAGTACGAAGCTATCATGAAACTATAGCACCAATTCAAACTAGATAAAATACTCTTAATATAGTAAATTAATTTTAACTTAGGCCTTATTTGAAATTATGTCAATAGAAAAGATTAGGCCTACATTTTACTTTTTCATATACTTAAAAAGTATTGTAATTATGAATATTTCCGCCTACAGGATCATGAAGAATCTTTACGTTTTATGTGAATTCGAGCCCAATAAAGGGGATTTTTCTATAAAATTATGTCGTTCCGTCTTTGGGCCTTCAACAATGTATCCACGTAATCAAACAAATATTGCAAGATTGCAAATATTTAAAAAATATATTTAGGTTCCTTCTTATAGGTAGTAGTTAATTTGTGGCTTCATCGACATACAAAGTTCTTAGCTCACACGTGTCTGAAATTGTGTTTTTGGTAGCTTGGATCAGATTGTCTCAAACTGCGAGGCGCGAGGGGACTTCAGGTGAGTCACAGCATCGTTGTAACTGTGAAACAATTTTTCACTTTCTTCGATTTGCTAAATTCTGATTGACTGTTAAAAATCAATATTCTATTTGGCTTATGAAGCAATAAAATTAATTTTGATCTTTGCATCTACATCATTTGTATGAAATGTAATTTCTCAACAAGTATGATAATTTGAATTATAGAAATCGACTGGCAGTTGAAAAAGGCCTTGCTTGCTTTGTGTGTTGTATAAACAGAAACCGACTTGAGCCTTCTTTGTGAAAGGGAAAAAAAACCCACTCATTCTTCCAAATGGCGCGTATATATTTTTCATGTATAATATTTCCGTCATAAAATGTTAAAAACAAAATTGATGTTTTATGACTGTTTTACAAAACTTTACTACAGTAGTATATTCTTAATAAACTTCTACAAAGCTTCTATCAGAAAATAAATAAATAAATGAAATAATAAATGCCTCGCTTTTGTATTTTAACGTAAAAAAGTAATTTTTCTAAGAAAGTGAGGCTTAAAAATTACTTTTAATGTTCATGTAAAGCTCAAGTGTATAGAGTTTGAGAAAACCTGGTTTAAATGATTCGCTAGAAATAAGTTAATGAGTGAGTGAGGCCGTGGGCAAACTCGAGTTAGGGGACGGCCAGACTGGGTGAGCGCGCGAGCTACTAAATTATAAAATAGAATACATTTATTGTAATGAGAGGTGGCCAGACTGGAGCGCGCGCTCAGACCGGGACAGTCTAGTTTACAGGCGCTAGGCAATATTATTGTATATTTGTTCATTGAGTGCTAGGGAAACTTCCCATTTCGACATTTTTATTAATATTGATAAGTTTTGCACACTTGCTACTAACGGCCTAATTGGTAAGATCATAAACCATACCTATATGTAATAAACTGATATGTTAAAATGCCTAAATATTATCAAAGTAGGCCTTTACAAATAAGAATCACCATTAGCGTGGAGAGAGGATGAGAAAACCATAACAATAAATCACTTGTCAAAAAACCTCAGTTCACTGAGCCAAGATTCGGAGCCTCCTCGTCAACAACTATCGAGAGCTATCTGCTAATCACGCGCTCGCTCGCTCGCTCACACGCTTGTCAGCCTGGCCGAACCCTAAGTTAATATATTTATTAAAAAAATTAATAGTTGATTAATTCATTTAACAAAATTAATAAACAAAAATACGCAGAAAAACAGATAAAATATAATTTGGCACGGAAAAATGTTCAAAATTCAAAATAATACAAAATTATTAACAGGGAGTGGTGACATTTATATGCTAACTACTCAAAACGGATACGGGTACAAAACTTTTTATTTGTGGTACAATAAGGCACAAAACCTAATACAAAACTTTGACAATGCAAAAATTTCAACATACAAAAGTGGTACTACAGGTTAATAATGGACGCGCTGCTATACTTTGGGAAGTAGTAAATTGAGAGAAGACAAATGTATTATGAAACGGTGGTATATACTATCTAACTAAACATTACACACCTGGTCATATAGTAGCAGCACTACAAATCATAACGAATGTTTCCGAAGACAACACAAACACTTTAAATAAATGGCTTAAAAATTAATTTTACGAAAAGTCATTTGGCCTAAAAATTAACTTCGCAACAGGCATTTGGCCTAAACATTAAATTCACAAAAGTTGTTTGGCCTAATGTCACTTAGCCTGATGTCATTTGGCCTAATGTAATTTGGCCTAATGTCATTTAGTCTAATGTCATTTGGCCTAAAGTCATTTGGCTTAAAAGTGTTTGGCCTAAAGTCATTTGGCCTAAAAGTCTTTGGCTTAAAGTCATTTGGCCTAAAGGCATTTGGCGTAAAGTCATTTGGCCTACACTTTAGGCCAAATAATGGGTACCCAAATAACCTTACTATCAATGCTGATAATATTTAGTAGCTATAGAAATTAAATATATTTATATAATAATAATTATAATAATAATAATAATAATAATAATAATAATAACAATAATACTTTTACTTTACACACACATTCTTACTATTTCCTTACATTTCCCCTAAGATCGACGATCGAGACTCTGTTCGCAGACCTTGAGCAGCCTTATGCCGAAAGGATTTGATAGGAGTAGCAGTTTTAATATTTGTGTCAGTGCATTCCAGGAAACGAGCTCCAGCGACAGTAAAAGAGAGAATAGAAGATATATTTGTGAAGACAGAAAGTGTGTGGGTGTCACGTGAGTGGGTATAGAGATTATGATTAGCATGAAGAGGGAATGGATGCGAGGTGAGATATTGAGGATATCCTGTTAGTAATATTTTCTTTATCATTACAAGAGTATGTAGGTGCCTTCTATCATCAAGTTGTAGCCAGTCAAGTTTGTTATAGTAATATTTAGAAATATGGTCACGGGATTGCAAGTTGAAGATAAAATAATCTTACATACGTGTTTTGAAGTGTTTGTAATTTACTAGCGAGTTCAACAGTTAAGTCATTGTAAACAATACCACAGTAGTCAAAGTGAGGAAGTATTAGAGTTTGAACGAGGTTTTTTTTAAGAGCAGCAGGAAAATAGAACCTAAGTCACTTTAATTAGTGTGAAGACGCGATAAACTTTTTACAAATATGAGTCAGTTAAACCACGTAAGAGTATTATTAATATATACGCCCAGATTTTCGACCATGGGCACCATTGGCACCAATATTACATCAGGAGATTAGAAAAGTTTATAGTAGATTAAATTTATTTGCGTCTATATGATGATTTGAGATTTAACCAGGATTTATAAACAAGTCATTATAAGTCGACCATGTGTGCACTACTTTAATATCTAAGTTTAGTAAAACAAAATAATTATTTAATATATGTGCAGGGGAAGACAAATATATATGGAAATCATCTCCATACGGATGATGTTTAGTGACCTGCAGACATGCCAGTAGTTAATTAAAAAACATGTAAAACAACAGCGGTTCAAGAAATATGCGTTTCTCCCACATCTACATCATGCCAACGAGAAATAAATTTACCGATTGTAACATATTGTTGTAAAATACTGTATATAAAAATAAAAGTTAACCGGGTAATACATTTATTACTGAATTCATAAATTGTTTTATTGAGTTGAAAATTAATGGAATAGTGGTAACGTTGACTAAATTTATCGCTAATAGTATCTGGATTACTGGCTATAGGAAGGTAAGGGTTCGAATTCCCGCCAAATGTACTGAAGGAGATTTTATTAAACGGTTTACCACTCTCCCTCCACGCAAATGAGATACATTTAATTTGCAATCTAACTTCCTCCTACCTACCACACTTACGTAAATAAAATGTAGATAGACCAAGCGGGTAGAAAACGTGGTGGTGAAAACAACGGTAAAGTGCAGAGCTGAATAATTTCACTGGTTTACAGCCATTTCGCATCTGGTGTGTGATATATAAATTAATATGTATTTTAGGTTGCAGAATCCGAATATGCCTTTGTAAATGCTCTGTCACGTAAGTTTTTTTTTAAGATATTTGAGATTTTTACTATTTTTTAATTATTTTTTTTTAGAATTTTTGGGCTGTTTGTGTTCTCTTTTTTTCCATGAATTATCACTGACTATGCTGGTTGCACTCTGTATTTGGATGCAACATATAATGGAAGAAATTCTAAATATAGTCACTAGATGGCAGGGCAATTTAGTTGATGGTAGAATAACCTTCAAGGAACGCAGAAACGCATCGAGGTTACTCTAGTTGATGGGGAAAAGTACTGCCATTGGCCGTTAGAGGTGACTCAGCTAGCCACATTAGCCCTGCTGTTTAGTGCGTGTTGGAATGTAGATGGTGTTAGTCACTTTGTATATTTATCTTACCTTAGTTTGTGTTATTGTGTGTTTTGCCTTTCCTGTGTGAACTAGTGAGAGTTTCTGATATTTTAAGTTATAATTAGTACAGTGTTCTTAACGTAATGGCAACTGCTAAACTTTGTAGTTGTGTAAACCACCTCGATAACTTTTGCTATGTATGTGGTAAGCTCACTCCAAGAACCCAAAGAAAGCCAATCACTGACTTAGTTAAGAAGGCTTATAAACTGTACTTTGATTGTGCTCTTGGAGATCAGGATACACCCTTTGCATCTTATATTGCCTGCATAACCTGCAACACTACACTTATAGAATGGATGAAAGGAAACCGCCGAGCCATGTCGTTTTCTGTTACAATGGTTTGGTGCGAGCCAAAAGATCATATGGACTGTTATTTTTGCCTGAAAAATATTCCAGGAGCCAGGACATTCCAGTTAAACCAAACATACAATTAAATATCTTAATGTTTCTTTAGTTCATATGTCTGTGCCTCATGGGGAAGGCTTACCTGTTCATGCTTTGTATTGATATTGGTTTGGATCCTTCTAAAATACGTAAAACTTCATGGATGAAGGAATTTTTCTTTAAAGTAACATATATAGAGTATCCTTTTATGATTCATCGATGAAGAAACACGCGCTTTTCATAAATAATGTGAAAAGGATTACACCATTAAAATATATTTCTTATATAATTTTTTCTGTTAAAAGAACAACTCCGCAGTATTTGGCAAAGGACGCCAATTCCCTATACCAATAAGAAGCTAGCCTTCACAACACCTGTCGCCAGGACTATTTCTATTAGTTATTTTTTACATTGTTGACGAGGGGACTAAGAGGTAAGGGGTATGTCATATATAAGACGCTTGTGCGTATGGTTAAGGGCAAGCTAGCACAAATCGCTCTAGAAATCACACACACAAGTCGCTCTAGCACCCACACACAAGCCAAGCAGACTGGCTCTCGCAGACTAACACAGAATACAATAATATACGTTAATATCACAAGTGTGCATTAATATCAAACATTTAATTGGAGTATGCATCAGTAATTAACAGATGTCATTTGAATAAACCGTGTATGAATCAACAGACATCAATAGTTCTCTTTCTTTCATTTAATAAATATATCGATTTAATTAGTGCTTGACCATGGAGCAATTAACAGCTAGTTAAACGGTATCTATTCCGTACAGTGATGATAGGCGCTTGACCACGGAGCTATAGACAATCTAAATATTATCACAGCAATATTATATCTGGAAAGAATCCGTAGTGTTTCAGCTTGTCACTTGCAAACCACTGTATCAGAACCATCATAGTAAAGTGAGTCAGAAGATGCACAACCTTTGAAAGAGTACATCCCTGAAACTCATGACAGATCGTCTCTTCTCATAGAACAGATTAAACTGAACGATTTGGTCCGTGATTTGATACTTTCTCAACAGCAAGCTGAACTGTTGTGTTCTAGACTGCAACAATGGAACTTTCTAGAGCAAGTGACAAAGATTTCAAGTTTTAGAACAAGAAATAGCTATTTGTCTAGATATTTTGAAATGAAGAATTCAATTTGTGTGTGCACATATGTGAATGGTTTGATAATGGAGTTGGGTGTTCAACATAATCCACATGAGTGGATAATATTTATTGATTCATCTAAGGAAAGCATAGAAGCAGTGCTATTGCATAATGGCAACAAACTTCCATCAGCGCCTTTGGTGCAAGCGGTGGACATGAAGAAATCTTATGAACGTATGGCTTTATGATAGAGGGATTCAAATATAAAGCTTATGAGTGGCAGATATGCTGTGATTTAAAAGATGAGTGGATAATATTTATTGATTCATCTAAGGAAAGCTTAGAAGCAGTGCTATTGCACAATGGCAACAAACTTCCATCAGCGCCTTTGGTGCATGCGGTGGGCATGAGAAAATCTTATGAACGTATGGCTTTGCTGATGGAGGGAATCAAATATAAAGATTATGAGTGGCAAATATGCTGTGATTTAAAAGTTGTCGCACTGCTTACAGGTTTACAGAGTGGATTCACAAATACTGTTGTTTTTTGTGCTTGTGGGACAGCCGAGACACTAAGAACCACTACAAAGTCAAGGAATGGCCTATGAGGAAATTATAAATGGCTGGAAAGGAAAATGTGAAATCTCCATTGTTTGAGCTGAGTAAAGTCATTTTGCCTCCACTTCATATAAAGTTAGGCTTGATGAAGAACTTTGTAAACGCTCTTGATAAAGAAGGTCAGGCCTTTAATCATTTGAAAAAAAATTCTCCCAAGTGAGTGAAGCAAAGCTAAAAGAAGGTATATTTATTGGACCACAAATTCATGCATTGTTGAAAGATCCAACCTTTTATGCTAAGCTTACAAATATCGAGCTAGCTGTTTTGTCCTCTTTCGTAGCCATTGTGTACAACATTTTGGGCAACATAAGAAACGGTAAATATGTTTCCATAGTGAGTGGTCTATTGGACAATTACAAGAACATGGGGTGTAGAATGTCACTAAAAATTCACTTTTTACACTCGCATCTTGAATTTTTCCCAAAAAATTGTGGTGCTGTTATTGGCGAACAGAGTGAACGCTTTCATCAAGATATCCTGACCACGGAGCATCGTTACCAAGGACACTGGAATCCTTCAATGATGGGCGATTACTGTTGGTTTCTTTTAGGAAGACTGATGAAACACCTGTGGTGAAAAAACTTTTTCGCCTTTTTTTATATTTCTTGTATACTTTTAATGTCTTCTAAATATGTTTACTTCATAACAGTTAACGTCAAGAGGTATGAAAATTGTGCTCTTTGTTGGGCGCCACTCCTGGGATCTAGGAGAAAATAATAATAAAAAAAAACATTTACCTCGGCTAATTCAGACAGTGGTACGATGACTCTCAATACTCGAGACCACTGGGGAATACTTAAAATAAAACATGAGCAATTTAAATAAAAAATGGATTGTTGAAATAAAATGTAGTAATTTAGACTACAATAAAAAATGTATAAAATAACAATTATTGGAACTTTTGTGGGTTTATTATTGTTTCCTTTTTTACCACATCCTAATCCTACCTATGGAATCCCGGAAAGTTATAATTATAATTTGACAAAATAAAATAGTATTGTTGAGACAAAAAGAAGAAGAGAAAAAACCCATTAAATTAATATTCAAACATAAAATAAAATGTTAATTAATTCTGAATTAGATAGTATTTCTGAAAGTTCTTACATTAATTCTGATTTTTGATAAAAGAAAAAAAACATATAAATTTAAATTTGAAGAGTTGGCTTGACCTCACCAATGAATGAAACAACAGCAACTTCAGAAATTTGTTTCACTTTATTATTATTATTATTATTAGCACCGCGTCTTACTACCCGTTCGGGTTATACGCACTTACGCTAATGTGTAATGGTAGGGTGATTGTGAGATGAAATGAAGGACCTACAGTTTAACGTGGAATCCGAACCACGGTTTCACTTTATTAATGTTAACTCGTCCACAATACTTAAAAAAATAAACAGTCTAGCTCTTGCACATACACTTAGCTTTCCATTTGCTACTCGCACTTTACTTTACAACCATTAATTCACTTTAAAAATAAATTAAATTAAGAGCTCCACAGATTTTGCTCCATGCTAGACCAACACCGAGGAAGAAGACCCTAGTCTCCAACAGAATGTCTTTCAAAAATCAAATTTAAAAACTTTATATATTTTTTCCTTCCATGTTCAAAGAGAAAACCAATACATTATAACAAAGAACAAAATGCCGGCCATGGTGGACCAGAGATAAAAATCAAATACAATGCAGGTTTAATATAAATACCGAAATATATTCCAATGAATGTGAATAATGCTTTCCATAAAAGAGTTAAAATGTTTATTTTAATCTGTCAAAACTGAAAAGCGCGCTAGTTTGGAGTTATTTACATCTTTCCTCTTTTACTTCTTTTACAATTACGAGACCCTCTACTCACCCGTTTAACAGTTCTGCGCATGCGTTGCAATAAATCATGGTTGACATTGAAAACAAATAAAACAATAGTCAACAGTCTTTTTAGAAGGAAAATTAATATGTTTAATAAAAGGCAAGTTTTCTTCCTTAAGTCAAAATTCCTTATTTAAACAATTTAAAACAATGTTATACGTTGTTCCTTCCATCCTTTTAATTTATTGAATGGATGTAAATAGTATCACTTGTCAGGCCGGCAACACAGAGCGTCACGCGGCAGCCGAACTTTGAAGTGCTTAACCTCAAACGAAACTAAATTGGAAACTATTCACAAAAATTAGAAAAATATAGGGAAATACATGGTAGGGTGGCAAATAACGTTACACCTTACAAAAGAAAAACATCGTCATCCCATTTTGTAAAGAAAATTGACATTAAACTTTGTAAATATTAATATCATGGCTTAACGTGAATTATGTTAGTGTTTTTTGGTTTGAATTAGTTTTTTACGCTATCAATAAAAAATAGGTGACTTAAGAGAGCTATGTTTTGTTTGTATTTAAAATGCTAAATAGTTGCTAATGTCATATTGTTGTCTTTGTATTAGTGCTGTGTATCTTGTAGATGTGACGTAATAGAGAGAATCAGATTTTCCCACTGAATTCAGCACCTGAAAATTAGTTATATCCATCCATTTACAAACCAGATACAGAAAAAAAAAGTTGACCAGTGATTTTTAGCTAAAACGAACTCTTTATTTAAGCATATTATACTTTAAGATACCATCAATCAATTGATTGATAAATGTATTAAATGTATGCATCTCCCCAGATGTAGAACCCAGATACTCTAGATGGGCGCTTCGTAAAACTCCCGTGGAAAATTTTGCTGTTGATCAAAACTATGTTTACATCCAAATGAAACTTCCTTTTGATACTGTTTAACCAACAGAACTGTTGTGCGGGTAGGTATATCTAACATATTGAAAGGCGCTTGGGTTGTTCGTCCGCTTTGGGAAACATGGTTTTCAGAGAACCCAGAACGGCTGCTTTGCGGATACTGATTATTCATTGTTCACCAAAATACGATATTAACAGTTCTTATGTAAAAAAAAATCTATATTTATACTAGTGTTTGCCCGCGTCTTCACTTGCATTTAAGTCGAACCATTTCAGACGCGTACGAGGCAAGGAAAATGTTTTGTTTACATTTTTGCAGTATTATATCAACATTTTCTCGCTTACGTGGAGGCATTGTTGCAATTAACATATTAAGAAATAAATAAAATTTACTATATAAGAAAACAACCTAAATAAACCTAATTTACATTAAAATCCATAAAATAATCGAAAATGTACCTAAATTTAAGAGACAAAAACAGTCTTACGTAAGCCATTATTGCAATAAGCATCAAAATATATAGTTTAAATATTTTATCTAAAAAATCAAATAAATTAATTAAAAGAAGCACTCTATAATGAAAGACCTATCACATTAAACAATTGTTTTCTATTGTCTTTGTACCAAACGCTAAGCAAGAATAGTATTCATAGTGCTAACGGGTTCAAACACAACTGACTCAAGAACATAATTAAACCGACCCGATATAATTTTTATGCGCGTGTGAAGAGTGTTGAAGAAACACAAATTCATCCCCCCTCTCAATGGTTGAATCAAGTGTCGTGTTTTGTATCCGTGCGCGCAAAGTAGTCAAAACCTATGTGTAGTGTTTACGTCCAGTTTATTCAACATTGCTTCGATTGCTGATAAGATATCGTGTTGGTATATACTTCAGCCTCTCGTTTCCTTGGAAAAAATAAGGAGTGCGACATAAAAAGTTCCATCTTGATTCGATAAGTATTTTTTGAGTTTAATGCCAACAAACAAACAAACAAATGGACAGAGAGAAATATTCACAAAATATATTATTTGGTCTTCTCTTCGCTTAGACTACCCTTTAAGAGTTTACTATTGTTATAATTATTTTAAAATTGAGGAAATGTTTCTAGATAAATTTGCCCCCTGGCCTATAACACAGTTATAATACTAGTACTCTAATCTCCGTTGATATTAAACCCTTAGTTCGATACTTTAGATCAGGTCGTAGCGTATCTAGCTGCTGAGTTAAGGGTTTCAGACTTGATTCCCAGAATGGTCAATGTATAATTCCTGGAATAGAGCTTACTCTTTAACAGTGATGATTTAACGTCCTTGGAATTAGGTATTGTGTATTCTATAATTAAGATAGTTTGTAAGTCATTTGTTTATATATTCATTTAGTTCAGAACGTGCATGTTGAATATCCAAAATAAAAAAATGGCAACTTTATATAAGGGACAGGCCAATAATCTTGTATTTTCTGATTTGTAGTGATGGGAAGGTCAGGGTTCCAGTTCCAGTGGTATGTAATAGGATTATCTGTCTATAAGTAGTTTTCCACTCTCCCTCCAAACAAATGTGGATGCTCTTCATCTACCTTCTTCATTAATTACATTATTGAAAAGATAGGGATATCTCGGAGAGTAGTATTTTCAGTAGTAAATAAGAACCTCATTTCCGGGGAAAATATTGGGTTTCCGGAAAAAATGACCTCTTAGTAAAAAATGTATTTAAAATAAGGACTAATATGCAGCTATACATATTCAAATAAATCTATCCAAATATAAGATATATCGTGCTTAATATTAGCTTCAAAAATAGGTTTTACTATTTTCCGGGAAAACTGTTGGATATGGGCGAAAATGTTTGAATAACAAAATAAAGAAGAATAAAGTTATCTTTCATGTGAAAAAACAAGATTGAAATCCGATGACAGAGAACTGAGATAATGCTTTAATAAGAAATCCATGACTGCCACATTTTATCCAATATGGCGGTTAATCCAACTATTTGTCAGGTTGGCAACATCACTTTTCTTGCTCATAGTAGTTAGATCTTTCAGATAAAGATAGGTTGCCTTTTGTGGTAAAAGGGCTCCAGCAGGTTAACACTTTTCACATTTTGTGCCTCTAATATAGACAACCTCCAAGGTATACCCCTAGTTAACGTTCTGTTACCACAGAGTGGCTAAATTCTTCACACATTACGACCGAAGTAGATATTGCATCTCTCACAGCCAAATATGCCGTGCGCTATAAAATAATAATAATAGTAATAATAATAATACCTAAACTGTTTCCAACTACCCTTCCTCGCAAATGCTGGTATACTTCCTTAAAATTTTAATATTCCCTATTCCTTTTTAATTAGCATAATTAACGTATGTCTATAAATCGAATGAGTACTACGATGCAGTGAAAAATAAAAGATTTTTAAATTGTCATACTTTTAGATATCGCTAGATAAATCTCTCAATTCAGGAAAACTAATAATGTCGATAGATTCCTTCAAAAGCAGATACAACTTTATTTAGATATAAGAGGTAACAAGATGAGTTCCAGAGTGATGCACATAACTCAGTTAGGAGCAATGTCTGTCTCGCCTCTAGTCGTGGGGAGAAGGATGGGTTGGGAAGGAGAGGGTGTTCAAACTTGAGACCTCGCAAATTGGAACAGAGAAGATGAGGTTCTATTCTTAAGGGACCAGGTTGGGTCTTGTTACAAACTGCCTTTAACTTGGTTACTGCCGCTAATTGGACCACCGTGTACAATTCCAGAGTGTGGGGGGAATGGAAACAATTCCTAAAGGTACAATCTATATTGAGAATTTTGACCTCCCTTCTCAAAAAATAACTATAAATACGCATCCGTCCTACTTTTATTTTACACCCATCACTGTTTCCAGCCTCTGGCCTGTGTCAGATTTCGGCCGTTAATTTATCACTGTGAAAGGGTAAACACACATTTCACTAATGATACAATTTCCGGCCATGTCGGGAATCGAACTCGGGACCCTTAGTTCAGTGTACAGACACGATACCGAATGATCTAAGGTGTCAAATCCTTTCAACTATACTCCAATTTATTAGTTAATAAGCACCTTTATCCAGGATATATCAATAATCATAAATTCTTGTATATTATTGACATTCGTTATGTTTAAATTCATTAATATTTATCCATAAAATACCATAATATATTCAAAGCTATAATTATATCTCAATAATGAACCAAATACAGTATACATTTATTTATTCGAAGTCCCAGAGATTTCTAAAAAAAATATTGAAATATCCAAAATTCGAGTTATTCATTTTTTTTAATTATCTAAACAGCTTGTACAGCATTAATCAATAACCTAGAAATATGCTATATATAATCACACTCATTCTATTATGCTATAAAAGACACAAACATGCACAATAAAACATTCATAAAATAAACAAGAAAAAATCAATTGCAAAATATAAAAAACTTGGAAAAACTAGCATACAAAAAAATATTCCGGACTTAAATCAGAACTGATGATAACCGAGCCAACAAATCCGCTATATTAGGAAATCCGCTCGCCGCCATTGCGTGACTCCCCCGCCTTCTCATTTATTATGTGTCAATAGACTAGATTCAACTTTATTTGACATTGGGGTGGCTTAATAAATATTGCTAGGTGCCTTTTAAAATTTCAATTAAATGTTAGTTTTTACCATTGATTTAAATAGAAATTTCATGGGGGAATCGTGGTGGTTTCAACTTATCCAACTTTTCCAATTAACCGATGTAGAATCATTCAAATCCTTCTATATATTCACTGTCATCAATATTTCGCTATCTTATACACCTTATCATAATATCCAGGGTGTTCGGAAACTCAAGTCCCAAACTGCATATATAGTTTGTTTGAACCAAAAGTAATACAAAATTCCTATACACTTACATCCGGAAAACTATTCTAATACCATTAAATGGTGTTAAAAGTTTTGGCGTACAGCACCAGGAGAGTAAGGCTGTGCAAGTATGGGTGTACAACAGGTTGCATAGGAGCTAGGCTAGTACTGCTCACCTCGACATCTTGGAACATGGAAGCAGAACATCCCACACTAGTAAACAACACAACACAACAGTCCCTCTAGAAATGGGAATACATTCTGAGGGTCATCATTAACGGTCTTACATACCAGAAAGTGCTTGCCATTAATATATGTGCATTGACACGCACCTAACTCCTATGCAACCTGTTGTACCCGCGTGCTTGCACAGCTTTGCTCTCCCAGCGATGTAAGCCAAACTTTTTAACACAGTTTGATGGAATTAGCATAGTTTGCTGGAAGTAAGTGAATTCGGATTTTGTATTAATTTTGGTTCAAACAAACTATATTTTCAGGTTGGGCGTTAGTTTCTGAACACCTTGCTTGTATACTCGTCAACATTTACCTATCAAATGTTCATAACTATTCCTATATGAAAAGTCATTAGTATTTGTCTATCAAATAGACCTGAATTTCTCCATAGTCATAATATATTTATATTCAACAAATATTTATATTTAAATACACTTGATTATAATCATAGTCATAGATATAATCAAAGTAATTGGATATAATTATGGTCATCAATCTTTCGTTATCAAATACTCATTCATAACTATATAATGTATTCAAATTGTTCACTGTTTTTACTCTACCAAATATACATGAATATATTTATACTCATAAATTGTTACCTACCACGTACAGAACGTCCTCATATATTAATAGTTTTAAATAGTAGCTTATTACGTATATGATGATAAATACTTGATTACATTGATAGACTCTTTTGTGTTTATTCTAGAACCAAGCTAATTGTGAGTCGTGTTTTTATATAATCTACTGTTTTGTAAATATCCGTTAAATACCCCAAATAAAATTGAATTTTTAGACTGAAAAAAATCAGTTGCTCTAATGAATAATTTTTGGAAGAGAATTTCATTAAAAAAAGAAATTAATGTTATTTTTTTCTTGTTAATTTATTTAACTTATCAACTAATTAATCCTATTCTTTTTAAATATAATAATAAAATCATTAATTCAAATCATTTAATATTAAATACTTAGTTTTAATTTAAAACTAAACTAAAAAATTATATAACAAAAAATAATTAATAATTATATTTTTTTCATCATGGTGGCTAATTTCGAACTTATGAAATATTATAATTGTTACCATTAATAATTATATAATACATATTGTGGTCTAAGGATAATATATATATATATATATATTTATATATATATTTATAAACCCGTAATAATATATTTTACACTATAATCGACTTTGTTCGATCAAAATTGAGAATTATTATAGACACTTGTCTTGTCATGCGATTAAATTAAAATAAACCCTCTAATACATTAACTATTAAATAAAGTTGTTACTATGGCGATCTGATTCCAGGGAGCCGTTATATAGATTTATCGGTTGCGACTAAGCAGCTACACACCATTTTCAATCAGGTTAAAGTGTGTAGCCACAAGTTGTGCAAAACATAACAAACTTTTGGTGAGAATACCCAAGTGGGAAGAACTTGATGTAACGGTATGTAGGTCTCGAAGTAAAATCTCGAAGTAAAATGATCATAATCAAAAACTACAATCATGTGATATGGTCTTAATAATTCTAAAATTGTCATTGTTGAGCACTTTGGCTAAGGCGTCAACCTTGTTTGGTTTGGTTTTTCGGTACCTTCCTCTTTTGTGTAAATGTGTGGATAGCAAGTAGAGTGCAATTTTCATAAGAATAGCTTTATTTGGCTACTAGGAAGTTTCTAGATCTTCTTTCACGTATTCATCCATCAAGCCATGGGATCTGCGGCTGTCAGTTTGGATATATATTATCAATATCTATAAAGCAGTAATAGTAAAATAGTAGAGTTTTATCAAAGTTAACGGCAAAAAAAAAAAAATTGTAATTACTGAATGCTTCTTTTTACAAAAAAAAAATAAAAATAAATCCTATTGCAGTAAGGCATCGTACACAGACAAATAAGTTAGAATTAACAGTAGCCTCCTTATTTTATAAATAAATGCCCAATCTAAAAGATTTCTAGCTGCCACTATACACTCGATTCTCTCAAAATTGATGTGGATAATAAGATATTATTATTATTATTATTTAGCACCACGTCTTACTACCCGTTCGGGTTACAAGCTAATTACGCTAGTGGATTAGGAATTGGGAAGGTTGAACTAGAGGAAGTGAACCCGCATTTGCATGGAGGGAGAGTGGAAAACCATTTAGGAAAAACCACCCCAGTTCACTTGACCGAGATTCGAACCTCGATCTCCCCGTCCTCAGTAGTCGAGCTCAACACGACTAGCGTGTTAGCCAACTACGCCACCTAGGCAGATGATAATAAGATAGGGCCATAGTGAAATAGGTCAAGGTAAGACTGCTAACTTTTAGGATAAATTGAGTATACATTTTATCATGACAGAGAAAGTATTTTGGGCGTATCTCTAATTATTTCCCAGTCTGGTTCATGGTGTAGTTTCCAACTAACTCGTATTTTTTAGGATCGTCCGTCCTTGCATTACATGTTGTCATTCGCCCCCAAAACCAAGTGGTTGGGGACTAAAAAGCATCCTGTATTTTAACAAAAATCCTAAATTGTATACTTATTTTTCAGTTTTACGATTTTGATTGCCAATCCTTCACATGATTAAAATGGCTTTAGCTAACCCTTGATTTGAGGGATGGATGTTTAATGGGGTGTGAAACTTTAAAATGTATTCGTAAATTGAAAAATAACATTTGGACTCTGGAATTGAAGCCGCGGTCTTTGTCTTAGCACGTCAATGGTATGTCGCTGTGCTATCTTGGATTCATCCTGTGTTCAGGTTAATTATTCAGTCATAGCTTAAGGCAGAATATGTGATGGACGTGTGTAATTGGTTACTGTGAGCTATAATATCCACCCCAGTCACCTGCGAATGAGGGTCGTCTTTATGTTGTCGTAGAACCAGCGTTTGCTTTCTTCCACTTAAAAAAAAATTAATACTTAAAAAATATATTAATTTTATCCAGGCTGGCTCGTAAAATATTCTTGACTAATTTATACCATTTACATATTTACAATCTTCCTTCCTAATAATCATAACAAAATAGTCTACAAATATCTGTTGAAAACATCCAAAATTGGGGGGAAAAAAACGTGCTCGACATCCCTTGGATACGATACCCATAATATCCCTTTTTATGTTAGGGAAGTTAGCATTGATATATTTTAGGAAAACGTTTAAAATAGCAATGATTGAAGATAATTTTCCATTCAACAAAAACAACTTTTAAATATTCTTCTTACACAGGCGGAAAATCACAAGTCAATTTTTTTCTTTCTAGTCTAAATCGCAGGGTTGGTGGTAAGGCCCAGAAAAAGTTGAAAATTAGTGATTTTTGCACAAATAAATATCTCAAAATTTTTATTTAGATTCCTCAGCCACTATTTGGTTAAATCATGAACTTTGCCTTAATTTATTAAGGTGGAGATGTGGGGAATGCGAAAGACTGTCAGTGATTTTGCAGCTTTTATACAAACACTTTTTTGGTCTAAAGAATTAAAATATTCCCCAAGTAGGAACAAAGAATTTAATTTTCTTGACATGTTCACCTGAACCGTTCTTGAATAGCTTTCAAAGGTATCCTGGAAGTTAATGACAAACTTTTCTCTTCATTTA
Source organism: Timema monikensis (assembly GCA_902151445.1). NCBI lineage: Eukaryota > Metazoa > Arthropoda > Insecta > Phasmatodea > Timematidae > Timema > Timema monikensis. The sequence goes on along the minus strand of CABFVZ010001040.1, from coordinate 162,501 downwards.
AAAAGTTTGTAATTTAATGCCACTATGATCATGAAAAAATTCAACAACTGTTGATTTCATCATGGGAAGAAAATTAAACTCTTTGTTTGTACTGAAACACTGTTTTATTAATTTTGGCCAAATAAAGATTTCACTAAAAAAAACTGCAAAAACACTTACCGTTTCTCGGGTCCCCTAGATCCTTACATTAAACCAACACCTTAGCTTGGTAGCATGCCCGCCTCTTGGGATAGAGGACTTGGGCTTGATTACAGGCATGGTAGAAAAATGTATCATTGTTGAATTTCACATAATTAATTATTATTGGCCAGGAGTTTAGGTGCTGAATATATTCTAAATTTAAATTAGTTTATAAGTCAAGTATTGATATATTCGATTCGGAGTTCCCTTTAAATCTCTCAATAAAAAAAATAAACTTGGTTCAGTTAAAACCACTTTGGCAGTGTGTCAAAGTGTCACGTGATTTCCCCTCCTCCTCTATCTCCCCCATTTCATCCCTCTTTTGACCAACCTTATCGGCAAGCACATAGCACCCACTTGTTTACAGAGCTGATTGATTGAGAGCGAACAGCGGGCTATTTATTGACCACACTACTAATGCTCACGGTCAAAGGCCATTGGAGATTTCTTCCACTAAGCATTCATTCATGTCCACTAAACACCTAAAACTTGTTTGCTCGACGTAGAACAGGGACTTTGACTTTTAGGTTGGTGATTTTCAATCACGGTTCATCCATCTGGTTTTAAATCAGTGCCAACATCTAGATTTTATGGAGGGAGATTATTAGAGAATAGAGATTATTTCTAACCAAACTAAGTTTATAATTTGGCCATAGTTCTTCTGTTCCAGATCGTAACAATAATTACCTTTATCTTGTATCAAAATTCGCCCCTACGCCTTTACTCAAAGGTTGGTCCCATACTAGAGATCTTACCCTGAAAAATATTTTACCCATTTAAATGAAATTAATGCAAGTTTTAAAGTTTCCCCTTTAATTTATTTTAAGGACGTTAACACCAGCATCATCATCATCGAATAAGGTACAATAAAGCACTAGAAGCGTTTCCAGTTAGGTCTCTCTCACATTCCTGTATCTATTACAAAAGTTGGTGAGTGAACGGTTCAATAATGTTAGGGTTCCCTAGTCTGCTGTACATCAGATATTTTAATACTTCAATATCATATTACAAGCCTTTACTCATATTCTTCTCTTATTGATATACACTAAATATCTACTGGAAAAATTAACCTTCTAGTCTTTCTGAACCGCTTAGAAAAGATAATCATGTTGTGTTTCTGAGCCATAGTGAAACAGTATTATTGTGGCATTTCTGAGTCATATTGAAATGCTGACCATACAGTCTTTCTGAGCCATATTAAAAAGCGAATTACTGTGTGTGTCGTTTTTAAGCCACGTTGAAAAGTTAAACATGTGGCGTTTCTGAGCCATATTTAACAGCTAATCAAGTGGGTTTGCTGAGCTATTTTGTAATATAAGCATGTGGCATTTATGAAAGGTATTGTAAAGTTAATTATGTGTCGATTTTGAAAAGAAAATCATGTTGAGTTTTTGAGCGACATTGGAAAGATAATCTCGTGTAGTTTCCAACCCAAATTATTATTATTATTATTATTATTATTATTATTATTATTATTATTATTATTATTATTAGCACCGAGTCTTACTACCCATTCGGGTTATNAGGGTGATTGTGAGATGAAATGAAGGACCTACAGTTTAACGTGGAATCCGAACCACGGTGGAGGCCTGGCATTCCCCACATTCACAAGATGTCTTAACCCAAATTAAAAAATAAGTTTATGAAGCCTTTTCAGAGCGATATTAAAAAGCTAATCACATGGCGTTTCTAAACCATATTTAAATACTAATATGTTGCTTTTCTGAGTCTTACAGGCAAACTAATTATGTTGCAGATCTTAGCCATACGATAATAAAAATAATCCTAAGTGGCTTAATTTAATCAAAGGTGTGTATAACATCAGGCCAAAGAAAATATGCAGATTACTAATGTGAATATAATAACTTCATTGCAGGGCACCCTAGACTAAATCCCTGTCTTCCATCCAAAAGTCGGGGACACTACCACTACAAGACATAATTTAACTATCAACTTTAATAATATTGTATCCAATCACCATGGTTTTAATTGATTTAATTTCAGTTTAATATGTGCTGTTAGAAAGGATATTAGCATTTTCCCTCAAAGTTATAGTTATTTATGGGCTGATTGATTGACGAGCCCATTTGCTTTATGGATATCTTTTTCACAATACAAAGTTTGTTTTGTTTACATTTAACCATTAGTTTATTTTGTCGAGAAATACAAAGTCCTGGGGCGAATATCACGAGTGCGTAGAAAAGTATTGCTTCAACAATACTCCTCCCTTTATTTATTTAGTACCGTGTCTTACTACCCGTTCGGGTTATACGCTTAAGTACTAATTACTAAATAAGAAAGTGTGAAGGTTGAATTTAGAGGAAGAGAACCCTAATTTGCGTGGAGGGAGAGTGGAAAATCATTTAGGACCCCGCCCCCCATTTCACCCAACCGAGATTCGAAACTTGATCTCCCGTTACTCGGCAGTATAGCTCAACATGAAACTAGCGTGTTAGCCAACTCCACCACCGGGGTGGGTCCTCCATTTATTAAATATTACATTAAACAACAAATATATCAATACTTAATTTTAAGGTTTAAAGTTTAGGAAGGCAGCTTAGATAATTTTTACCCGTATTAGCGTGGTTAGGTGATAGATAAACCAACCTGACAAATTACATGTGGTAAACCACCTCTATTACACCCGGCTAAGAATCAAAACTTTATCTCATCATTGCCAGTAATACGTTATATTATGGGATTGATTCATAGACCGTGTGACCACTAATATAGATAGTGTTATTTTTAAATCGGTTACTTACAATATCAAGATTATACAAACATTAGTGAACAATAATTGTTTGAAGAATATCTTCTTGGACAAAAACAACAGATGAATGAAAGTTTCAGTAAAAATGCGTTGTGTCTACTTCCAAAAACTGTGTAGACAGGGTTAATACAATCGGTAGTAGTAGTAGTAGTAGTAGTAGTAGTAGTAGTAGTAGTAGTAGTAGTAGTAGTAGTAGTAGTAGTAGTAGTAGTAGTAGTAGTAGTAGTAGTAGTAGTAGTAGTAGTAGTAGTAGTAGTAGTAGTAGTAGTAGTAGTAGTAGTAGTATATTGACTAACCAGCCCCCTGATGTAGTGGTCAGTACCCCTGGCTACAAGACTAGGGGTTCCGGGCTAGATTCCCGGCTGGTACCTTGGGTATTTTTCCCTAAAGAGGAATTACCCAAACAGTTACTAGGGTTTGGTTAGTTAGGCTTAAGTTGGGTTTAAGTGTTTACACTGGTTCACACCCTCATAATATCACCATTATCTCATCTCCTCAGGAAATGGATAGAACCTCCACACAAAGGATGTACGATCAGTACATTCGGGCGTTCCTTGGGCAACGGTACTTTATTACTACCGGCTAATCTTTCCACAAACTGAGCTACGAGAGATGTAGCCCAAACGCGCACTATAATTATTAGTATAGTGACTAAAGCACTACACTATACGTCACTAGTCTGACGCCTTATACGTCAGAGATTTTTCGGAGTGGAAACTCACCTACCGTGTCAGAGTTCAGCATCCACTTGTCTGGGGAACAGATACCTCCTTCGAGGCTCTTCTAACCCATCATGGCTGTGTCTTTTAAGCGTAGCCACGCACATTACATGCGCAGCGAGCAATTTAGGGACTTGTGGCCTCGTGCCTGTCATTGACCCTGTCATCACCATATGTTTGGGAAAGGCCCCTACCTCCACCACGTCCTAATACCCATCTGGGTTATAAGTACTATTCTAAAAATGGAAAAATGACACCTAGACAAGGGAATCAAACCTGGGACCTTTGGTTTAGTACGCCAATGGTCTACCACTGAGCTATCCAGGAATTGTCTGGTGCCCATGGTCATTCTTCACTCATATTTTAAGGCAGAGTCTACGATGGACGTGCTTAATAAGTGTATTTTGATCGTCATACAACCATAATTAGGGTAAGACAAGCAATCATTTTCCAAATATAGGAGGATTTTGGTAGAAAGGAAGTATTAAAAATTGCAATTGTATTTTTTTTGCAATAGGAATCTAACTATTAATATTAATTTAATATTAGATTTATTTTATAGGTATTGATAGGACATATCAAAAGTGACAGCTGTAGATATTCTTGCTAGACCTATGGACATGTACAAATCATTTTGTTAACTTTTTTTTTTTACTTTGTAAAATATTCCCATCCCGGTAGTCTCTACTGAGGGTGATTTTTACCTAAATAGTTTTTCACTATCTCTCCATGCAAATTAGGGTACACTTCCTTTAAATACAATCTTTTTCATCCCTTACACATTAGAGTAACTAGTACGTAGGTGCATATCTCGAACGGGTAGTAAGACGTGGTGCTAAAAATAAAAAGTGTATTGGTGAATAGCTAGTAATTCCTTAGCACTAACCGTATCAAAATAGTTGCTAAGAATTAATATTAGATCTTATTTAATGCTTTTTGATGATATTTACTTTTCCGTTAACAGTCGCTATAATGGTTGATCGTACCCACAGTAATAGTTAACAGTGGCTATAATGTTTGATCGTACCCACAGTAATAGTTAACAGTGGCTATAATGGTTGATCGTACCCACAGTAATAGTTAACAGTGGCTATAATGGTTGATCGTACCCACAGTAATAGTTAACAGTCGCTATAATGGTTGATCGTACCCACAGTAATAGTTGACTTGCACTAATTTAGATACAGAAGCATCGCCCGTTTACAGGTTATAAAAATTGTTGGATGGCATCCCATGACGTGCGACTGACGATGTTGTCCACCCCCTGACAATATTCTCACTAGACACGTCCTAAACTTGGAAAGAGTACTCAATCAAACAGTACCCTTGAGGCTCTGTAAGGGTCCTTCTCAAACTGTATCCTCGAGGTTCCACAAGTTTCCTTCTTCTCAATTTTGTCCCCTAAAGCTATGTGTGGGGGATTATCGCAACAAATGATTCAATTTAATCTTCACGAGGCCACGTGATACAGTACAGGCACATTCACAGACGTGTTGTAGCTATCTTAAATAATATATCACGAATAACATTTTGTTAAATAAATAAAACAAAATTAATGTGGTGATGGGAAACTACGGTATGCACATAGTGGGAAGAATAGCTTAGAGAAGTGGGTACAACTGGCGGCACGGGAGACAAACGCGGACCACGCTCACTAAAAATGTGGCCTTCATTGTGTCCTGGAGGAAAATTAAAGGGAACCCCTCTGTCAACATGTGAAAATTATTCAAATAAAAAATAATAATTTAAAAAAAGTTCATAATTGTATTTTATTATGCATTTATTTGATTGATAAAACTTTGTATGATATATATATAATGATAATTTGTTTTGCGAAAGTGTGTGTGTTCGCACATTTCATAACAAATTTTTGAGGTATTAATCCTACATTCCTTTTTCTTTTTTTAGTGAAATTTGAACGATTCCACCAACAAACAATACAATTTGTATTAAGTAATGAAAATAATTGATTATTAAGTTGTCGACCTCGTTGATCTTAGGGTACAGAGCTCGCTGCAGGAGCCGATGTTCGTGGGACCAAATACAGCCAGGATTGAGGGATTTTTCTTAAGCGATAAAAACCGTGGTACAACATTCTTTGGAGGGGAAGTAAAACCGTCGGTCCCATGTCGATTGTGGCATGTAAAATAACCTTGGACGGTATGTTAAAATAATTTTTCTGTCAGAATTGGTGGGCTCTTTCGTTCTCGCTCAGATAAAATTCTCGTGTATTGACATAATCAGTTGATTCAAAAAGTGCATGCTAAACACCTCAAATAAATGTATTAACTGTTGATTTTATACCTTTATTTAGCTGATGAAATTATTAAATATATATTCGGCCCACTGTGCAAACTGATAATCAGATTTGGCCCTTGGGATGAAAAACGTTGTACCACCCTGACTTTGAACATGCAAACTTTTTTTGGAGGGTGCAGGGGTTCACGTTGAAAATATTTTACCTAAGTATTAGTAGGCCTTCTACTTTATCAATATTGATAATATATATTAAAAGTTACTTGACGTATGAATATATCGAATTAATTTTATTAACACCCACCTCAGTGGCCGCGTGGTCTAACACGCTACTCTCGTGTTAGACTAGACCGCCGAAGACGGGGAGATCGGGGTTTGATCCCGGTCGGACTCACTGAGGAGGTTTTTACTTAAATGGTTTTCCACTCACCCTCTACGCAAATGCGGGTGCACTTCCTCTCAATTAAACCTTTTTAAACCATAAACTATTAATAGAATGATTACATAGGCGTTTAACCCAAACGGGTAGTAAGACGTGGTGCTAAAAAAATTAATAACATTTGTAATTATCAGAAACTATTCTTTCTACCATGTTCTTCTTCTTATTATTATTTGATCTCACACTGACAGATTCTGAAATGACTCACGTAACCCTCAAGCGTGAACTCACTAAGATCATTTATTTCCTCACAATTATCGACTAATTTGTACAAATGTTAGTAAAGACTAATTTCCAACATATAATATTATATTTTTAATAAGTTTCTCATGATTTTTAAAATTGAAAAATCCCCTTTTCAAACTAAATTAGGGCTTAAGAGTGACGTTTACTTGAAGGGAGATATCCCCACATTGTAGGTTTAAAAAAAATTGAATGGAAGCTCTGAAGCAGAAAAATCCTTAAAACCAATCTGAATTATTAAAAAAAAATCTATTGCCACCTTATTCATATGTATATATATTTTTTCTGTTATATATATAACAGAATTTATATTATATATATATTTATTTGTTCGAGGAAATATATATAAAGATGTTTCCTACTATTCGCCTTTCTAGCAGAAGTGTGACTTTTCTTTTTAAACATTTTAATAAATGAGTTAGTTCTAAATTTTTTTTTACAAATATAAATATTACAATGTAAGGATTTTAATTCCATATAGATGTTAATCTGATTTTTCTCTCTTATTTAAAGTTAGTCATGTCTTAAAATAAAATATAACTTATTATATAATGAGGGATTGCAAGGCGTAGTAGACGTCAAGAAATCTCGTGTTATCTAAGGAATGGTCCGTTATTTAAAAATATGATTTACGTGAATGGTATAAATATGCATCTATAGGCTTAAGAAATCTACATTTTAGATTTTATAATAAAAAAATCATTAAAAGGTATGATTAATTAATTTTCCATAAGGTTTTACTTGAAATGCTGCCGTTCTGAGCTCAAAATAAGTGTTTATAAATATACATCTTCTTGAACAAATAAACTAATTTTTAACGGGGTCACATTATATCATTTTAAAACAATAAGGATGATTTTAGTGGTTTTGAAATTCGAGAATTACCGTTCCCATAATACATTTTGAAATGAGAGGATGTTTCCTTTAATGTGGAAATCTCTTTTAAGAAATTTTTCTTGCTAGTCTACAGCATGTATTGAATATTTTACGACGGTATATTAATGCGCATAGTACTAGATGAAATGTAGAGGCAACCTACTCTTCAAACTTCCCTTCTAGTTGGATATTTTGGCTGGGAGTTAAGGGGTTGAGACGGCGCCGTCTGGCTCCTAGGAGCGTCTACACGATGCAGCATCCTGCCAACTCTGGAAATGAACTAGCTCTGCTACTAGACGCTCGCACATTGTTGCCACCGCCTTTATCTACACGTCTATGAGAATCCTGTGTGTTCGTGTATGATTATTTTTTTAAATCACATCCCTACTTCAGTCTGGTGTAGTCGCACAAGTGGGCTAATATTGAGAAATGTATACTTTAGAGGAAATGTACCCTCGTTTATTTGAAGGGAGAATTGTAACACGTTGTCACCTCGGCCTAAAGATACCGTGATCTGCTTTTCAATCACGCCACGTCAACATTTTTTTTCACTTTTTCTTCACTCATATAATGGTTACAGATCAAGAGGTACCGGTTTCTATTTCTAGCACTTCAAGAATTTTTCTGTGAAGCAGTTGGTCTGGAACGGAGTCAATCTCTGCTTCGTGAGGACAAATGAGGAGCTACTTGAATAAATGGTTAGCGGCTCTCGTCTAGAAAACTTAGATTAACGGCTGATGGATTCGTTGTGCTGACCACATGCAACCCTCTATACGCAAATGTTAGCACTATCATCGCTAATGGCAGTGGCCTCTCGGACGGTGTAGCTCACTTGCGGGTTCATGCCATAGAGTTGTTTAAAATGAACGTGGAGCAAGTAGCATAATTTTGGTACTTGTTGAGAAAACGCCGAAAGAATAAGAGATTCTGGGTGCATCCTATATTAAAAACTTGCTATCAGAAGGGATTGTTTGAAACATTTTATCAATATTTTAGGAAATATAAATAAATGTTTTTTTTAAATTTACAAGGATGCATATACTTTCCTTTGATGCAAAATTCAGTGAAAAGATATAGTATTTTGTAAAACTACGCTCACTGCACTAACAACACTGACAAACCAATCACGAGTGATGTCAAGAGACGGCTGGCCAGCGCGCTACCCCTATCTACTCTAGTAGTGTACGCAGGATTGCGAAGTTGGGGGAGTCAGAGAAGATTTTGAGGGGGGTCTCCCCAGCTACAGGAGTAAGATTTGTTCACCATTATATAAACCTAGAAGCTTTTTTTGGAAGGTTTTTAATTGGTAATTTTTAACTTGATCATTTATATTTTTATTATTATAGACGTGATAATCTAACATAATCTAACAAAATAATTAATAAATACGCCTAAATTAAAGGTGTCCTAACCATCACATAGGCCTCCTATCACCAAAAATCACCGATTATTTATAATAAGTAAATATCTAGCCACTGTGGAACTCCTCGATAAGCCCGAGTGTGAAACTGGTAGATTTGGAACATGCTGCAATCTTCAGGTCTTAGGCCACTTCCTAGACTGCAAGGACATCAATTAGGATTACCAAGGAGGATCAACACAAGGATGTGTGGCACGTGATATTTTCTTTGCTCACTCGATGTTTAACTAATCATTTCACTCTCCCTTATTTTATTTAAACTGATATTTTTACATACATGTATCTATACATTTTGACGAACAACTGTAATACCAGTGCTGTGACATTTTCTTAATTGATTTTAATACAATGCATGCGAAATAAAGTGATTGAATCTAATATTCTTTTCCCAAAGTGAAGTATAATTCCAAGAGTTGGTGGAGTAGGAATGAGGAGGTGGGGTAGGGGGTTCATTTCTTGGTAGCTGGTAGACGAGATGATGTATCACGTTCCGTGGTGTTAGTGAACGAGGTGATGCGATGACTTTCAGGGCGTGTTGGGATATGGTGGGGGAGTTGATTTTCAACCCAACTTTTAAGTGTCGACTGGTCTACCGACTGAGCTATTCTGGATCTCCTGGTCACTGTGTCAATAAACTACAAACCTCCAAGCATACTGATACATCATGATGTAGCTAAGTGCTTGCTGCTTGATGAAACTAAAAAATAAATACTTATTCAATTAAGATTTTCAAAGGTAGAATAAGGTGCCTAATCAGTTATATCGAAATTTGTCAATTTTTTCTTGTGAATTTTAACATTAAATCATAATACCCTTTAATATAACCCAAAGCAAAGTTTTTCGTTTATTTGTTTACCCTTTTTAATACTGTATATGGTCGTTAACACTGATTAATAAGAATATTGCTTTTAATCAAACAATTATTTTTATATATCATTCTGACGGAGTATTTGTGTCAATATAGAAACAGTGTAATATTGTCAAAATATTTTAATTGTGTAGCTATATGATAGTAACAATAACTATCTGAAACTTTTCTAAGATGGTAAAACCTGACCTTTATTATATTTCTTATATTAAGCTAAGAGATGGAGAAAGATAGGACCAATCTTGGGGAATGTAAATAGATGAAAAGTGTACCAACGCTTACTCACAATCCGAACGAATCCGTCAATTTAGTCTGAACAGCATTTTATACATGTTAATGTTTCCCATCTCCATATTTATTTCAAATAAATATATATATATATATTTATTTCAAATAAATATATATATATATATTTATTTCAAATATATATATATATATGTATATATATATATATATATATATGTATATATATATATATAATAACTTGACTAAGCTAGAATAGTTTGTGAAAGTTTTGACAATAGATCATGGTTGATGTAACCCACACCAGTGACTGCATGGTATAAAACGTCAAACTCTCAATATACCAGATTTCCGGTAAAGAGTAGGTAAGTTTTAATTTTGGCTGGGTTCACTGAGGTTGGTTTTTCCCTAAATTGTCTTCTACTCCCTCTTCAAGAAAATATAGGTACACTTCCTCAAAACACTATTTCCCTCATTAGTGTAAATATATGGATAGCCAGGACGGGTAGTCAGACATGGAGTACAAAAATGACTGAAGAATCGGGTTTTTCAACGTAATATTTTTTTTATCTGGGTATTTTAACAGCGTCGATGTTTGTAGGGATTTTGTCTTCGAGAATAATCGTCAAGACAGGTTTTGTCAGCTAGATTTACAGCGGGATGTAAGTCTCCTAGTTCTGTGTTGTTAAGCAAAAAATTCTAGTTTAACTATAAGTGAGGTTCATGGCTTTAATAATTAAACTTGCAAGCGCTTGTTAAAACAACTATCTGCATACCTAAGATATATCACACTAGCTCAAATATTCAATTTTGTTTTAAAAAATATCATAAATTAACCTAAGATAGTCGCGTCATTTAAACTGCAGTAGTAATTATTGAAGTTAGTTAATAAATACATCAATAAAGGACTAGACGTACACACATAATGAAACTAAAATATGTAGTGGTGCCAGTTTGGAAAGTTGGATAGTGTCCAAGACAGTCCTGTACAGGCCCCCTGGGAAGTTTCACCAACTTGAGTTGTTAGTTGCAGACTTGTAAAAGATGACCCTTCTACCAGACAACGGTTAAATGGCAACGCTAGTTCATATCTTTATTATAAAGTATAGGGTGTTCACAAACTGGTGGATGCATACTCACACAAAAGTTAGTTGAATGATTGTCATCAAACTGAAAAAATGGGAACATGAGGGAGAAATATGAGTTAGAAGACTAAAGAAAGAAGGAATTCAGTAGTAAAATGAAGGGATAAATATATATAGGAGTGGCAAGACGAGGAAGAAAATAATATATAGATATGGGAATAGGAAGGAGAGAACGTTAAGGAAGGCATAGATAGATAAAAAGAGATAAGTGAGAATAAAAGGTAAAGGATTATATAGATAAATGGGGAAAACAAAGAGAAGAAAGAGAGAATTGAAAAGAAGAGAGAGATTATAAGATATACTTTTTAAAATAATGGAAAGAAGTGAAAATTAAAGTGATGAGAGATTTAAGGTCATTGGATGTGGTAAGACAAAAATCAAAATGAGAGAAGAAATAGCAATATAGAGAAAAGAGAAGAGAAGAAGTACATAAAGAAAAAGAGAAAGATTAGTTGATGGTAGATATAAGGGTAAAGAAAAGAGAGTTTAATGGTTAAAGTGAAATAAAGACACAAAAAGAGGAGAAGATAGAATGGAAAACAAGTTAAACTAGGAATATAATTAGTTAGTATTAGTTAGTAGTAAGAGATCACAAGGTGAAACCAAATTCAGAAGATATTCTCAAGGAATTGATTATATATAATACAAATAAAATAAAATCTTAGCTTTTTTCCCATCACCCCCTCCCAATCAAACACGGTCACAAGTATTAATTTGATTAAAATCATACATTTGGAAATCTTATCTAGAAATGTTTGAGGGGTACTATGGCCACCACGCAAACATATCTGTAGCTATATCCCAAGTTGAAGAAATAATAGCAGCATATTTTTATGTACATCCAATATAGGCCAGAGCTCCAAATATTTTTTATGCGGTATGGTGGTAGAGGGGGTGGTTGAGTCTTCGTTGAAGTGTTTTTCCTTCTCTCGGTTCTAGGAGAAGCTCTCGACTTATTGGAAGCATTCCTTGTCGCCTTCCACTCCTATCTGTTCTCGCAGATCTGGTCAGCCTTTATTAGAGGTCCGATAGCTGGAGGGTGGGGGAGCCAGGGAAGATTGTTATGTTCTGTGTGTGTGCAATTGAGAAGGGATGTAACTACTTGAAATATGGTGGAGTTTGGTCTGTTAGGAGTTTGTAACAACTGCTTGACCTCAAGGAAAACTAAATGGATCACCCCTCAGTCGAGTGAAGCCATCATAGGTCTAAAAAAATAACATTTTATTTTCATTTCTACCTAGATTAAATAAACTCCAATCCAGTTGGTGTTGGATGAATGCAAAGTGATGTTTACTTGGTGTTGTAGCTTTTAGAGTTATTTTAACCAAATTCTAAAGATTACATCGACCCTTATTAATAAAATATCTATAATATATTTACATACATATATTATTGATCTTTGATAATAATACTAACCTTAGAATCAAATAAGTGTTTTTATTTATCATTTAGATAAAGTATTACATTCTTGAGAACTTTCCCTTAAGGTCAAAAAAGTGTAACTAAAATATCTGTCTGTACATAATACTATACCCTAAATATTTTAATGGGTTTTAGCCCATGGTCATAACCAAAAGCCAAATCGTAATTCTGATTTTAGTTCTAAGATTAAGGGTAATTTACTTATGACTTATCTTTAGAAAATTCATTTTTTTAAATGGCTCAAGCAATTTAATTAAAAATATATGTCTGGCTAAAATTTTAGTCTACATTAAATAATATTGTGTACTTGTTTTTAGAGACAATTTTTCTTAAGAATAGTTTACCGACATCATATTTTTGAAAATTTTAAATATTTTAAATGTGGCTGTAGCAATTTTGTTCAAAATTTAAACATAATATATATATGTTATATGTATATATATTTTCTGTGTATATGTATTATATGTATATTATATTAGATATATATATTTTACATGTATATACATATCATTTTTTTTAAACTGCATTTTACTACCTGCTCCGGTTATATGCATATATTATAATTACTATAATGGGTAGGGATGAGGAAGGAAGCATTTTAGAGGTAATCTCCCCGCAATTGCTTGAAAGGAGAATGGGAAAACACTTAGAAAAACCATCCTCTCTAGATCCAACCGAGATTAGAGCTCCGGTACCTTCGTAATCAGTAGGCGTCTAAAACGAGAATAACAACTAAGACCATTCGGCCATTTAAACTGAACCGGAGGTTTAATTTCTTTTAACCCCAGGTACGTAAACAGGTAAAACATACAAAGATATAAAACAATTGAAAACAAATATAATGATGGAGATAAGCAAATAGGCTTTAATGAGATAAGTTATATCAACAAATACATTAAATATAATACAGGTAATATCCAGTTAATGAAGTTTTAGGCTAAATATGGATCCCTAAAATTGATAGCTCCCATGCGAGTTATCTAGTGTTCCCACTCAATTGTTCTCGAGGCGAGAAGCGCCAACATTAGTACAACACAGGCAAATCCCTGGTTATGCTTGGTATGGGTAGCCTCCCCATTAGAAACACAAATGCCGCATCAGTCAATAAACAATTACACTTAAGAGAATACCCTACACTATAAGTTAACCAGTTAACTAGGTTAAATAATCTAGCAATCTTACTATAAGGGAAGAAGACTACCCATGCTAATTCACTTCAATTCAGTTACAATAGTTAGAAGCTACACAGTCTTTCTTCCGGCTATACATATTCCGGCCAAACTGTAGACGAAAGTTCCAATCCAGGATTCTAGGCTAAGCACATAATGACCCTGCAAATAACCAATCGGCCTTAGCCAGACTCGAGATGATCAAACCCGAGACGGTCGACTATCAAACCCATAAGGAGGAGACACGTCCTCTCAAAGTGACGATATCAAAATTAATAACACACGCGAGCCATGCCTGAAGGGTAACAGGACCCACAAGTTGAGCATCACAACACGATGGACAGCAATCATTAAATAGCTCTACAAACGTGAGCCATGCCTGAAAGGCAAAGCGATCCACAAGTTGAACAACAGTCATTAAATAGCTCTACAAATGCGAGCCATGCTTGACGGGCTGAAGACCCACAAGTTAATTACCACAATAAGGCAACCTACAATCATGGCGAGAAGCGCCTCAAGTAACTCAAGGAGAGCCGACCAACACCCATAAGGCACACTGCTAGGCCTGGAAAAATCTAAACAGCCCCTTTTGTCTGAAGGCACTGCTGATTAAAACATGGTCGTGCAGGCCATGGATTGGGACACACTACTACCTAGACTGTAAGTTTGAAGGACCCAGCATATATTAGTGACATAGAACGTCACCAATGGCTAGCACTGCGAGCCAGAAAGCTTAAGACTAAACTTCATTTACACGAAAAACATAAAAGTTATTAATGCTCTTTTGAACAAGTAAATTATTCCTAAAACCTAACCACGGCCATTACACCCATCTACCCCCTATCAATACTTGATTACAACACTGTAGCAGCCTTCTTACGCCGATCCGGTCAGTCCCTTGGTACCATTGTTCGTTCCTCCCTTGAGTCGTAACGTGTTGTACCATGGGATAACAATGAAGTAATATGCTGTTGTCCTGCAAGCCACGGTGTCTTATAGCGCCAGAGCTCGGCGAACCATTATAGAGTAGTGGGGGAGGGGGGAGGGGGGGACGTCCCATTAAGCTCACTTTGGCACGTAAGCCATAACCAGCGAAAACTGCACGCGGCGCGCCACCAGTAATTCAGTCAGATGAAATAAAAGCTCGGCCCGGTGAAGTGCGGCATCGCTGGCTGAAAGAATAGCAGGGCACATCTAATGGAGCTAGTGTTCAGCGAAGTTGTTGTGGCGAGGTATGTAACACACACATGTATAGTTATGAGCCTATTTTCAGCAATCCATGTACATTTTATTTCAAGACCGTTATTTGTGGCAATTGATTTTGGTTGTACGGGTGTTGGGTTAGTTAGCCAGCTACACAACTGGTAAAATTTATAAATGTGTAGCTAATATGATTATAAAAATATTTTTTACAAGTGAACATTATTTAAGGGTAGTTAACTGAGATAATTTTTGTTGCTCATAATGATTTTATACTAATATAAGAAAGTATTTACGATTGTGTCGTATCATTTTTTTATTAGTAAGTATATCCCCAAGGTTATTAACAACTTATTATAATAATTGGGATTAAGGAGGTAAAAAAATGGCACAACACAATCTTATAAACTTTCTCAAATGGTGAAATAAAATTTTCTGAAAGAGGTTTTTAGTAATTTACCCCTAAAACAGTTTTCATCAGAAAAACAAACACATCATCTTATTAATTACAATAAACACTCCTCATTGATATATTTCAAGAAGCTTCTAAAATATATTTTAAATACGGATTTTCAAAAATAAATTATTTGTAAATAAACATCAAATATTTATATTTGTATAAATAAAAATAAATTTTATTCATTATATAAAAATTCTCATATATCTAGTTTGAGATAAATTTATCTTTTTACTGTGTTATTAGTGTTGTTTTACAGGTATTGATACTGTTTATCGAAAGTTACAGTTACAATAAAATTAACATAATGTAACTTCCCCTATTATTTGGGTGTCCGGTAGCCAACCCTGACTACTAGACTACCGGAACACCCTAGGGGGTTACATGGGAAGGATAGACCCCAAGCGGTAGGGGTTGGGATTGATGGTCTGTGGGGAATGAGACTCGCGAGTTTATCCCAACGATCTGTTTATTTCTCTAACCAGTTACTACGCTACTACATCGATATTATGAAATCCCCCGTGACGAGGGAACACTCACGACAACGGGACCCTTGACACTACTTAGGGGCCCGGAATCGACTCTCCGGCCGGGGTGAACCCACCCGACCACATGTTAACTCGTTCCTTCTCTATCAGCGAGCCGACTACACCTCCTTACAGAATCGCTGCCAAACAACAACCACCGTGTGTTCTTCTCACACACATCACAAGTCAACCCCAGTTCTCACGAGTCCAAGGTCCATTCATCGCCAGACAGGAAGGCAACCCAATACTTGTGACTTCCAAGGAAATGTACAAGTGTGGGCCAACTTCCTGCCAGAACAAACCTTACATTATTATGCTCTTACAATAGCTTGTTTTAATAAAACGGAAAAGTATATCTAGTGGAAATTCTAACTGTTAAACATTCCCTTTCTATTAAAATTATATTTTAGGAAATTTTTTTGAAAAGGCAAGTGAAGGGGCTGACTATTTCATAAAGCAACGAAGAGTTGCCATGAAAGAATTATTAATTCAACATTCACTCCGAAGCTTACACACGGGTTGAGGGCTGTGATTCACTGGTACTTGTCTCGACTTAATGAGGTGTATGGATGCCTAGACGTAATGAGGTGCATGGAATACCAGTGGGTCCTTCGATAGCGATCAATTAAATATAATCAATTTGCAGTGAAACTTATGCGGGTAGTTTCAGGATACATGCAATTATGATCCCCTGCTCTTACTTTGAGTAACGGTCTTAATTGTACCTCCTGTGTAGTATTCACCGGTACAACCTCCTGATAAGGGATTGGATTAATTCGATAGTATTACACTATTATCTCACTCGGTAGTTTAGAAATAATTCGAATAAAAAGTATTCACGTTGATCTATTAATAGTAAATCCAATCGTGCCGATATCTTCCCTTGTTTTATATTCAACATATTATACATTACCATAAAGTGTCCTATTGGAAATAATAGTTATAATCTTACTTCCGAGTGACTTATAGTCAACATTACTATGAATTCACAGCAAGCATATATATTTAAAGTCATGTGACGAGCTTTAAACCGAGTATTTGTTTTAAACTCAGTTTGCTTTGTCCACTCAGCGCGAGATTAGATAGTTCCAGCATTGTCCTATCTGCAACACAACAATCGATTTGTACCGTGGCTACAAACATCTTCGCCACCTAACCTTTACCACCTACAAAAGTGCATATACACTTGCCCAATTTTACCAGGAAACCAGTGCCATGTATGGATCTTCCGCGCACATCAACACACATCTCTGTTCGCCGTTCACGTTAGACGAGAAAACAAGAATGAAGCCACGGGGTGTTATGTAATTCGTTTCGATTTCTCAGAGTGGCGGACGCTGCGCAGGCGCTAAAACTTGGAGAAGGAAGCACTCTGTTATATCATGTTTGTTTACCTACCCCCGTATAGAGGCCCTCTTGGCGTTGTGCGCATGTGTAGATGAGATAATCACGCACTAACTAGCTGAAGATGATATCATTGGACATGAAATATCTCCCTCCCGTATCTTCCTCGCTGTTCTAAATAGGATATAAGCAAGTACCCAGAACGGAGCAATCACTCTTTGATGCTTATAGCAGTCAGGGACTTACCTAAATGTAAGTTATCGTTATTTGGATATGTTTTTTTTAAATATTCATTTTTGAACCTAAGCTCGGGTTAAATTTAGTTTTATAATCATGTAGATATTCTATTGGGTCATCTTTGGATATACGTATACATATTTATATATTTTTGTTTAACTGAATTTAATGTCTATCGATATTTATTGGGGGATTATGACTTTTTTTTGTTGTCTTAAACCTTTGTATCCGATTTAGGATGATTATTATTCTAGTCAAGGTTGTTCTATTAGATCTTTGAGCACTATGGTGTAATTTAATTTTCATTCTATACGTGTTATTTTAAAATGACCCCATGCATTAATATTTTTTATTTTTGTTTTTTATATTAAATGTTATTAGGGGATACTTTGATATTTTTTATTGACATTAGGTGCAGCGCTATATACGAGCATATCTCCTCTAGTTATGTTATAAAATTTATTTAAATGCAGTTAAATGTGACACGGTCGCTAATTTTGAATATTGTTTAGTAGACATAGATATTAAAGAATATATTACTTCTTGTTTAGTATATTTGATTCTGTCTAATCTTGTGCTCTGATCCATAACTCTAAAGTTTATAATGTTTTCCTTTCTGAATTGTATTTTGTCAACTGAAAATAAATGAGCCGTGAGGCCAATGTTGATTCAATGTTCTTTATTTTGCATTAACGTTTAGTATTACCCCAACTTCCTCGACGTTATTTGTTAAATGTTCAACTTTTCTAATGTAAATATAGCTTGGTCAGGACAATTGGGCTTGGTATTTTTGAGAGTAGAACAAATTAATATCCCTGGTGATAAACATTATTTTATTCTTTGTATCGCAACCTTTTCACTGTGACTGGTATCTTGAGCCTATGTTGCAAGTACGTTGTAGTATGCTGAATGTTTAGTGAGAACGGTTGACACTTGTGAGAGACAACTAACCTTAACTGCTCTATTTAATGCACATGCGCTAAATAACTTGAGACAGGTCAACGGTTGCGTCCAAGTTAGATTAAGTGATTTGAAATGACACATTAAATGGGACGAGCATGTATCAATTTGTGTTGAGGTGTGTCACGAGCATGAAATAAATATAGTTAAAGCAACCTAAGAGATATACCCGTAAAGAAACCAAGTTGATTGGCAATGGTTTCTCTATATTAGACAAAAAGTGACACTCAACACGCTTTTACGGTATTGCCACTCTTGTATTGAAAGTTTTATAGTTTAAATATATTGTACAGTGTATCGTACAAACTTAGTTGCTTCTTTATCTAAAATTGGAGACATTTACCTAAAATTATTAATGTGAAATTAGATAATATAAAGTACATTGTTAGAGGAATGTAAAAAAATAGAGCCTCACATTCTAACAAAGCGAATAAATGAAATAATATACACTGTTACAGAAATATTAAAAAAAATAGAAATATCTAGGTCCATCTTAGAGCATTAAAATCAAAGACTATTTCCAAGACCTCAATTTAAAATTATATGTTCTTAATTATTGGTTTTACAACAAACTATTTCAAATAAAATTATTTTATTTTTATTAATCCTAATACTTTCAACTATAAGTTATTTAGTATCTCAAAGAGTAACTAAGATATGATCAAAATTAGAAATTTCTGTTTATGGCAAGTAATCTCAAAGTCATTTACGTGGGAACATGAGATGCGCTATTTTCTTTTTAATGTTAAACAGTGCGTAGATATGAATTTTAAACCAAATATACATAATTTTGAAAATCGATCTTTTCTCTTTTCAACCATAACTAAATTAACTTTTCAATTTCGATTGCTTTGGAGATCACAATACTTTCTTTCTCCAAGGGGTCGCTAAGAAGTAAAACTGAAAGATGATTTTTTTGCACCACGTCTTACTACCCGTTCGAACTATATGCCTATGTACTAATTACTCTAATGGGTCAGGGATTAAGAAGGCTTATCTTCGAGGAAATTGCACCCGCATTCACGTGGAGAGAGTGTGTAAAACAATTTAGGAAAGCCGACCCTTAATGCGTCCAACTGGACTCTAACCCCAATCTCCCCGTCTTCGGTACTCTAGTCCAACACGAAAGTGGCACTCTAGACCACGCAGCCAACGACGCGGGTTATGAAAGAGAAAGATTATTTCAATTTTAATTAAGTTTTACGTGAAATGTTGCGGCTCTGAAGTTCAGTAAAGGGTGATAAATATAAGCTTACCTATAGATGATTTAGAATTGTTTGAGTGGTTTCTTTTACTCGGATGGTCACAAGCCGAATAGAATCACTTAACTACACCAATTATTAGAAGTGTTAATTATTTTTTAAATTATTACTTTTAGCAAAAGGGTTTTTAAGGGCTAAATTTAAGAGGTACGGAAGAGGAGGAGGGTTTCTTAGGGTAAATACACCGTAACTAACATAATATAAAAAAGAGAAAACAACAATGATAAACGACAAACCCATTCCCGGTGCACCCGACCAAGATTCGAAACGCGACTACCACGTTAACGGCAATAAGTGAAATGCGAGTGTAACGCTGGCCTAGACCATTATTCAAATTTTCAAGTATATTCTTTTTTGTAAATAAATTATTCATCTTAAGGATATTAGCTATAAATATGTATTACTTCCCTTAATTCAAGATTTTTGCAAATATAATATTTAAGTAAGAATTTATTTCAAAAATACATAATTTTGTTATATTTTTTCTTTTTCTTTAAGTCCTGCTACCCAGCAGATTTTTATAATACTGCCAAATTAAAAGATAAAGGAACTCTTTCGACAGTTATAAAAGTTTTTCAAGCAATTTTTCATGTGTTTATATTATGTACACTTATGTGATATGCCCCTGTCACTTTTCATATCAATATCAATACAATTCTATTAATAATAAAATAAAATGTTATCAACGTGGATAGAAAAAAAGTTGGCATTTTTTAAAGTTTCTTCCTATCAAAAGTCTACTATAATTATATTTATAGCGCATGTGTTTCCATATATTGAAAGAAAGCTCTTTTTGTTATATTTAATTTGTGACATCTTGTTTAGCCTATGATGTGTAAAAAGTCTTAAACATAACTTATATAACATTTAAACTCAAACCGGTGCACTTGTGCGCAAACACATCAGTATTGTCAAGCATGATTTGCCACTGGTGGAGAGGTCAGGGTTCGAATACAGAGGGGTACATATTTAAATAATAGAAATATTAATTTTTTTACATATATCACAACAAGATTTTTTGAAATCTTAGGATTTTAAATTGAAATCATGGATCTAAAGATCTGCTTTTATGTAATGTTTAAAAACAAAATACTCATCTGTTGATTGAAATCTTAGATCAAAATTGATTGACACATGTTTCTGTTATAGCTTGACTTTATGTTTCCACCCAATATTCTCGGTGACAACCGTCAGAGCAACTCGCTGCGCTATCACGGCGGGCTAGCCTGGCCACAGGGGACTAACTATCTGTGTTGTGGGCTGCCTACTACCCGGGGAACTAGAGACCGCTTAACAACCGACGTGACGACCCACGGCCGGGGAAGAACAAACAACCAAGAGTCCACCAGCACTTAATTATCAAATTGTTATTAAAAATTTTAATTGGAGTACACAATGTGCACTTTATAAAAAAAACTAATTATATTAGCATTCAACTTTCAATCTAACTAAACCTAGAGCACTTAACTTAGTCTTGTATCTAGATATTTACTAATTGGAAGTAGAAATAAACCTACCCATAAATTATAAAAGTTTCGTCAGTGACACCAAGAGTCTCTTAGCCATTGTGATGAGTACATTATGTACTACAAATTAATACAATACAAATTAAAAATCAATCTAAAACAGCACAATGAAAACAGTTCGTTGAGAAAACGAAAACTTAAACGTTAATATCGCTAATTCAATTTGGTACCATTATTTTGTAAAGGTGTGTAGGCCTTACTCCATTTTTAAAACTAGTTTTATCCAAAACTATTGTAATATAAATAAGTTCACACTAGTCCTGGAAGGTATTGTGAGACTAATATTAGTTAGTCCAATTGAATTTGAAAACCTTTATCTTTTGACGACACTGTGTGAAGAAAGTTAAATCATATATTTTTAATGGAGAATTATTTGATTTATTTTGACCAAAAAATGTTTTAAAATAAAAACTGCAAAAATACTGCCCTTTAAGCTAAGGCTACATGGAGCCGACCCGCATCGCACAGCACTGCACAGAATTCTCTAGAACGAGACTACACAAGCCGAATGTAAATGGATGCGTGCGCCACTGCACTCCTGCCATCGAAAGTCGTGTTGTGAAAATGACTGTAGAACAATGTTCAAAGTTTTCTAGCTTGAACTTCACTTGATCCAGAATAATTATTCGATTTGAATGATTGGTTAAATCAGTTAGCATACATAGCAAACCAAATTTAACTCAAAGAAACCTAAAAAAAGCTTAATAAACTCCAAACCAAAATAACAAATAAACCCAACTGGGTTGGGCTTTTTAAAAGTAATTCTGTTTCTATTTCAACCCTGGTGTGAATGTACGTTCCCACGTGCACTGCTTGGTGGAAAGAATGAAAACAAAGTTTTGAAGCTACCGAATATTTTCAAGACACGCTAATTATCATGCGTATCCTAAGGTTGGTGGCTACACGGTCCGCACTGAACCGCACCGTAAAATTGCGGCTGAATGTCTGCTCGACGATTTGTCCGCACCGGTGTGGTGTGGGGCGGATTCATGTAGCCACTTGCATTTAAAACATGGGTAGAATTCATCCAGCATTTTACGATGCCGTGTATTGTTGGTCGAGCCGACCGTAAAGTGTTAGCTCACCTCGTGTGCCATACTCTCCCACCTTAAGAAATAGCCACAGTGTATTTACTGAAGTTTAAAATCCTTCCTTTCAGAATAAACTGAGTGTACAATACTGCAGTTACTCAAAGGGATTTTTTGTTATATCTATGTACACTGCATATTACTACCCGTCCAAGCTACCCGAATATTTATACTAGCAGGGGAGGGATGAGCAAGGTAAAATTTAGAGGAAATTCACAAATATTTTCGTGGAGGAAGAGTGTGAAACTATTGGAGCAAACCATTCTCAATATTCCTTTCCCAGTTTCTAGGCCCTCCCCCCTTCTCCATAATTGGCAAATCAGACTAGATAAGCCTGACAATTGGGCTCCATGTTCGTCGATGCAAATTGCGACAACTTTTTCATAAATACTTGAATACATCTTCAGGTGTAATTTTCTTTAGGACGCAAATCTAATTAATTAAATGTATAGCTAACGCCGCGTACATATTAGTCATGAGCACTTAGTAATCACTTATATAAACAAAAGTAGGAATAAGAGAATACAGAGAAGTCGATTTTAAAATAAAAAAGATAAAACTATAAGTCTACTTGAGGAGAGAATATTTAGCTATAAAATATTACAAAATGAATAGTAATCAACATAGCCATGAACACGGCTAATAATAATTTCCAAATCAGATGCGCGCGTGTTTGTGTGTGTGTGTGTGTGTGCGCGCGCGCGCGTGCGCACACTCGTGATGAGTAGATTCCATTACCATCCACTATGATTATTACACGCACCATGCGTAATTAAAATATACTATAAGACCTAGAAAGTAAAGGAGTCATATGAGACTACTTATCTAATGACCACTGCACTTAGTATTAGTCATCTGAAACTTATAGGCAACTGTAACGTATACTTAAATTTCCATAAAATAACCTTTTGGAGCATCTAAAAAAATATTTCCTTCGCAAAAATTGATTGAAAGCCACTAATGTCAATTCTCGTAGAAATAGTTTTTATTTTATTCGTAAAACTATATATTTAATCAAATGAGTTAACAAAAGTAATTAATATATTTCCTTAAAGATTACTGTATTATAAACTTTTTCATGACTAACTGTAAGAAAAAAATATTAATAGAATTTTTTATTTGTGGTTGTAGCAACAAGATATTATATATAGAACATGAAATAATAAATTAAAATATATTCTATTCTCACGTTTATCTTTTTATAACTGGCCACCATATATTATGGCATAATTTTTTTTTTTTAGTTTAGATACCATTTATATTAGTTCAAAAATAAACGTTTTTATTTTGTAAACACAAGCTCGTGAATACGGGTTGTAATGACGTGATAAATCGCCTTCAATCGCCCGGTTCGCCATTTTATTTATGAAGAGAAGGTAGCCTTTTAGAAGTTTTCGTTTGTAAATAATTTTAAGGTGAACTACAACAAAACAACATCCAAACGATTATTTTCATAATTTCATATTTCAATATAAATGCGCTCAAAAATAAGTATAGCTAAATTATTTTTGATGGCCAAAAGTGACAGCTGCTCAACATATGGTTTTGCATATCATATTGTTTGCCGGTAATGATACACGCAAGCAGATCCAGTAGCTTTTATTTTGATATATGTTAGAAAAGTTTATTCTTAAGCAAATCACTGTTCAGATTATATTTTATCATATTAGGTTCGAAAGAATTGCAATTTTCAGAGGTTCAAATTCCTACATTCCTTACCACATGCATAAATAAATAAGCCTTGCCACTTCCCACTGACGTAAACACAACCGCTCGCGGTAAAGGGTTTCGCAACAATAACCAAAACAAATGCTATAGTCTCCAACCCAAAGCACGACTCACAAAACAAAAGTGCTGTGAACCCCGCCAGATTATATATTCGCGTGCACAAGAAAATACTAGGAAGTCAACAAAGTTATACCTAATTACTTACAATATGCCTTGTGAGAGAGATGGAGGAAGAGGAGTAACGATCAAACAAGAATAATATTTCCACGATTTCATGAAATAATAATGTTATACAAGCTAAGCCAAGGAAAACTGGCTACGAATAAATTTGTTCAATGGTGTTACTAAGACGTAGACTATAGAGAGGGATACGATTTTCAAATGTTAAAATACTGAGAGATATTTGAATTTTTAGGATTATAATTTTTTTAGGTTATAGATTCGAATAAATTATATGAATATGTTTAAATAGCAAAAATAACAAACAGACCTTATTGTAAGTCATTAGTTTACCATTGTATTCTAACAAAAAAAGTGTATTTTTTTTCTATGGCAAGTTGAGTATAAATATGAAAAAAATAAAAAAAATTCATACCATTGTGGTCAAGTTAATTTCTTACATATACCATGGTTTCTAAGATTCGAAACTCATAGGTAAAATGAAGATTTGAATTTAAGATGAAATGAAGATTTGAGTTAAATAAAAAAGTAGATTTGACCCAGTTTTACTAAAATGCTACAGAAAACTAAGTTAATTGTTAAGTTAAAATAAAATAAAGGTAATAGTTTTATTATTTGTAATAATTATAATGTTTATAATATTTTATTATATTTAAAAATGGGATAATATATTTTATATCAACTAACAAATTAATGTGATAATTTAACTTAAATATCAAGAACCAATTTTTTTTAAACATTTTACTAGTATCAAATGTGAAAATATTAATTAACTGTCGAAGTCAACATACGTGAAAGTTTGCTCTTTGCCCACACTGAAGAAATATTTGATTTATTTTGATCAAGAAAATGATTTGATATAAAACCAGCATAGATAGGTACTTCCTTAAACTCGCAATACTTACACATCAACCTTAGTTAGAATTTATCGTAGCATGCAACAAATTAACGTTGAACCCTTTCTAATCCGAGAGAGTCAGTAATTAAGGTAATGGACTTCCAAGCCCCATTAGCCTAGTCCAGCCTAGTGCAAACTAATGCATAGTGCGATGTCAACGCATCTTCAGCTTTAAGGAATGATGAGGTCAAGTCAGAGTAATTCTAAGTAGTAATACATTACATACAAGTTCAACATGAGATTGGTCCACATCAGTGGATGTGGGGTCTAAATGTATAATATAATAATATTAGCACCGCGTCTTACTACCCGTTCGGGTTATACGCTCTAAGTACTAATTACGCTAATGGATTGGAATTGGGAAGGTTGAATTAGAGGAAGTGAACCCGCATTTGCGAGGAGGATGAGAGAAAAACCATTTAGAAAAAACCACCCCCAGTTCACCCAACCGAGATTCGAACCTCGATCTCCCCGTCCTCAACAGTCGAGCTCAACACGACTAGTGTGTTAGCCAACTACGCCACCGAGGCGGGTGTCTAAATATAATGCACATTTATTCTGGTTTGCTGGTGGTGGAAAAGGGTTGGGTTTTTTTGTAATATAAAGGAAACTTGTTATAATATTACTGTCCAAGTTTATAACTGAAAATGAAACTGTTGGTTTTGATAGAAAAGGACATTAATTTCTTAATATGAATTCCCCTTTTAATGCAGCATGTAATAATCACTTATGAGTAATTACACTGTGAAAAGCCCATACAATTAAAGTGCGCGTGCAAGAGCTGCGATAAAGGGTCTGTGTTTTTGAATATTTTATAGAAAAACCTTTTTTTTAGTCAAAATAAATTAAACATTGTCTCTTTAGAAACATAGAGTTTTCTTTTCTTTACATGATGATAACAACAATTGAATAGCTACCATGAGCATATTAGCATTTGATGATAAACAGGCACGAATAATCATTAGTATACAGTAATTACACAACTATTTTGTTATTAATAAAATATAAGTTTATTATTAGCACCGCGTCTTACTACCCGTTCGGGTTGTACGCACTTACGCTAATCTATACTTATAAAATAACATGTCCTGACTGACTGACTGACTGACTGACTGACTGATTCATCATCGCCGAGCGCAAACTATAAAGGCTACAAGTATGAAATTCGGACTGTATATTCATTTTGTTATGTAGGCACCCACTAAGAAAGTATTTTAGAAAATTCCACCCCAAAGGGGTCAAAATAGGGGATGATAATATGTATGA
>CABFVZ010001040.1:124024-135207 GCA_902151445.1 Timema monikensis | reverse complement strand
TATATATATATATATATATATCTAGGCCCGGACTTACTATTTGGAATCGTAGGCAGAATGCCTAGTAGGTCCTATGATAAACGGAAATTAAAAATAAACAAATAGAAAATATTCTTTGAAAAATAAGGATAAAAAGATTGTGAGCTATAATGGCTATCCACTTTCTTTCTATGCTAATGTGGGTACACTTACTCTCGAAATAACCTCCCTAGTTCCTAAAAGCATTAGCGTAATTAGTACATAAGCGTATAATCCAAACGGTTAGTCAGAAAGGAAAGGAAAATTTTACAATGGGATTAATTTTTAATTATTATTGTAATACTAATTTTAAAAATCATCTTAGGGGGAGGGGTGGACGATCCTCCACCTCTCCCTCTGGGCCTATACCCTAATTTCCGTGGAGAGATATTGGGAAACCATTTAGGTAAAAACACCCTCAGTACACCTGGATGGGATTTGAACATCGACCTCCCCATCATCGATAAACCTGAATAAATGAGTTTGGCACGGGTCATTCCACCTGACAACTCATAATTTCTTCACCTCCACACAATAATATCCTCTTAATTGCCTTAGTTTTCGTGTTAAAAAAATCATTGAATCAAATTTGTATTTGCTATCAAGAAGTTAATGGCGTATTTCTGTCAACGTGTCTTTACGTTAGTATTAATAATTTTATATGTGCTTTATATATCATAGTTTTTCATAGCCATATATATGAAAAAAAATTATTCATTCAATGTCAGTCAATGCTCTTACACTAATCATTGACAGGTAAGGCCAAAGATCCAGGGTTCAACTCCCGTCTCTCACTTAGTTGAATTTTATCAAGCTATCAGTACTGAGCCTATAAACAATAATCACGTATCAACTGGCTATTTAATTTTTTTAAACTTTATTTTTATAATTTTCTCTCTGATAAGACCATGGATAGAGGCTTGTTTATCGGTGACGAGAACGTTTGGGCTGGGACCCCGGATGAAGGTTTTGAAGTGATTTTTATTGATGGTTTCCCATTTTCGTCCACACTAATAAGGGTATATTTTATATATAGTTTTACCTTCCTCATCCTTAACCCAATATTGTAAATATGCAGATATTACGAACGGGTGGTAAGATTAGTAGTAGAAATGTGTAAAAAAAAAGTGTTATAATAAAGTCTTGATCTTTAATTCTCTTCAATATCGTTCCGTTTAAATATTTGTACAATTTTTGTCAAAAATCTGCCCATAAATCCATCGGCCCCCACATTTTAGTCGTGTTTGTTACATAAAACTTCTCTCTCGACAGGATCCTCGATGCTGCATTCAAAAGATAAAACTGCCATTATTTTCCACACAAATAGCGTTACAACAGTGGAACCACCATTGTTTTTCTGATCAATATGCTATCAAACAATGCCATTTGTTATTTGTTTCATAAATAAAGGTTCAAAGCGAGTTGGCTCTTTGATATCTACTTATTTGTTTGCTCTTTCTATTTAAAGAAAATCATACCTTTTATTTTATGTGCGCCGTATCATATTACCCGTCCAGATAATCTGCATAACATTAATGTAATACGTATGAAGAAGGTAGAATTTAAAGGAAATGTAGCATCAATTTCCTTAAGGAAGAGTGGAACAGCATTTCAGAAAAAAAAAACTTAGTATTTCAATCCAGGATTAAAGCTCTGACTTCCTTAGCTTTTTCAAGCTCACCAATGTCTGCGTATACCCTAACGTGGTTCACCTACTCTCGTTTTTTTAGTACCTCACTTATTCGGAGGGAAGGTTCAATCGCCCATCAAATTCTTTTAATACGAAATTAATATATTTACCGTATTTGACCTAATAGTAGTCCTGGCTAATATTAACTACTTTACTTTTCATCCCAGCTTCAATTAGAGCTTCCGGATATTTTTTGGAGCTTTAGTTACAAAAATAAACCTATGTAAATTAAAAAAAAAACCACCTAAATAGAACCTAAAAATAAAAAATATTTTTTTAAATTTATGTTCTTAAATATCATCAACTGTTTCCAGCTTGTGGCCGGGTATGTTTTGTAAAATGGGGTGGTAGTGCGCAATATATGGAGCCTATCTAGGGGGTTCTACACAGCTTCTCCTGCTTAATTCTGATCTCCCCGCCAAGGGTTGTACCTCGGGATCTGAGTAGCCTGGTGGAGGTTGGGGTGAGCCCTAGTGGGAACCAGGGCAGGTGCAGACGAGAGACATGAGAATGGTCGAGGCCAAAACCAACAGGCTTTGAGCAGGGTCTGGCCAGTTGGCTACCAGCTGGGTGGGCTAGCAGTGAGAGGGTTGGCGATTAATTAAGTCATAATCAGCACCCCTAGCCTCAGGTAGGCAAGTTTACCACCATAAGAAGGTCCTATAAGCGACAGCCCCATTACTCAGGTGTAGGCCACCACAGGCTTAGTAAGCCGGTGGCTAAAACGAACCCATTCTCGAAAAAGCATAGTTCTTAAGCAATTAAGCATAATATGTAAATACAGTAGAAGGCTGGAGGACTCCCTGTGACGGGATGTTTATTCCTCCTATGATGGCCAGGTGTTCCTCCGTTTGGTTCGCCGTTTGGTCTTAGGTGGGCCGAAGAGAAACGTTTTGGATAATATGCGCTGTTCCTTGTGTAAAGGAATGGATGTCACAATCCACTTGGAGAGTATTTCTTAAACTTACTGTACCTATTCCGAGTTTTCTATAGCAAACCACATGTAGGCCAGTTAGAACCTCTATTTTTTTTTACTTTTTGACCCCTCAGCGAATAAGTACCTATTCTGACCGTCAAACAAACTTGACCCCCTGAACCCGAAAAAAGTAGGTTTTTCAATGCCGTCTGTCTGTATCTCGGACTAGCGTTGAAGCCATTTTACCGATTGGGCTGTTAAGGAGATTTTGGAACTAGATATCTAACCCAACAACTAAGGATAGTTTACTGAATGACAAAAATCAATAAAATAGATTTTTACAGAATCCACTCTAACAATTTTGATTAAATTTTGTATCTAAGCATTATTTAACATTACAAACAAAATGTCAATTCTTGCTGTTCCATGAAAATTATTTTAAGGGTACTTTAGAGAATAGAAAAATTCCCCCTTTTTTTTATCATACCTCTACAATTAGTCGTATTATCCGAGAGTATGGAAGACGCGGTACAAAAAAAAAGTCATTGTAAAGTTGTAATATTATTAAAAATAAAACAATGTTAGTTTGAAATATATTTTTATAAAACCAATAGTTTCTGAGCTATAAGTACACATGTATTATTTTATGAAGTTCTTTGAAATATGAAATGGAGTGTTATGATCTTTGGTGGACAGAGAAGATCCTCTTTTCTAGTTGTTTTTGTAACAGTGTATAATAATTAATTTATAATCTTTGGTAAAGTGTTTAAGTAAGAATGCTTATCTTTACGTTTCACAAATCTTACTAATTTTTAGTAAATGTCTCTATTTTAAGATAAAAGTGAGAGACGGTAGTACAGTGCACCGTTCCATTTATTTACAATTATTGGGATTTGGTATTTTCCCGTTTGTTTTTCTTTATACGCCATAAAAATAAATAGCTTATCAAACACGCATCCTCCAAATCCTTAGCTCAATTGCAAACGTGTCTGGTTATTGAGTCATGGGTTCGATACTCTACATGACCAAAAAATCTATCTACGGTTAATTTGGAGCTTCCCTTTTCACAGTGGAGATTTGACAGCTGAGGTGCTGCATGTTATGTCTGCCTAAGAGCTAAGTTAGTTTGTAAGTCGTGTACTGATATCAATTTGTTCAGAAAGTGCTCGTTAAACATCCCGAATTAAAAAAAAATACATTACCCTTGGGATGTAATTAAGTCTCCCTCCCTCCTCTTATTGCACTACCTTTATATGACCACAAAAACTTTGTATAAATATTCCTTAATTCATATTTAATTAACTAGATTGTGGAGAATGCCAGGCCTCCACCGTGGTTTGGATTCCACGTTAAACTGTAGGTCCTCCATTTCATCTCACAATCACCCTACCATTACACATTAGCGTAAGTGCGTATAACCCGAATGGGTAGTAAGACTCGGTGCTAATAATAATAATAATAATAATTAACTAGATTAACAAACTACTTTAATTAAATACACACTGTTATGCCCTGTTTTGCTCTGCTTCGAGTGTTTTACTTTCTCTGAACCAAGTATCTATTCCCCATCCCCTTCTTGAACGTACCCTGTCTCTCGAGAATCATTAATCAACCTTCACCTGACTGATCTGGACCATCCCTTAAGCCCCTCTCTAACCACTCACTTGCGGAAAAGGGGGGTAGCTACTCTGGGGAGTTATTGTTCCACTCACGGCCTCGTATGACGGCATCAAGTCGCTCTTTACGGTGTTATTGCGATGGAAATAACACATTTATTATTCTACTTATTATTACTATCTATTCACGGTACTATACCTTCCTTACCAACGCCGGAGACACGTGATCTAATGTCAAGCTCATTATGTTTGATTTGACGGTGGAGGGGAGCTAGGACGTCGAATCTCGTTTGTGTGTACTGAGTGTGATTTTTATTAAATTGTTTTGTACAATCCTTTCAAGAAGCTGCTGTGACATTTCCTATAAATTAAACTTTTTTTTCATCCCTAACACATTAACGTGATTAATACATAACATATGCGGTTAGCCCGAACAAAGGTGAGACGGGGTGGGGGGAACCCTCCTTTTATAATTTATTGCAAACTATCGTCTTTTATTTTTCGTTATATTATCTATCTGGTCCAAACGCATTTTTAAATACACTAAGAGGGTAGATATGGGGAAGGAAGAATTGAGAGAAAGTGTTACATTATTCGCTTGAAGGTAAAGTGAAAAACCATTGGGGGAGAGGGGAATTAGTACACCCTAATGGTATTTGAACCCCGACATCCCCAGCACTGATAAACCAGATAGGATTAGGGTTAAGGGTCCGTTCCAGTCCCCATTAATACTATGAGTCTTTGGTTTTTTTTTTTAAACATTGTGTCTTATAGCCCGTTAGGATTATACGTCTATGTACTAAGTAATAATTACACTAACAT
The DNA here is from genome assembly GCA_902151445.1 of Timema monikensis. NCBI lineage: Eukaryota > Metazoa > Arthropoda > Insecta > Phasmatodea > Timematidae > Timema > Timema monikensis. The sequence goes on along the minus strand of CABFVZ010001040.1, from coordinate 130,145 downwards.
GTTCAGGATGAGGAAGGTTGAATTTAGAATAAGTGTATCCATATTTGCGTGGAGGGAGAGTGAGAAACCACTTATGGAAAGACACCCTCAGTCCACCCAGTATGGATTTAAGCCCCAATCTCCCCGTCATTGGCAGGTCAGTCTATTGTAAGAGTGAATGCGTTTGAAATGAACATATTGAATATTTATTTTTAAGATCTTCACCAGCCCTAGTTTATTTGTAGGGTTGATTAGCCTCAAATTAATAAACCCATCCATATTTTCTAATTGGACTAAATGTATCCAATGTATTAAATGAATAGGTAACCCACCATTTATTTAGATTACTCCGATCGCATCTATAATCATATGACCGTTGCCGACTATTCTTGTATTTATCTGATCGTTGATGTTAATATTTTCACTAGAAATTTTACAAAATGAAATCAAACAATATTGTGCTTTAAATCTATCAACAATCTAACTTAAGTTTACTAAAACTTGAATATATTAGCACGCAGGCTAAACGTCAAGATCGTATAGTTTTTTTTNTTTTTTTTTTTGTGATTATGAGGTCGGTCCTTGAACCCCGGTTGGGTGTACTGAAATGTGTTCGTTTCTTAAACGGTTCTTCAATATCCCTGCACACAAATATGGGTACATTTCCTCTAAATGTTACCTCTAATGCCTCTATTACTGTAGTCAAATGTGAATAACCCGAACGGATATGAAGACACGGATCATGGTAAACATTACCTAGATGTTTTTATTTCAATTCAGATACACGAGACAAAAATGGGTCGCTTATTGGTCGAACATTGACACGTTAATCTAGAGATCACCGGTTGATTTATGTACTCATGAATAATGTTTCATTGTATATTAATTGAAATATTTACAACAGAAATAGATAGTTTGGATAAACCTAAAATAAATAAACTTAAACAAACGAAGCTAAGCGTACTAATTTAAAAATAACGATACAGTTTACTTCAGCACAAAGTAAAACTTGTCTAATTAAATGACCGGTTAATTGTGCAGTGTGTCTATTTTAATCAAATACTAAGAACATTTTGTGACAACAAGAAAAAAAAACTACTGAGCATCATTCAAAGAGTAAAAAAGCCCAGTATTTCCCTACCATCGGTTGAAATCATTACTCACGTACGCATTTGAAAGCAGACAATTTTGCCTTCTAATTAACCTTCATTGGGGCGTTGGCTAGTTTACACAGTGTATTACTAGGTCATTCCTGTGTAAATAAACGAGCTTAAATTACCTCCTAGCAAGTTGTGTTTGTGTCAACGCATTGACGTCACTGTCTATGATTTGGTTCTTGAAATAGACGTTTCCAACATTGTATGAAACACAGGATTGATTGAATCACATTTGTGAGACACCTTGGCTGTGTTATATAGATTGACTGTTGTCAGTATCGGAACATTAGGCGTAGGCACAAAGAAGGAGGGCCTAGGCCCCCTTAATCTCATAGACGAGCCCTACTGGCTCTTTTGCCGGCTGTAGGTGAACTGCGGTCGCACGAGTTGTTTATCTAATAAGCCCCCTACACGATCAGTCAGATTGTCAGTCCTAAGTAAGACTGACAGTCTCACTGACAGTATGCATCAGTATTTACAACGAGACGGTGTACGGTCAGTCTTCGTATAGTTATTTATATCAGTCTCGGCTCGTGCATGCAACGTATAACAACATGGACGATAAGAAAAAGGCGTGTGCAGTCTATGTTTGCTGCTGAGACTGAAGGAAATACTGACGAGCACGCGCACAAGGTCAGTCATACTGTCAGTCTCTCCCACCACTTGCAAGACTGATGGACTGAGACTGATATGATTGGAAAATTCGGATCTCATCAGTATTTTAGTCAGTCCGTCCATCAGTTCATCAGTACTGCCCCTGCACCATAATTCATACTTTCAGTATTATTATTATTACTTTATTAATACTGACAGTCTGACTGATCATGTAGGGGAACTAAAAAAGACAGGTGAATGGCGGCCCGAGCTGTTGACCTGGCCTAACCTAAGCTAACCTAACCTATCAAATCTTAATTTTTTTTTGCCAAAACTATTAAACGACAAGAACTGAGGAAGTTTGGATATTACGAGGGATGTAGACATAAGATGATGATAGTTTATATTTGCTATTTAAGACAGCGTGATAGAAAGCACACTGCTAATTAGGTGGTCGAAACTCATACCTCCCTCTCAAGTAAGTAGGCCGCAATTAATACATGTCTCTCAAAAAGCTGGGCTGCAACTCCAACACGATTTCAAGATTACAAGATCAAAATACAATAGTAAAATAAATAATCAAATTAAAATATTAGTAATTTTAAACATTAGCATATCAAAACAATTTTTTTTAATAGGAGTGCATAATTTTATCTGACCGGCTTTTTGTTTTTGTCTGCAAGGCATATTTTTATTGTAAATCTGGCCTAAGGACATAATTAAATCTGCGAGCTAGTGACGGCATCGAAACTACAACTGAATGACAGAATCGAGATTCAAACAAAATAAAAGTATTAAAACTCCGACCTTGCGACAGCACTATCACGTCCTATCTTAATTGGGGACAGTATAGAAACTTCGAATGAGTGGCAATGTCGAGACTCCGAGTGAGTGATAATATATCGATACATCGAATGAATCACAGTATCGAAACTCATTAGTGTACTATTCCAATTCTTGTCTTAACTAATCAAAAGCCAAATTACCTTTTGATTACATTTTTGCCTTGATTCATGGTGTATCTAGACCATGATAAATTGATCATTAGGAATTTCCATTATAACCAGCAGTGTTGACTGATGAAGGACCGTCACTTGTCCCAATATACTGGGAGCTGAGTGAGGTAGATTCATTCACTTGAATATGTTGCATCATCCCCCCATAAAAAAATAATACAAGGGATGTTATATTTGTATAATGCCATCGACCTTACGATACTCGGATTTAAATCTATGTTTGGGTCGTAGCATCTGGCGTTCATAACTCAATTATAGAGATTTGTCACGCTAGATCATAGGTCTTGCTTTCGATTTTCGTGCTTAGATGTAATCTTTAGACATTACAACGCTGTTAATATTGTGTTGAACTACCTAACTATATTTGGTTTTCATCGTGGAATCTAACGCACATTTTCTAAACCTATATCGTGCATGATATACAATTTTGTTGAATTCAGTGCAGTAAATTTTAAATTATCAACTTATCCAACAGTCTAAATATCTAACACCTATTTAAGATTAACTCTTCTTTTGCCATGAAATGTTGAACACAACAAAAATGTAATAGGAAATAAAGGAGTTACGTTTGCACCCCAAGAAAATAGAATAAACCTAGTTGGCTCAGTGGTATAGCATTGTATAGCTAAACTCAAGATCCGGAGTTCGATTCCTTTGTTTGTGAATGACACATGATCTGGACTAAATATTAGATTAATTTATAAACTGAAGGTTTTTAAATCAATCTTTTGTATTTATTTTTACATTTGAATACTTACCCAAGAAAGTGTAACTCGCACAGATAAGTACGTGGACAAAGTGTCAGTCTAGTTTTTTGGTCATTTACGAGACGGATAGTGAATCCCGGCTAGGTGTATTGAGATTATATATACTAATTGGTTTACCACTATTCCTAGACGTAATTGCGGGTTAACTTCCTCTAAATTTTACTTTTATACTCCCTACAAGATTATAGAAACATACTGATAGCTCTAACAGGCATTCATACGTGGATATAGTAATAAAATAAATGTTGCTACACAATCATACTTTCTTTCGCATGTATTCTTATAGTTTATTTTTATGTTTTCAAAACTAATTTATTAATAAAATACACATAAATGAATTTCCCCTTTAATTTATTATGTAAAACACTTCTTAGAAATCCATTTTAAACAAAATCGCTAAAGCAATTTTCAATAATTTTTTTAATTTAAAAAAATTATAAACCAATAAACTACCCTTAGCTTAGAGCCTAAACACAAAATCACGATTTCGCATTGGGGGAAAAACTATAATATAACATCTAAACATCAAGTTTGAACTAAATTCATCAAACTATTTCGGATGTAGCCCCAGATATGACAAGACCAACAGAGGGGTGGATATGTAGTTGTAAAATCCACTTCTTTGAGTTCAGGGCCACACAGCACATCAAGATTCATCATAATCTCAAATTTGAAGACTATTACGGTCTCAATACTTTTTCTTTATGTGAAATAGTACATTAAATGTTTAAGTTATTATTATAATTGGAAGAACATAATAAAGTACTTCCGCACAGCAAAATTAAAAAAACTACTTTGTTGGAGCTAGATAAATGGCAAGCTTTGATGTCATATGGACACGCTTGTGAAGTTATCCTCAAAGTGACACGACTGTAATACATTGGTGATGGTATCTTCAATGACTTTGACTCGGATAAATATTATATTGGGAAATCCTAAGCTTATTCTATTATGCGCAATAGTTTATCTTTATATATATATATATATATATAGAGAGAGAGAGAGAGAGAGAAGAGAGATGGGTCAATGGGCCGAATCCTATCTATTTCTCAAGTCCGAATCTTAAATTGTCTTACGAATCTCTAATCTAAATTCTAATATTTAAAAATGTATAATTTTAGCTAAAGTGGTAATATTTAAAATTTAATTTAAAATTTTTGTCTAAAGCTTTTTCCCATGGAACAATTATATTTGGTTTGGCCTATCTATTACGTCATAAATAACTAAGAGAATACGTTATTTTAGTAAGTCATCTATAATATTAATAAAATGAAGAGTCTGTCTGTCATTACTCATGAGCATTGTGCGATATCTCTCCAACACAAAGGTTTGAATTTTTTAAATTAATGCACCTCGAAGTTGGAATTTTAGATTTTGATGAGATTTTTTTAAATATATTAAAAACTGGGTCAAAATAAATATAACTAAGACATTTTATTTATGTCTATTTGAAGCAAAGAAAAGCGTTTCCCAGGATAACCACGCATTTAATTATATTAATATAATTTTGTTCTTTTGTATGAGTGTTACTCTATCAACTACACAAGTCTATGTATGTTGATGTATTAATTCTGAACTAAACATTTATAATGATATGCACTTTGTAGAAAACTAAGATTTAAATACTGGTATATTTTTAATGTTTTGTGACTTACACTAATGATGTTCTACGACAAAAAGTAGTGTATCGGTATGTCCCTTGATTGTAATGTTATATGGCCATTCCAGTTCGTATAAAAGTAATGTATAATACATAAATAGTGTGACTTTCAAACATAAACGATGTTTATTTATTCAATTCTGGAATAAAACAGGCTCTATAATTCATTTCATCAATCGCTTAAAGTTGTAAAACGAAGTAAAGGTCTTCCCAATTATTGTATTCAAGACTCTTTTAGATTTTTTTCCAATTTCGAATATCAAAGGATTCGAGAAATTGAGGATTCAAGCGTCCCATCTTTATATATATATATATATATATATAATACTTATATATAATTTTTTTGCTGCTTTACATAGTCTATATATAAATATAATAGCCAAAAGTGGGTACCAAAGGAAAAAATTCAGAATCAGCGTCATCATGTAGGTTAAGCATGGCTAGCTATAGTACTTTGTCTGTAGAGCCTTTTAAATGATTAGAAGTGTATCTTGTATTTGTTAAGTCCCTAAAGGAGATAAGTCATTAAATAATAAACACGTACAGTACATATTATATGTTTGGAATCACTCACATATATATTGAATAATCTGAAAGATATTTTATATAAAAAAGTGTTAATTTTCGAATTTTATTTTGTTTAAAGTGTGATTTTTTAAGTGGATACAAATATAATCTGATTACAATCTACTGTGTTAAAATTTATATTTTAATTATTGTAAGAACACTTTTTTTAACATTCCTAGCCTCTATATTTGTTTTAATACATGTAATACGGAAATTACCTGTAAAATAAAAGACGGGCTAGTAAAAGTAGGAATTAAAACGAAATCAAATCAAGCCCCTATGTATAAACGGATGGAGTCAATGAGAAAAAATCAATTTCTGCCTACGATCCATCATAATGTACTGCCCCACTCTCACTCTATTTAGTTACGGCCACAATAG
>CABFVZ010001040.1:70345-123931 GCA_902151445.1 Timema monikensis | reverse complement strand
GGGGGGGGGGGGGGGGGTTGTGATAACTAAAGGAAATAATTAAATGAAAAAGTAAAACATTTGCAGGTTAAATACATATTTGAATTCTATTCAAAGTAACAAACAGTGTTAAAACAAGTTGTATGGGCTTACAGGTCTTAATGAAGTGTGTTGAAAGACAAATAAATCTTAGCAATTTATTACATGCGCAGTGCGTTTCATGATTTAAAAAAAAACTTGCCTAGAAGAGACCAATGAAATAAACAAAATAGTTGCTAATATTTAAAGAAACTTTTCTAAATGATATACAAGCTTTTAACTAACCACAGTGAGTTAAGATCAAATAAAATCAAAAAGGTCAAAAGTTTATATTATCAAATATTACAAAAATTGCAAAGAGCTTACTGAGCCTCTTTTAAAAGGATTATAAGGTGTCAGATTCACACCAATGAATAGACTAAACTGTTTAAAATATCGCCCCAGATATTTACGTTAAATTTGTGACTCCTAAATATTATACAAAATCACAAAGAGTTTAATGAGACTCTTTTAAATGGTTCACAAAAAATCAGATTTACATCAGTGAATAGACTAAACAGTTTTAAATGTATGAAAAAAATTTAAATTTAAATATCGCATCAGATATTTACGTTAAAGCACCAAGGTTTGACTTTCCGACTAAACTAAAAATTTCACGGGACAATTACCCTTGTTACTTTTAAAGAATTAAACAAAATTACTACATTTAAATATTTAATTTAAAACTAGAAAAGTTACGTTACAGGACTTGTAATTTTGCCTAAAAGAATCCGCGAATATTAAAGTCAAAACCATATTAAACAACAAAATCAAGTTACTTTAACATTAACTTCAAAGTAAAAAAGTCTTCAAAATAACATTTTTTTTTTATCAATTTAAAGAATTTATATTTCTGATAACCACAAAAGCAAATAATTTAATATTCAACCTAAATATTGTGAGGCTTAAAAAGAACCAAAAAATGTGGCTATCTCTATAAACCAAGAAAATACGATACTAGCGCCCACGAGGCAACAGGAAGCATTAACTGTTCCATAACAGAAATTCCGTATAAATTTAAAGTTTTTAGCAAAACATTGCCGATGCCTACACTGACAGATTTCCATAACAAAATAACCAAAGTATTTTAAGAAATTCAAACACATCGCAGCAATTTATATTTTAAAGATTTAAACAAAGATTATAAGTCATCCTGGCTGGATAACGTCCTAGTCCTCAACAGGACTTCTCGTGGAAGTGGCCAAAGTATTAGTATTTTTGATTGTCTGTGTTCCCTCGTTATAAAGGTCTAGTTTCCGGGTGGGAAGGTGGGAGTTTTTCTTAGTAATTACGTAATCTGCAAACATCTGGTGGAAAGGCACAGTGTGCTGATCACATGGGCCGGTTTCTTGTTGTGTTAAACATTTGCCACTGCTTTTGACTCCCAAGACGAGCAGGTGTAAAACTATGCTTGTTAGGTCACGTATGTCAACCCAGGTGTCTTAAACATATGAGTACAGTGCTAGCCAATCAGAGCATTGCTGGCTTTCTTCGTTGGAACATCAGGGGGATGCACAATTTCTATCGTGTTTTGGACGTCTCTTCATTCTAGCATGCATGGTGAGCCGGCTGGACTTGCACGTCGGTCTACTTCAGGCAGATATACGCGTGAGTAGAAACCTATGTTAAACATAGTAAGATCGTGATGTTTAATAATTATGGAAGTCTATGAGTATAAGATTATTTAGGGTAATATTTTAACTTGGCAGGTTCTATTTGTATTTATATTAGCAGTCTACGCTATTTTTACAATAAAATAAGTGAAATGAAATGATTGATATTGTTATAGATTAATGGGGAACAAGATCACATTTAACCAAATACATGCATGAAATAGTGTACACTGTTACATAAACGTTTTATTTGTTCTGTCCATTTTCAACAACCCATCTCCTAAAACCCTATTTTAAAATATATATTTGCCTAAACTCGTAAAAAAAGTTTAAAAAAAATCATTTCAAATAAACGTTTTTTTAACGGTCAAACATATTGCAATGATAAATTATTTCGTATCTTAAATAGCTGTGGAGATATCAAAATTAAAAATATCCACTTGTGTAAAGTAGCCTCAAAGTAATTTTTCCTGGAAATAAAATTCGCCATTTTGTTTGTAATGCTAAACAGGGCTCATATACGAATTTTATTCAAAATTGTTATTACTGATTTTGAGAAAATCAATTTTTGCTCTTTTTGCCCTTAAGTAAACAGCCCTTATTTTTAGGGTTGTGTAAAAAACTCTGAAATCCCACTGGGGAACTTTTTTATAAGACCTCTTTTTAATACCCGTTCGAGCTAGACGCTGGAAACCTTATTAAACCCTAACTAGGTACCAGGTTTTTGTCCGATTAGCAATTGGTTCCGGCTTCAGGCCGAGTAACAGACAGACAGTATTTCAGACGTTATCGTGAAAACTAAATTTTGGGTTCAGGGGCTCATGGAACGTCAACATTAATCAAAATCTTAAATTATAATTTTTTTTAAGATCACATTACTTCCTATCTCCCAGAAGTCACGAGAAAATAAACAATTTTGTCGGGGTGGGGTGGTTGGGGGGTAGGGAGTGACAACATCACTTTCCTCCTGACTATGCAATTAAAAAAATAATTAATCCCTGCTCGTAACAAATTGTTTATTATGAGTTAGAGTTATTCATTTTAAAATAAATTTCAAAAACAAAAGGTATGTTTTCATAAAGATTGACCATAGTCAATTTGACCTCAGAGAAATTAAGAAATCACCTTCTTTTTTAATGAGTTGAATATTTTATTCAAATAAGTTAGCAAATACTGCTTCATTTAGTATAACATTCTATTTGAAAATTTATTATAATGTGAGTAAATTGGTTATTTAATTTATTTTTAACGTATAGCCCGAAATGATAGTAATAGGTGGTGCTAAAAATATAATATTGTTTTAATACTTAAATTAAATAACATACTACAAACCCACTTTAACTAAACCCTATGTGATTCAAGGTGCCCACTAATACGATGTATTTAATTAATCCTACCACTTAGATTATTTTTCACTTCACTTTCCCGCAAGTGTGGGTGAATTTTACCCTAAAGTTATGTCCCTCCCATTCCCAACTAATTGGTGTAAATATGCGAATAAACATAGTGCAAACAGAATATATACTTCTTATGTCTTTCTAAAAATTATTATATACATTTTAATTTACTAAAAATGATTTAAAATTAAAAACAAAATGAAAAATGGAATAAATAGCAAAATTTCAGTACTACTTAGCTCGAGGACCCATATTTGTTTCTCGGTTTGCCCAAAATTTTAATCATTGGAGGAAATGGGGCTTCCCCTTCAACATTCATGGATTTTCTTCCAAAGAACTGAGTGTTTTACTTGTTATAGAATTAAGTTAATTTCTAAGTTGTTTGTGGTTGTAAAAACTTGATTCATTTTATTACGTTAAATACCAAAAAACATTTTTGTAAAAATACAGAAAATGCAGAACACTAATAAAACCTTCATTTTACTATGATTTTTAAAAATAAATATCTACATAGAGACTAGTACTTTGTATATTTTAAATTTAATATATTTAATTTAAATAAAGAACATAGTTATTTTTAATAATAATAAAACTAGAATATATTCGAAGGAAATAAAATACCTTGTAGACATTGCGAACTTCCTAATGATAATCAATCAAGACATCTGTTGAAAAAGGAGCCAGTAAACATCTAACTCTTTCCAACGATAATCAATAAAAGAGTCTGCTTAAAAACTTGTAGTATCAATGTGATTTCCTACTTTGGCCGGTTAGAGAGAACTTCATAGTTTAATGTTATCACTTATTTGCTTAGCTACGTTAGGAGCTTAATGTCGTTTTTTTGTATTTGCCACACTCATATTTAGGCTTGCATTAATGGGATAAAGATAAGGCTGATGTAATCCAAAACAAAATATCCTGCATTTTTGCGGTGGGAGAGTGGGAAATCATTTAGAATAAAATCTCCTCAATCCATCCAACCTCCTCGCCCTCGGCCATACAATCTTTTCCGATAGTGACGCCTTAGACATGCTATCACCTAAGCAGGTACGAAATAGATAGTGAAAAAATGGCTCGCTCAAAATGGATAGTTCAATTAGTAGAACGTTTGGCATGGGAAGCTAGAGAGTCAGAGTTCAAAATACCTGTCCAGGTGATATTTACCTGTGTGACCACAAACAGCTTCATCATAAGGTTTTCTGAAAAGGTGTGTTGGTTCATATGCCTAATGAGTTTCCACATATTTCACCTGATGACATACGGATCCTCAGATGTGGAAAACCTCTCGTTAGTTTATTTTTCTGTCTGAGAACAAACATGTCACATCCAGAAATCAGTCACGCCTCATTTCTCACACGCGAACAAAGGTGTGCTCATTCTCCATAAAATTCTGGGACAATAAAAACTTGGAACCCTTTCAACTTCACAGATTCGTCTAGGCTTTTTCATACTTCAATACACCGTAAAACCCGCACTGGTGGGCACGTGGTCAGAGGCGTCAGTCTATTCTGTTTTAGTATGTTGGCGACGGGGAAGTTTAGGTACACGTCCCAATGGGTGTACAAAGAGGTTTTTTCCAAAATTGTTCTCGATTCTTCCTCCAATCAAATGTGGGTACATTTCTTATAATTCTTACCCCAGCTTAGCCCTACCCTATTGGTGGGGATAATCTTTGATGAATATTAAGACGCGGAGAGCCAAGAAACTACTAAGATTTGGAGAAGAGAGTTTACTCTACCGTCTACCCCTGAACCTACTAGCTATCTAAGGAAGATGTATTCGACTCTAGTTAGCAGCCCATGTGCTACTATTAATCTCAAAATCTCTTTATAATTGTGTATCAGAATAGTCATCCCCAAAACATATTTTTATTATTTAGATTCAAGCCCCGGTCCTTTCGTCACCGGTAAGCTAGTCTATTAGGAGAGTATTATGTTAGACCACGCGACCACTGCATCAGGTAAATAATATAGCTACATATTTTAAAAGTTGAGAAAAAAAAATCATTAAAGTGCGGCAGAAGGGAGCGCGAGTAATTTTACAGTTTTTATGGCATTACATTATTTTGGCCAAAATAAATCAAATATTTCTCCAGTAGCAACCTAGAGTTTAGTTTTATGCACATTCTAATATCAACAGACCTTGAATATATATCAAGTGTGCCCTAGAATTTTGTCATGACTTTTTCTCTTTATTTAAAAAGTTTTGACAAAATTCCAGGACACCCTTGACAGATATTCAAGATCTGTTGTTATTAGCATGCGCAGAAAACTAAACTATTTGTTGCTACTCAAGAAATATTTGATTTATTTGGGCCAAAAAAAATTAAATTCTGTAAAAACTGTAAGAAATACTCGCTCTCCCTTTGGCCTCACCTTCACTCTTCCAAGCGCGATTCCATTACGTACCCCGCCTGTCATCGGACCAGAATATAGCGGCTACTGGCAAGGCAATTGTGTGTATTCGCTACCACTAGCAATTCTGCCACCAGCCAGTACCAATATTTACCCTATACTTGATCGACAATGCGGTTTATTTTCTCGAATTGACAAGTGGGTAAATATGCCAACATGACATTAGTATGCTCGTCAAATATTGTTTTTACCCGATCAATAGGTTCAATAGACCTGAACTGGCACTTGAAGCAGCGTATTTTGATAGTTTTGGAAAATTGGTTGGTAGGATGACTGACTGTCAGAACCACAATACGATAAACCGAAGGGAGGTAGGCTGACAGGACAACAATATTACAGGATGAAAATATGACAGGACAATATGAAAGGACGTTAATAAGAAAGGACGACTAACAGGCCGATAGGGTGACAATATGACGGGATGACAATATGCCTGAACGACAATATGACAGGACGACAATATGATAAAACGACAATATGCCAGGACGACAGTATGACAGGATGGCAATATGACAAAACGACAATATGACAGGACCACAATATGGCACGATGACAATTTGAAAGTAGGATAATATATCAAAACTGACAGGCTAACAGGACGACAGTATGGCAAAATAACTGGCTGGTAGGCTTACAGGATGGACATTGGTGTCTCTCATAGGGCAGTGACTCGAGAGAACCCGTTGTTTTTGTTTTCGCACCGTCTTACTACACGTCTGGCTATTTACACTAACAGGGTAGGGACGAGGAAAGTAGAATCGAGAGGGAATTTACTCCATTTGGATGGAAGAAGGGTGGTAGACAACTAAATAAAAACAGCCCTATTACATCCATCCAGAATTCGAACCACGACTAAACCGTCACCTGCAAACTAGATGAGACAAGATGAGAGTCCTTTTGGCATAGTAGTGGTGGTAGCTGACAGCTAGCAAAAGATGTAAAAACGGTTAAAAGGAAAACATAATTACCTTCTTCAATGGCCACATGGTCTAAGGTATCACTCTCGCGTTAGACCAGACTACCGATGACGAGGGGATAGGGTTTCGAATCCCAGTCGGGTGGTTTTTCCAAAATGGTTTTCCACTCTCCCTCCACGCAAATTCTTGTACACTTCCTCTATATTAAACCTTACTCATCCCTAACTCATTAGCGTAGCTAGTACATGTGTCTAACCTGAACAGGTAGTGAGATGCTTTGCTAACAAATAATATTAAAAACAAATTGTTTGTTGTGAAAGGTTTGACTTTCAAAAGTGATTAAAATAAACAAATGGTCTTGCAGATCAAATGGTTTGGTAATGAATACAAGAGAGTTGATCTGGTAACATTTACTAGGTGACACTTTCCACCACTCCTACCGTATCAGGGGTAAACCTTGTCTACAGTGCTCACCAGTGCATGCTTTAATTATTCATACGTTAAGTCATTGTAACTGATAGTATAATTTTGATAGGCCACATTATTATAATTTTAATAATAATAATAGCCTTTATTTATCTGGCGAAGTTAAGGCGTTAGCCTTCTCTTCCACTTAAACAGAGTTGAGTACAACATACACTATTAAATTTATTGATATACAATTTAATAAAGAAATATTCAAATAAGTATAAAAACATTCGCACGCTCATTCACACACTCATATAAAGATCAAGTAGTTTCAAACACTCAGTTTAGCTTATTAGACAAGATAAGTTGTTTAACCGCGCACTTGAAGGGGAGTTTAGATGTTAGATGACGAGTAGAGTTATCTAGTTTGTTCCAAGTCTGTGATGCCAGGACAGTGAAAGAACGAGCATATGTTTGAGATCTATGCATGGTAATATACATTTGCAGAGTGGATTCTGATCTAGTAGCACAGGTGTGTTTATCCTTCATAAATAAGAACTGTGAGATGAGGTATTGAGGCGGAGATGTTGATAATATTTTGTGGAGCAATACTAATAAATGTAGCCTTTGCCTTTGATTTATTCTTAACCAACCAAGTTTATTAAAATACTTAGAAATATGGTCTTGCCGTTTTAAGTTAAATATGTATCGAACACATGTCGTTGTAGTCGTTCTGCTAGATCACCTCTTAAGTCATTGTATACTACGCCACAGTAGTCAAAGTGTGGCATTATTAAGCTCTAAACAAGGATAAGTCGTACATTTTCAGGGAAAAAATTCTTTAGTCTTCTCAGTGAATGTAAGCAGGCATACACTTTCTTGCAAATCGAAGTTACTTGATCTGTCCAATTAAGATTTTCATCAATAATCACACCAAGGTTTTTAGCAATTAGTGTCAGTTGTACTGTGGATACTCCTAATCGAATGTCGGTCAGTAGGGAACGGTCCACACTCAGTAGTAATCTGCTTGTTCCTATAAGAATGGCTTGAGTTTTATCAGGGTTCAATTTAAGTCCATTTTCTTCAGACCAATCGAATTGATTGGAAGCAGATGATCCTCAACTTAGAGACATTCTTTCCAATCACTCAGACAAGTTACCATACAGAGAGTAAGTTAATATTTTGTAACAAGAAGTAACGTTTTAATAACGATCGGTATTCATGCTATTGATGAGTTTATAGGAGATACTATGAAGGGATTGGATGAGAAGAAATTCATCAGCATGGTGAGGATGGAGAACCATGTTTAAAAATTATCACTTTAACCCTTCTGGAACTATAACCTTTCCCTTTCCTGACGATGGCTAGATACAGAAATCATGACAAGCTAATGTTTACGGTGAAATAAGTTACACGCGATAAGCCACAGGTAGTTATTATTTCCACATCTATCGCTTCTACCAGTGACGTCACAATATGCACAGCTGAAGATAAGATTAACAATGAGCAGTTTTTCTAGCACCGCGTATTACTACTTCCTGTTCGGGTAATACGCTTATGTAGGCTTACTAATTACGCTGATTGTTTTAGAGATTAGGAAGGCAATATTTATAGGAAGTGTACCCGGATTTGCATGGAACTTAAGTCGAACAAAATTTTGGAAAAACCACCCTCAGTACACCTAAACAAGATTTGAACATCAATCTCGCCATCATAGGTGGTTTAGTCTACTACCAGAGTCACGCGTTTGACCACGCGTCAATCAAAGTGGGTCAGGTATTTATTGATAAGAGCTGAAAATAAGGATTGTGTCATCGAAGAGGTTGAGGTTCATTTCCAAAATAAGTTTTATATCCCCTTTTATGTAAGAAAAATGATCATATTTCTAAAATTATCTCTCATTTATTTTCTTAAACGTGATAAACTACTATTACAAAAAAAATACTGATATTATTATTATTATTATTATTATTATTATTATTATTATTATTATTATTAGCACCGCGTCTTACTACCCGTTCAGGTTGTACGCACTTACGCTAATGTGAAAATGGTAGAGTGATTGTGAGATGAAATGGAGGACCTACAGTTTAACATGGGATCTGAACCACGGTGGAGGCCTGGCATTCCACACATTCACAAGTTGTGATTACTACACTAGATGATTTTAAGCCGATACAATTGATGAAAGGCTAGTACCGTGAAGTGAAAGAACTTCATTGAAAACTTTATTTAATTATCCAAATATATACCTATATTTTGAAACATACGTTTCTTCTAAGTTCCTTATAAAACTGAAACAGATTAAGTAGGCGATGTAGGGAACGTGAGAAAAGATAAGTGTTTTTGAAGTTTTTATATCAAAACTTTTTTTTTTGCCAAAATAAATAAAATATTGGTCCAGTAACGACGTTTAGTTAAATTTTCTTCACACGGGGATGTCAAAATTTGTTTAATATCTATCACAAGTATAGCGGCATCAGATGAGAAAATTTTAAATGACCAGTAAAAGTTTTGATTAAATTTCAAGACATCCTTGACAGATTTTTAACAACTGTTGATATCATCATGTGAAGAAAATTGGACTAAACGTTGCTACTACAATATATTATTGGTTTTGGACAAATAAATGTTTTGCTATAAAAACTGCAAAATAATTGGCCTTTTCTCACGTCCGCTACATTCCCACTTTAAACCCATCATTTGACCTCACCGAGCTGTCAAAGAATGTATAACTCCTACCATGGTTTAACATTTTCTTTTGTACAACATCTCATTTGTCGAGACTCAACATCGACTCTATTCTGTCATACCGTTAGACGTACTAATAAATAGCACCGCGTCTTACTACCCGTTCGGGTTATACGTATTAAGTACTAATTACGTTAATGGATTTAGGAATTTGGAAGGTTGAATTAGAGGAAGTGAACCCGCATTTTCATGGAGGGAGAGTAGAAAACCATTTAGGACAAACCACCCCCTAGTTCACCCGACCGAGATTCGAACCTCGATCTCCCCGTCCTCAGAAGTCGAGCTCAACACGACAAGCGCGTTAGCCAACTACGCCACCTAGGTGGGTATTATACGTATTACGTTCCACTCTCTAAACGAAAAGTCTCGTCACAGAATTGCCTCTTCGGGCTCATGATTCAAAACATGAATAAATGAGGACCCTTGAGAGGCGAGTCTACAGCTCCAGCCAATACGCTCTCGCATTTCAGCGGCTAGATCTTTCCTTGAGAATGTAATGACATCATGTGTAGTGTGAATGTCAGACGATAGTAGGTATCTGAAAATTAACTAAGGCCACCAGATTTTCTTTCAAATATTCATACGTCATTTTTTTATGTAGACGTCACTTTTGACTGACATTCTACTGAAATTGTAGTACAAGCTTCTGTAGTTGAATGTTCTAAAACATCACTCTTATAATAGAATTGAGTGATTATGGCGGAGAGGTCGGATTTCGAGTCCCAATTGAACGTAATTTTTGTTACACTCAGTGGTGGCTCGTGTATAAGCACTGCGGAACTGGATCAACCCCTATTTCCACTTGATATTATCGATAACATTTAATATGAGTTCTTTTGTCTTTAATTCTTTCTTTATTTTTTGTAGTACAATATATATTCCTTAAGCTTAATGTCAGTACTTCAGTAGCCATCCCCCAGTTTATGAAAAATATACAAACATCTTTGTATGAAACTGTGCGCTTCACACTGCCAGTGACTTGGTGTATGACTGTTGTGCGCATGCACACATAGGAGGGGAGTGGGGAGGAAGGCAGGACTGCCAGGTAGAGAGAGCACTGTTGCTCTCGCAGTGCCGGCTCTGGCGCGATGGTGTAAGGAAGTTATTTTACTCGTGTATGTTATGCTTAAAAACCGTGTACCATATTGAATGTGATAAAGCGTAGAAGTAGTGTAGAATTAGATTATTATTCTGCTTCCAGCTATTCTATTTGATTAATTTTTTTCGGTTCTTTTATTTAACAGAAATACTAAATGCGCTTGCAGTACTTTCAATGGAGAAAAATGTCCTCAATTGTCATACAGAAACCAAGAATAAAATTATTTAAATTTTTGCGCAAATTAAAACAAGAAGAATGTATTTCATTTTTAAATGAATAGATCAAGCCTGAACTGTAACAATTTAAGTTAAAGTAAGTAAAACAGTTTTTTTTGTTAGGATTTTATCAAGTTCCTAAATAAATTTTCTTTTTATACATTTTTTTCCCTTTTACACAATTTTAAAACAAAGGCTAAACATTTTCTGGAGCAGCACTCCCACTAATTTTAACTACGAGCCGCCACTGGTTACACTGTATTTTATTAGCCGTTTAACGCTTATTAAGACTCTAAAATTAAAATTTAACTTAAAATTATAGTAAATGGGTCTTCATTTGCGGGAAGGGGATGTGGGAAATAATTTAGGAAAAAATATACTTAGTGCATCAGGCTGGGATTTTAGCCCTGACCTCCCATTCATGGGCATACTAAACTTGATGATCTTGACATTTAGACCACGTGACTATTAATCAAGTTTTTTTATGTGTGTATTGAGGTTTTTCCTTATGAATACCTACTCTCTCCCTCCACGCAAATGCATATACATTTCGTTTATATTTATCTTGCTCATCAATATCGCGTTAATGTATATATATTGACAGTCCAGGTAGAAAGAAGGATATAGACAACACAAAATAATAAATAAAACTACATTTGAGTAATTTCACAAGCTATTTTTTAAATGATAAAAATACTTACTTCGTACTACGATTACCTATATGCAGATTTTTTTTTAATAGAAACATTAACAAAATTCCAACTTTTATAAACTTGTTCTTCACGCACATTAAAACAAATAAACTAGTAATAGATAATGTATTTTACATAGGTATCCAAAGTTTTTGTTAAATCATTTTCCCCCGTATTTGATTACATGGACAATTTAAAAAATCCATGAGACGCATCCGTCACATAAGTTTATTATTAATAAAGTGAAGTAACAGCTTCACTTTAAATATTATGGAATACT
Source organism: Timema monikensis (assembly GCA_902151445.1). Lineage (NCBI taxonomy): Eukaryota > Metazoa > Arthropoda > Insecta > Phasmatodea > Timematidae > Timema > Timema monikensis. The sequence goes on along the minus strand of CABFVZ010001040.1, from coordinate 112,088 downwards.
TACTTGGATCTTTTATTTATAAAAACGAACCGTATGTTATTGAGATAAATAGTTCGAGGGAAATTTTAATATCCCTTGTAGCAAAAGTTTAAAAGTATGCATATAAGTGCATACTAGCTAACATTCGGATAGTTAAAAGCTTCTGCGTATGTTGTTGAACAAACTACGCTTCCAATGAGTTTTTGTATAGTCAGCTTTTAACAAACAAACCAGATAAAAGTATAAGGAAAGAAACTTAATGTTACGTTCAGAAAGAACTTGATATATATCCAATTCAGGGCCGCCCCAATGGGCGAGCGAGGCGGGTGACTTCCGGGGGCGCCATGACACCGATGCCATCTTGAAAAAATATAAAAATAATGTATTTTTTTAATAAATTCACACACTGCTCAGATATATTTGATATTGTAGTAATTTTCTTTGCCGTTTATACAATGTGTTCCTGTTCGAACCAGTGGTATATTATCTTGGTTTTATAGTCCTGCGCAGCATACCCAAAAATATGGAACAAACTTTTAACTTGAAAAACGTTATTTGTTCATTTTCCAACAATATTGTGTGTTAAGTAATTCTTCTTTCAAGTCTGTCAGTCTTACAAATACATATAAATGCCACTTTTAAACAATAGCATAGCTAGGCAGCACTATGCTTGGAAGGTACTAATGACCTTGCACAATGTTTATTGGGGTCACAAACCTCCCCCCACCTCATTTTACTACCCCTAGAGGTCTAAACCGTTTAACTCTCACAAGAAGGATTTCTTATCATTTATTGTGTCATACATCATTATATTAAAATGAAAATGTTGTTGATAGAATTTTCGAGGACAGCCATTCGTGATCTAGCCTTAGCACAGTTAGGGACGAAAGTATATTTTTTCTTTTTTTGTTTAAAAGGCAGAATGATTGTGAAATATTCGTTGCTTGCAGTGATAATATGCACTGTCACCAAATTTTACATGTACATTTTTTATCAACTGACTTTATTAAAATATAAATGTATTTATCTACATTTTAAATGATATTAAATTCTGTTTATTTAACAAATCCGGGACAAAAGTCTTATCTTGGGAACGATTGGTTATCATGATCTAAATAGCAGTAATGGCTCATGACTTTTTTCCTTGGGAGGGCACAAAAGCGAAATAAAAAAATAATAAAAATATAAACTTAACTGTTATTTTATATTTTATAATGGAAGACCAGCCTCGTTTCCTTGATATTCGAAAATACGTCTATCACTTTGTTCTTTAAATTAGAAATTAAAGTAATACATGTATTAATAAAGAAAAGCCATGGGCAGGAACAGACATTCACCCATCTTATAATGAGTGCCTTTCAAATTTATAGGACGAGATGAGGGGGCGCTTAAATCACAGTTCACCCGGAATCAAAATTATGCTCAAAGCGGCCCTGCAAACCACTTTACGTCAAAGTAGGTATAGTCAATATAAGGTTAAATTAGTTAATAAACCTAACTACAGCCGGCCGATATTTGAACCCCAACTTCCCCATCACCAGAAAGTTATACTAGATGTGCCTGACATTTTAGTCTGCGTGCATACCTATGCGTGCGCTTTGTAATTTGAACATTTATTTAGTTGGTATTTTAAAATTGTTGTAATGCTATTGGTTAAAATTCAACTCCATGCCTGTGTAAGCTCCCAATAATAATGCTATCATATTCTGTTATTAAGAGCGTGTATCATAGTAGGCCCAACTCAGTTCCCGGCTCTCACTAGGTATAGAAGTTAAGGGAAAATAAAATACCAAGATAGGCCAGAAATGTGTACAGTGCATTCGTATCTGAATAATTACTAGAAATTTTCCGTGATGACGATGGGGGACAAAGCGATAAAGTTTCTTGTAAATAACTACATTATGTACCTATTAAGACAGAATAAATATTTTTGCACAATGCCTGGCTCTAAAGCCATTATAAAATGGTCAAAAATTGACTTTTAAACGGAGTTTTTATCCTAATATTATTTAATATTTCAACAATATTTTGTATTAAGAACCTCTAATAACTCTTTTTCTCCATTAATGTTTAATCAGAAATGATCCACGTGAAATAGTGTTCGTGTAAACTTACGATTTCAAGCCGACTGTATCACAGAGTTGATGAGCATGTGATGCACGCTCTTAACCTCTTTAAAAACTCATTAGTCTGAAAAGATTGTCATATTTTCTACCTTAAAAGCTAAAACAGTTTTTCCATTACCTTGTGTCATCATAGATCTTATAAATACGTTTAACTTAAGTCGCTTTTATCACAGAAAGTTGTTTTATATTAATTTCCTCTAATATAATTTTGTCCTTTAAAGTATCTTGGACCGAATTCGTAGCAAGTCTTTTGATACGGAACGCTGAGAGACTGGTGGATATTTGAAATGACGTAATTTTTACCTTCTAGTGGTCTAATTGGTTAATCATGTGTAAGACTTATTAAAACATGTGTTATGGTAGATGTTATAGGCCTACCCGAGATCATGTTTTTACCTATATTACTTTTTTGTTTTCTCTTAAAATTTATAAATAATTGTGATTATTAACATTTTCCTTTTCTAGATTATGCCCCTGAGCCTTTAATGTGGCTTTTAAAACTATACGGTACTGTTTATATCCATTTGTCGGTACCTGGATGCTATAGCTGAAATTGTTTGATAGATTTCATCCAAAATTTATATTTAAATGTTATAGTCAGAAATCAAGGCTAAATCTTGATTTTAATCTTAGCTGTAAAATTAAGGATAGTAGGCCTCTATTGAGGTTTTATTTTTGAAAATTTGAAATTTTTTGGAAATAACTCAAGCAATTTTAATATTTATAAAATTATAATTCATAGTAAATTAAGTAAGAAATGTATGTATAATTAAAAAGGTTTAATTAGATTTGTGTATAAAATTTAAACACATTAAATTATTGAGGTCTGATTTAACAAAATTATAAACATATTAATGATCTGTAGGCATGAAAAGAAATAACGTAAAAGTAAGATATCGGGAAAAATAGTAGTTTTCCACGAAATCCAGATTTTCACAGAGAATTTGCATATTCCATTCCTTTTTTAATCACCATGGAAACTGTTATTTGTTGCATAGATGTAAATCTCTAAATAAAATATATATATTTGGCTAAAAAATAATAACTCAATATTTATTTGTTGGTCTAAACACATCACAATTTTCTCTTTGGATAAATATTTCTATTTGGATGCTGGTCATAGCACAACCATCTAAATTAAAATTCCTAAGCTGGAGAAATATGTTTTTATTGTAATGTTGTTATCGTTAAGTTGCCTTTAACTGAATATTATTGAGCATAATTTTAAAATTAAAATGTTTATTTGTTAAGTTTGTGAAAATATTGTCTACGTTTTGTTTCACGCATGATAAAATGATGTTTAAATATGTTTAGGTAGGCTTATGTATTATAAGCTCAAAAACGATTAAATGATCTTGATTCTTAACATATAATTTGATAAGCCCATTTCCGCTAACTGAAACTATGAGAAAATGGCTGAACCGATTTTGACAAATGATCGCTCCTTTTTAAGGTTAGGTGTCCGGGATGTCGGGAAAATGAGTAGTTTCTTACGAAAATCTGATTTTCCCAGAGGATTGTCAGCTTTTCATTCTTTGTTTAGCTCACCATGGAAACCCTTATTTGTGCATGGTTTTGCACCAGTGAATAAATTATTTCTCTTTGGTTAAAAATAATAACTCAATTCTTACTTAAGTGGTAAAGTGCAACAAATAAGTAAAGAGCTGGGAGAGGGGCATTTTAAAGCTATAATCATCGAGTGAAGAAGAAAAATTTACTTTTTGCTTAAAATTAAACACTGAAAGATCAAAATCAATTGAAAGTTGCCTTTGACGAGTAAAACTTTAGCTAGAAAGTCAAATAAGGCTTCATTCTATAGAACGTTTTCCAGTAAGCATTTAATTTTATTTTATTTTAACGTGATAATTTGCATATATTTCTGCAACGAACCACTAGTTTTATATATAATTTGGTAATCCCGTTTCCAGTGATAGAAATTACTAGAAATGGCTAAACATATTTGGACAAACAACCTTTCATTTTTAAGGTTAGGGGTCCAGAATGTCGGAAAAATAGTGCTTTCCAAAGAAAGCTTGATTTTCCCAGATACTTTTCAGCTTTTCATTATTTGTATACATCACCATGGAAAGCCTGATTGGTGCTTGTGTGTATTATTTATAGATATCATAGATATCTATGGCTATAAATAATACCAACACAACACTTACGGTACTTTAGTGATATGGTGCAACATATAGAAAGATTACGGCAATTATTTGTATATCTATCAAACAAACTAATGGTATTAGGTTAAAAACATATAATTCTTTTGGATTGTTGATTTTTATCATTCCTCTTCTTCGTCATTAAATATTTAACTATGCTATTATGTATCTAATCTATTTTAATATGATCTAAGTATATAGGCTTTGGTGTAAATTTTTTCAAATTATATTTTCATACAAATAAGTTCAATTATGTTTCATGTTACCACTTGATTTTGAGTGGATAGTATTTCAAAGTAATGTTTTATGTACCCAATCCATCTTATCTCTCTCACACACACACACACACACACACACACACACACACACACACACACACACTCACATACTTTCTCTTACACACTATAGCACTCTATCTCTATTTCAAAGCCCCCCCTCCCACACACACACTTTCTCTTACACACTATAGCACTCTATCTCTATCTCAACCCCCCCCCCCACACACACACATACTTTCTCTTACACACTATAGCGCTGTAACACACACTATCTCTATCTCACCCGCCCACACACACACACATACACACGTCTTAATACACGTTCGGTTTATACACTATGTACTAATTACGCTTATGTATTTAGGGATTTTAAAGGCTATATTTAGAGGAAGTGTACACGCATTTGCGTAGAGGAAGAGTGGAAATCTATTTTGGTAAACCATCCTCAGTACACCAAGCCAAGATTCTAACCTTGATTTCCCCGTCATCGTAGGTCTAGTAATAAATATACAATTTATAAAACAGTTAATAAATTAAAAATACAACATTTAAAGATATATAAACTAAGCAGCTTATAATAAATAAAATGTTATAGGTAATATTTAATTAAAAAAAACAGCTATTTGGTCTAGAATGGGTATCTAGGATAAATAGCAAAAAAATATATATGTTTGTATTTTATTAAAATATTCATAAGGGGTGAATTATTGTTGACTGATTTCTAAGTTTTTCAAAGACATGCCTTTACAGTTTTGTCCAAAATGTATTTCTGGGGAGTATTTTTACATTATAAATTAACGTTGACTAATTATTTTTAAATACATAATCATTTGAGGTTATTTTGTTGAATATTGATTTTTGAAAATTGGTAATTTACATATGAGAACATTTACGATTTTGTTGAACTGTCTCTTTTTAATTATTACCTTCAACAGAAGGACTATTAATTGATTAATTTAAAATAAAATGTTTTAATAAGGTTGTTTAAAGGAAGTAAATTTGCACAAGAGTCAATACAGGTACCGATGGGCATGTGGAGAGGGGCGTCAGCCTCATTTTGTCAGGTTTTTAAGTATAATAATAATAATAATAATAATAAAATAATAATAATAATAATACTAGCGTGTCTGAGTTACATAATTCATAACCCAGTAGTGGAAATATTTGCCAGTAATAAGGTATCGATGCTCATGGGACGCCCTAATGTACTAATCGTTAATCCTTTTTGTTGAAGTTCTTTCTATATCCCGATGAGATGAAATAATGAAGATCTATTGACTATAACGGGATGCAGCCAATAAAGGTCTTAACCTAACTTAACCCTAGCAAACCAAACCCTGGTGACCATAGGAATCATTACCCTTTCGAGAAAAATTTTGTGTTACCAGCCGGAAATATAATCCGGGATCTTCAGGCCAGCAGCAAGGGCCTCTGACCACTTCACCATGGGGGTGGTTAGGTATTTCGGTGTTAGGGAGGCTGTGATTAGAATGCCATCCAGCTATACACAGGTGGTATTTTAAACAATCGTTTCACGCTCTTCTTACACGTAAATGCATGTACGGTATATATTATACACTTAAAATTTACTCATCTCTAACTTACTAATGTAAATATGCTGATAGCTCGTATGAGTAGTAAGAGTCATAGGGAGAGAGAAAAAGCGAAATAAATCTCTCTTGGCAGAAAAATGAAAAATAGTCATTTACAAGAGGGAATCATTGTAATGGTCCAGTTTGTGCTGTCTTATAATTTAAAATAATAAAGGTTGAAACTCACTTCTGTGGCCACGTGGTCTAACGCGCTACTCTCGCTGTAGACTAGACTGCCGTTGACGGTGAGATCGATGTTCGAATCTCGGTTGGGTGTACTGAGAGTGGTTTAACCAAAATGGTTTTCCACTCTCCCTCCACGCAAATACGGGTACACTTCCTTTACATATTATTTTCCTATTACCTAAACACATTAGCGTAATTAATTCATAAGCTGAACATAAACGGGTAGTAAGACACGGGTTGGAAAAAAAGTTGGAAATCATTTTATGCGTCACGTCTTACTACCTATCTGAGATATCTGCATGATTACATTAATGTGATAAAGATGAGGAAGGTAAAATTTATAGGAAATAATCTCACGAAAGAGAGAAGAAAAATAATTTAGGGTAAAACACCCAAATAATATCCAATCGGGATCTGAGTCCTAATATCGCCATCTTCGACAAACCAGAACCAATGATTTCAAACGATGCCTTTGATCGCGGTTCCGATGCGGCGGGTAGTTAGAAAGTTAAAAGTATGTCAGTAAGAACACATGTTAATAAAGTTTCAGTGCACTGCTTAGGATGTCGTGTAAAATCACGCCAACAGTCGCGGGACCTCGTGTTGTGACGTACTCTAATGAATTCCAGCTCTGCGTGTGTGCGCGCCGTAGCCTGCTCTGGTTTCCTTGATAAAGCTCTTCCCTGCACGCACTCTGGTTAGAGCTGATGACGAGGTTAAGAGCCCTTGTAGTCCCACGAGTTATTAATATTTCAACTCGTTAAGTGGGCATAGCCGCTCACACAGAACAGACACCCTGCGGACTTCATAAGTGACCCCCTGCCCTGCCACCACTCCTCTGTGAAATATGAGTTTAATCACCAGGTTTCAACATGGTTGGGGGTTCTACCAACCAGCCGCATGAAAAGCTTCCTAAGTCGTGGCCAATCAATGTGCGAGAAATCTAAATATTTCAGTGGCGTGGCGAACGCCTTCAACAAAGGGAGTTTAGAAAAACTAAACAGTTGTTTGGTTAAATACTTTTAAAGCGATTATAATTATACCAACATGGCTGGGCAAGTGGAATAAAATTCATTCCAATTTCTAGAGAAAGTGCTTTAAAAAACTGCTCCTTAAACTGATATCTCACTATTTTATTAGTGTTATTTTTATATGTATTAAAATTATCTATAAGAAAGTAACTATTGAAGATTACATGAATTGACGTATGAATACGTGAACGTATTTTAGTAACCTTTCTAGCTCTTCCTAAGAAAATCGAGCTTTTAGCAAAATTTGTCGGTTATAGGGTGGTCAGGGTTATAATCCCGGATGGAGGTGCTGAGGGTGTTTTTTCCTGAATGGTTTCTCCCTCTTCCTTGACGAAAATGCTGGGCATTTTTCCACTATCTATCTCATACATACCCCTTGACTAAATGAGAATAGCCTAATTGGGTACTAAGACAAAGTGCAATACAGGTTTGAAATGCATTTCGGCTTTGCTTGTTTGCCTGCTCATTTATTAAACAGTATTTTATGACAGGCGCTTAAACTGATTGGTGTTTCTCTGGAGAGCAGATGCCTTTATGTGAATGAAAGATTAAAGAAGAATAAACAGTATTTATTGTAAATTTCAAAATACGGTTTCAAACAATTTCATGCAATTTCTACTTTAAAAATCACATCTGAACAGTAAAAACTTTTCTACAGTTGGAACTACTTGATTTTTCCCCCATGTGAACTATCAACCGCTCTCTTTGACAACGCAATTTCCTCCTCTCTGTCTATTCGGATGGAAGGAAGGAAATAGTCAAGTAAAGAACCCTATGTCATACTTCAGGGCAGGGATAGACAAACTACAGCCCACCGGCGTGTTAAATTCAATAATTTAAATTTGTTGGGTTGTGTTCCGTTATGATTCTACCCTAACCATCAACATTCCAAAATTGGTAAATAATGTTCATAAACATATGGCAATCTTCGCACACTCATATTCATGCAAACAAGTGTTTACAACCTTGAAACTTATGAAAAGTGATATTAGAAACAAATGAGCATCTGTCTTCACTCTTGAGAATCACCTGCTCAGAGTCTAGTCCAGATTATTAAAAAAATATGCTGGGATCTCACTCACAGTTTCACTCATCTCACACCCTCCATCATATAAATCTTCTGCATGAACTTGCATTATTATTATTATTATTATTATAACTACTATTATTATTACCTAGTCTTATTTACCATTCGGGTTATACGCACTTACGCTAATGTGTAATGGTAGGGTGATTGTGAGATGAATGGGAGGACCTACAGTTTAACGTAGGATCCGAACCACGGTAGAGGCCTGGCATTCCACATATTCACAATTTGTGCTTAATACACGTCTTGTCAGAGGTGAAGGAAAGGTTTGGTAAACAGATAAATATGTGTAGGGACCGAGTATTGAACTCTGGACCCCACCCCCCTTTATCCCTCCAGCACAAAAGTCTTACACCTTACCTTTAGACCACCAGGTCACCATGAACTTAAAAACCTACTAAGCCACTAAGGTATTTATGATTGTTTTAAAGTATTAGTTTATTTAATATTATTCACGTAAGTCTATTTATTATGTATGTTTATTAATTTTTTAATTAATTTTGATGAAAAATTAATCAATATAAGACTTTGGTCCGCCACTTTATATTTCCATGTGACATTCTTATAAGTAAGTTTGCACATCCCTGATTTAGGGGGTATTGAACCTCCTACTCCTATACAGTACTCCTGGAGATAGTTCTACCATGAGGGGAGGAAAATCGATGTCAGGGTTGGCGGCTGTACCCCGCGATATGAGTTCGCCAACGAGGTTTGGCAGGAGAGACTTGGAACCTCGCGACTAGCACTTGGCAAGCTGGGAACGGCTCATTTTTAGAGTGGTGATATTTGTCCAGAACAAGATATTGAAATATTTTTACAGTCCATAGGAAAACACCAATATGATCCAATTTTGATAGGAAAGGCCTTTCAGAATATACAAAAAGAAATTTTTTGACCAAAGTTGATGACATTTTCCTATATTACTATGTTTATTATATATTTATTTTTTGAGGTATTTAAAGTGCAATTTATGAACCGAATGATTAGGTCTATACCAGCACACGTGAATTTGTATGAGTGAGAATGAAAGGGCCTACCAATTTTTCCAGGAATGGTATTTTCACATACTCTCTGGGTTATCTTACATGCCACAACCAACATTGGACCAACGGTTTTACTTCCCCTCCAAAGGAAGTTGCGCTACGGATTTTTATCACTCAAAAATATCCATTGATCTCGGATGGGTTTGAAACCCACGAACATTGGGTCTCAAGGCAATTACTTTACCCCATGACCACCGAGGATGACAGTTATTTTATAGGTATTGATAATATCTATTAATTGTATCACATTTAGTGCGAACCATATTATCTTAAATTGATTAAACATCAAAACATCTTGCTGTATTTTTTATTCCTTATTGCATAGTTATGATATTACTTATTGATTAATCTTTTTGTCTATATCCTGCAAATTGCATTTATACTGTTAGGTTTTAACATAGTATTTGTTTATATTCTGATACGTGATAACCGTATTTTATTTTGTATAGTTTTAATTATTGTTATATATCCTGTATTTTATCTTGTATTGTTTCCACTAACGATCTATTAAAACTAATAGAAACAGTATTCTAAATAAATAAATAAAGCTTCAAAAAATAAATGAAGCTTCAAAGTGCCAGCCACAGACGTATCGCAGACTTTACGTATTAATATTTGAAATCTGATCAATTAGCTTTTCTATCTGTCAAATCAGGTCCTTTCTATGAAAATTGAACTGTAATATATAGTTGATAATAATGTGGTTTTATGTGCCTGAAGTGGTGGGTACGTGGAAAAAGGCGTTGGTCTCATATTATAGTCTTATTTTCAGGTAAAGGGAAGTTGGACAACCAACCAGATATAATGAGGATGTTATTCTTAAATAGTTTCCCACTCTTCTTACTAATATGTTTGAAAGCACTTCCTTATTAAATCTACCTTCCTCCTCCCTACCCCAATCGTGTAAATGTTCTAATATCATGGAAGTGTGGGATGTCAAGCACTAGACAAATTAGGACTGTGCATGTAGGCATTTTCACTTCGAGTCGAGTTAGAATGAAAGCTAGTTTTTTCTTTGATTTCGAGTAGTATAGACCAATATTTGTACAAGAAATATTTCATGTTGAATTTCTGTAATAAATACCTGTACAAACCATAAATAAGTACAAATAACATTTTTTTAGAACTAAATCTTCCTGAGAGAAAAAAAAATTATAATCACATAAATTCGAGTTCACAAATAAATTTATTTTAACTAGACAAAAGGAAATATTGGGGATTTATATTTACTATGAAATGATGTCTTAAATTGAAACAAAACTAATTAAATTAAGAACTTTCTAGAAAAGACCGCACATTTCGATTACTCCAATTCTTAAAGTTTTATAAAAAAATATTTTCGAGTCAATTTTGAGCAGCTACTAGAACTTGACTCTAACTCGAATTTTAGGGTACCCGTACACCTCTACATTAATATAGAGTGCGTTTATCCCCGCTAATGTAGTCGTGAGGTTGAAAGCGTGAGAATTGCTTTACACTTGCTCACCTTTGATGTGTAGGTAAAAGATTCGATCCAGACCGGGTGTACATTTAAACATTGTGAGTTTTGTGTGTGTGTGTGTGTGTGTGCTATCTCCTGATACTCTGCACGGGCAATAAGGCACTTAGCAATATTAATAAATACGAGTCGGACTCAGACGAAAAATCACCAAAGTCAACTACACGGCTTGTATTAAATCCCAGTGAGAGTTCACCATGACGTCGGGAATCCCGTTTTAATGGCGTTCATGTCCGTACATTCCCCGATTAACGTAAATTACATCATACCTAGGTTGCGGCTTTGGTACTGAAAGGTTACCCGCTCCAGTGGACTCGTGGTCTATGGCGTTACTCTCACAATTGACTAGATGGCCGATGACGGGATGATTGGAGTTCGATACCAGTTGGTTGTATTGTAAATGGTTTTCCACTCTCCCTCCATGCACGTGCGGGTGAACTTCCTCTATATTCAACCTTCATAATCCCAAACGCATTCATGTAATTAGTAATCTGAACGGGTAGTAAGACGTGATGTTAAAAAATTAAAAAATAGTAGTGAAAAGTTGTAATCTTTGATTCTCGAAGCAACTGATTCTATTTAAAAAATATCATTAAAATTTAAATCGATTTACTACAACTTGTGAAATTACTGTCGAGATATATTGACTTTTTTGAAACTTAGACTTAGCTGTGAATATTTTTGAAATTTAAGATTTTTAGGCACACCATATATAAGATTTCATTACAAAATTGCAAATTGGTTGAGCATAATAACTCTGGGAATCAGTGGTGAACTAATCGCTTTAAAATTTAAATAAAATATAGATATATGACTTTGAATGCGGGCTAGTAATGGCTTTATAATTATATTCTAAGGGTTAGATGTAAGTAAATACGTTTGTTTGGAAGAATGCAGTCGCATTATTTCAGGGAGCGGATGTAAAAAGGAGAAGAGATTAACTGAATGTGAAAAACCATCCCCAGTACATCCGACAGATATTTTTACCTTGAAAGTTGGATGGCTTAGACTCTATAACCACCAGTCGGGGCTCGTAGGATTATATTAATGTAAAAGTATTAATCGTTTATTAACTTTTAATATGACAAATGCTGTGGACCATAGCTTATTAGTTTCTATTTTAAATTCCTTCTAATAAATTATGTATAATACATCATCTTATAAGTTCACATTTCAGCTGCAATCTATCACGGCAACATTCTCTATGTAGTGTTGTTTGGTTTTATCGAAGCTGGTGCGCTTCAAATAAATCATGGCTTTGGCGTATATTAACGTCCAGTAATTGGTTGTGCTGTACGTTGATTAATTATAAAACTAAACTTCGCTTCACTGAGCCACAAGAGTATTATTTTTTATTCAGCATCAAGCGCAAAACATATACATTTAAATTTGATTTCACACTAGGCTTTAAGTCTATGGCAGGCTGATTCACACAACATTACAAAATCCAACAAAACCTAGCCTTCAATTGAAAAGTTAGGTTTTGTTATGTTAAATTAGTTTGTAGTTGATAATATACAAAAGGATTATAGGGATTAACTAGACAACGTGTTTTAGTGTATTATAACTCTTATATATGTATATATACATATATACACACACATATATATACATATACATATACATATGTATATATATGTATATATACATATATGTATATATACATATATACATATATATCTATATATACATATATACAGATGTATATGTATATATGTATATATATGTATATATATGTACATATATACAGATGTATATGTATATATAAGTATATATGTATATATATATGTATATATATATATATGTATATATATATATATGTATATATATATGTATATATATGTATATATATATATGTAATGCCCTGTTTTATAAGTTGCTTCTAGCAAGATATTCATCCATTTCCTGGCATTATGTTACATCCTGTCTTGAGCCAGCCCGTGCGACCTTAGCCCTTGTTCTCTTATTGTATAGACTAAAATCTGCAAGTCACAGATTAATGTGGGGATGAGTATCGATAACCAACGAGTATAAGGAAAGCTAGCAAAATCACTGTCTGACGGTTTCGCCACTTAGGGTCGAACCGGACCCCTCAGGCCACCGCGTGGGGGTCCTTGAGGTTCGCACACGCTTCCTCGTTAATTTCAGTCTGTCTGATGTAGCTATTTTATCGTAGACTAGTATTTCACTTAATTAAATATAGCTCTCTGTACACTGCCTTGTAATTCACAAGCCTCTCCTCCCACGCCCTTCTCACTCCATCAGAGTAACCCCATTTGCTCGGGGGTAGCCATCCAGAGTCACATATGTCACTAAGACCCCCTCCCCCCCCCAATTCCACGGTAGCCAATAGTTAGAGCGGACACCATCGGGCCTCCGTGCATGTGGAAAGGAAGGTCTTTACATATATAACTTATATATATATTATATGAACAGATAGAAAGACGTTGTGATCATTTTTTGTGTGTATATATATATATACATATATATTTATTATCACCACGTCTTACTATCTGTTCAGGTTATACGAATATACTATAATTACTATAATAAGGTAAATATGAGGAAGAAATTATTTCAGAGGTAATCTACTCTCATTTAGGTGAAAGGAGAGTGAGAAACCATTTAGGAAATAACACCCTAGTAGATTACACCGGGATTCGAACCACAATCTTCCCGCTCTCAGCATGCCAGTCTAACACGAAAGTATCTACTTGTGAAGAACCAAATGATGTGAGTTAAAATTTTACTTAAATAAATATATTTTTTCAATTTCTCCTATATACCCGCCTCGGTGGCGTCGTTGGCTAACGCACTTGTCGTGTTGAGCTCGACTGCTGAGGACGGGGAGATCGAGGTTCGAATCTTGTTCGGGTGAACTGGGGTGGTTTTTCCTAAATGGTTTTCAACTCTCCCTCCACGCAAATGCGGGTTCACTTCCTCTAATTCAACCTTCCCAATTCCAAATCCATTAGCGTGATTAGTACTTAAAGCGTATAACCCGAACGGGTAGTAAGATTCGGTGCTAAATATTATTATTATAATTTCTCCTATATTTTCCACTTGTGTTATACACTGAACAAGTACAGTTTCTAAGCCGTCATTCTCGCCAAAGATTAGAATGCTGATGACAGAAAGATCTGAGCTCAAATCCCGGTCGGTTGTACTGATTGTGATTCTCCCTAAATGGTTTTACATTCTTCCTACGTGAAAATACGTGTACACTTACTCGAAATTTAACCTTCCTTATCCCTGAGAAATTAGCGCAATTAGTACGTATGCGCATAGCCTGAACAGGTAGTAAGACGCGGTGCTAAGAAAAAATAAAAAAATAAAGATAGCACAATTCTGACAAAAATATATACATGTTTTATTATGTCACTTATTGAGTTTAAAAAGCCCAAATGCTCAAAATAATTATATTTTTAAACATATGCATATTTAGAACAAAAATATGTGCATAGTAGCATTAACTATTTTTATATAGGCCTACTATATAGTATTATGTGTGGACTGGCATTATTATTTAGCTATTTAAAGAGGGGATAACTGTTGTCAAGATATATGAAAATAAAAGAGCCGTTCGAGTGAACCAGGTCACGAGTTTTCTGCCGCCAGTGACATGCAATGTAAACATAATGTTCTGGTGCTTAATTAAGCGAACTTGCGATTCAGAAGTGAAGTGCACGTGTGTCAATATCACCAGGAAGCCTTGGGCACCACCGTGTGGATCAACAATAAAGCAAATATTGAAACAATAACAGAGGAAGGGACTTTAAATTTGACATTCACTATATAAACACAAGGTTGGAGCAGTAATAACTCACAAAATAAACTTTAACTTGACCGGCTGTGGGTGTGAAGTGACTCAAAGTGTCAAACAAACTCTCACTGTACTTTACTTCCAGTTCTTATGTACAGGGCCTTTGAAACATACAGTCATATTTGTTTTCAATCAAAATTAGTGGCAATTTGCTATATTATTTTTGATATTCTATAGGTACTGATAATATCTGTCAGAAGTAACGTTGCAGATCAAATGAATTGATATATGATTACGTAAGAGTAGATATATTAATTTTTCTAGTTAAGAATTTTCCTACGAAAATTTGGCAGATTTATACCACTTTAAAAGAATAAGGGTGGATAGGTTAAATATATTTGTATATTTTTTAGCACCACGCCTTTCTACCGGTTAGGGTTATAAGCATATGTACTAATTACGCTAACGTGTTAGGGATGAGTAAAGTTGAATTTAGAGTGTGTACCCACATTTAATTGACGAGAGAGGGGAACACACTTTAGAAAAAAAACATCCTCGGTAACGGGATTTTAACCCTAATATCCGCGTCATCGGTAGTTCATTCTATTGTGAGAGTGACGCCTTAGACCATGCACCCTCATCGCAGTGGGAAATAAGGTATAATTTAGAGGAACTGTACCTACGTTTATATGAAGGGAACGTGGGGAAATGTTTAATAAGAATACTCTCAGTTCACCCAACTGAGATTATTGAGCCCTGACGTATTCACCAGAAGACAAGACTAGATGAGATTAAAATTTAGTCTGTTTGACCACTGGTGTGAGCTAAGACTCGTTTATATTGTAACACAACATATTGGCCAACACGATCTCAACAAGTTATGTTACAATATAAACGCACTCCCAACTTGTTGGGGATGTCATCCAACATGTTTGTGTTGGGAGAGCCGGTCAGAGCCAACAAGTTGTGCTGGGTTGTGTTGGAGATAATAAATGACCAACTCAACATGTTGGCCGAGTTGGGAGGTTCTGCTCATGCGCCATCGAGTTGAATGAGTCTCTAGCCTTGGCGAAGCACGTGTTTTGTTTTCAGCTTAGTTTAACTTTTAAAATCGGGGCTTGCATATTTTGTGGTCATAGAATAGAAAAATGTTAATACAGTTGAACTAATTGATTTATATCAAAAATATTGTGTTCTTTGTGATGTTACATGTGTGCAAAACAATAAACTCCACTTTGCAAATGTAGGTAATTCATTATTCCCATTTACACATCTTCAATTCAACGTTTAGCGGAAAAAAAACCCTTCAAACACCCTACCGTTTCTTACGGTTTGGTTTTTTCTGCAATATTAAACTTCCTGTCAACACAATAAATGAAGAAACTGCAAGAAATACGTCGCTATCAATGGTTAGAAATGTGTGGGCTAATTAAAAAAAGGCGAAGGACCCGGGATGTTGGTCCAACAATTTGGAGAAAGTAAATGCAGCTTACATTTCCATATGTCTTGTTTCCCAACATGTTGGGTTCAACTTGTTACATAGTAAACGAGACTTTACACATATCTGCATCGTCATCACCACCAAGAGTCAACCCATGTCCCCTTTACTTTTGATAGACCACTCCACCCCCTTGATCACGCGGACAGATCCAAAATAGAAAATAGCCCTTTCCTCCACCCACAGGACTTTCCATATAGATATTGATTAAACATAAATAAATACTCTTTGTTTTTACTTCTGCGAATAAACAAAGCCCTTTATTTTCAGGCTCACAATACTGGATTGCCAGTGACGAGGAGGTCGGGATTTGAATCTTGGCCGGAAATATTAGGGGTGGTTTATATATTAAAGGTTTACCATCTTCTCTACACTCTGAGTGTACTTTCTCTAACCTGCTTTCTTCATCCTTAACCCGTATATTAAATCACAAACAAGTGCTTGAATGTTAAACTAGCCTACTGATTACGGGGACGTCGGGGTTTGAATCCCAGTCCTGTCATTGAGGATGGTTTTTCGTAAATGGTTTCCCACTCTCCTTCAGCGTAAAGGCGGGTAGATTACCTCTAATATGCCTCCTTTCTCATTCCTACACCATTAGAGTACTATTATCATATATGCGTATAACCTGAACAGGTAGTAAGATTTGGGGATTTAAAAAAAAACCTTAACTTCAGTGTTATTTATTGTATTTACTTATTCGAGGTATTTAACGTACACTTTTTGAACTGACTGATTATATATGAACATGAGAATTTCTATGAGTGAGAGCGAAAGTAACTACCAATTTTTCCTGGAAAGGTATTTTCACGTACCTTCCAGGGTTCTTTTACATACCACAATTTACATGGAACCGACGGCTTTACTTGCCCTTCAATGGAAGTTATGCTACGTATTTTTTTTTACTAAAAAAAGTCGACCTGGGCTGGTTTTGAACAAACGAAATCGGATCCCGAGGCGAGCACTTTACCCCAAGATTACCGAGGATGACTTTACAATTTCTCTCTCAGACATTTAAAAAAATGTTTCTGGTTACATTAAGTTAAATGGAAAAATAAAATTAACTCAATCTATAAAAATAGACCAGAGACAACGTCAACCGATATTTTTCTCATACTCTATCTCTTTCATCGGTATAAATGCCTTCATAAATATCTGCCATCCACTCATTTACACTAAATTATGTTTGGTCACAGCTTCCTAATAATCATAGTAGCAGGCGTATGAGATGTAGGCCTACACAATGGCATATATATAATATTAATATTACTCTCCATAAATTGCAGCACTAGAGCAGCCAAGTGCCCTGCCGTGGCATCTCATATTAATTTGAAATTTTGTGGAGCCATGTTAAATTGTTGGCCCGTGTGAAGTATACACCTTAGGTTTTATAGTCGATAGTTAAATATCAAGTTTAGAATGTTATTATTTCTGTATGGGGTATACACACATGTTAATATCATTACATACTCACCGATGGTCTAAAACATTAGGGTTCGGCCAGACTGACGAGCGAGCGACTGAGTGACCGGGTGGCCAAACTGGGGAGTGAGCGACTGAGTGACCGGGTGGCCAAACTGGTGAGTGAGCGACTGAGTGACCGGGTGGCCAATACTCTGGAGTGAGCGACTGAGTGACAGGGTGGCCAAACTGGTGAGTGAGCGACTGAGTGAAAGGGTGGCCAAACTGGTGAGTGAGCGACTGAGTGACAAGGTGGCCAAACTGGTGAGAGAGCGAACGAGCGCGTACTTAGCAGACTTATCCTAGATCATTAGAAAAAATGTCTCTGTCAAAGACACTTGGTACATCTCTTGGGGGGTTGTCAAGTAGCTATTGACGAGACGATTCGGTAAAAATGCAAATATTTGTAGTGTCCTGAAGTGTGTTAAAACCAGATTAGTCGCATCAGTGGCGGATTGGTGCCCTGCACTCGATAACTGTTGACTGGGAGGCAAAGGTTCGAATCTTGGCTCAGTAACCTGAGGGTGGTTTTAACAACTGATTTATTGTTGTGGTTTTTACACTCTCTCTCCAAACTAAAGGTGATTCATATTTTTGAAAACCTACTTTAATTATAATATTTGAAGTATTTTAACATATCGGGTTTACATATATACATTATATTATTTATGGTCTTACCAATTAAATTAGGCCGTTAGTAGCAAGTGTGTTAAATCTATAAACAATAAAAATAAATTTATACTCATAGAATTCAATATACAAATATTTAGTATAGTTAGTATAAATGAGAAAGAGTTTTTGTGAAATTAAAAGCTTTTACTATAGTTCGTCTATATAGATTAATTAAAACAAAATAAATTGTTGATTAATACACAAACGATTTTTGATATCAGAACATAATTAAATAACACATTAAAAATGTGAGTCAAGGTCACATACATTCATTCTGTTTCTCTTACTTGGCTAACCTAGTTACTTGCACCATAACTTATTGCATATTTTTCTTTTATTCAGTCCTGAGGATGGCGTCGTTGATGTGCCTAAACATGTAGAAATTTTAAGGCTGTCTCTACGCTGCCTACAAAGGAGCAAGGGAGTTTCAGATAAGATAGTAGAATTCAATTTAATTGTTATATAATTCAACATTTCTTCAATATTTCAATTTTCTTAATATTTCTTTTCAATTATATTTCAGCCAAACATTAGTCCTCTAGTCATTTGTTACTAATTATCTATATAGTTTAATTAAGTTAAGGTGTTTGTTTTTTTCGTTATCTTTACTTGTTAATCATTTATGTGACCTTGAATCACATTTTTAATGTGTTATTTTAATAATGTTCTGATATCAAAAATTGTTAGTGTATTAATCAACAATTTATTTTGTTTTAATTAATCTATAAAGACTTACTATAGTAAAAGCTTGTAATTTCATAAAAACTATTTCTCATTTATACTAACTATAATAAATATTTTTATATTGAATTCTATAAATATAAATTAATATTGCTTCCTTATTACAATATAATCATATTTTTCAAAAATAAAAAAAGTCAAATATTATATGAAATCTAAAAGTTTTCCTAGCACTCAATGAACCAACATACAATAATATGGCCTAGCGCCTGTAAACTAGACTGTACCAGCTTAAGCATGCACGCTTAATAAATAGAACCAGTTCTTTCTTTCAAGCGCGCGCGCTCGGTCGCTCGCTCAGTCACAAGGTCCGTGAAGTTGCAGCACCACTAACGGAACAAATTCTGAAACCTCTGTCAATATTTAGTGCTGAATTTGTGCCACATAATTATCCTATCCCCATAATTTGTGCCGCTATAATTTTCGGGTAAACATAAAATAACTCTGGTTGCTGCCAACTTCACGTAGCAGCACCCATAATGGTATAAATTCTGAAAACTATGCCAATATTTAGTGCTGAGTTTGTGCCACAAGAATATCCTATCGCCATAATTTGTGCCACTATATTTTTCGTGAAAACAACAAA
Organism: Timema monikensis; assembly: GCA_902151445.1. Taxonomy (NCBI): domain Eukaryota; kingdom Metazoa; phylum Arthropoda; class Insecta; order Phasmatodea; family Timematidae; genus Timema; species Timema monikensis. Next base: position 92,382 of record CABFVZ010001040.1, on the reverse strand, counting down.
AAACAGTGGGTGCTGCTGGAAGAACATAGAACGGCACAAATGTTAAAACCTATGCTAATATTTAGTGCTGAATTTGTGCCACAAGAATCTCCTATCCCCATAATTTGTGCCACGTAGTTTTCGTGAAAACGCCAAAAAACACAGTGAGTGCTGCTGGCAGCACCCATAACAGCACAAATTCTGAAACCTAAAGGCACAAATTCTGAAACCTAACGGCACACAAATTCTGAAACATATGCCAATATTTAGTGCTGAATTTGTGCCACAAGAATATCCTATCCCCAGTATTTTTGCCACGGTAGTTTTCGTGAAAACGTCAAAAAACTTAATGGGTGTTTCTGGCATCACCCATAACGGCACAAATTATGAAACAGATACTAATATTTAGAACTGAATTTGTTCCAGAAGAATATTCTATCCTTTAAATTTGGGCCATGATAATTTTCAATCAAACACATAAAAACGTTGTAGGTTCACGCTGTAATTCCATCCTCGAAGGCCGCTGCATTTCTCTTTTCCCTCTCAATACAGTGTTCTGACTACACATCTCTGTCTGGGAGTGAATGTTTAAACCAGGGGTGGGAAAACTTTTGACACTAGAAGTCCGCATCACATGTCCCTTCACGGATTTCTATTAAGATTTCACATTGATTTTACTGTTGTACGGTACATTTTTACAAACTTTTGCCAAAATGTAAAAGTACGTTACAATTACATAGATCGATGAGATTAGTTAATTAATATGAAAATTTATGCTTTTAAATGATTTTTTATTTTAATTAATCAAAATACACCTCATTTGGGGTTTCATAAGCTCACACAACGTTTTCTTTTAAAGTTAAAGATCTGACCTTACCCCTAAAAAACTAAGAATAATTTTCTTAAGGGTGAAAATAGATTTTTTTTTATCGTAATTTGCTTTAATTATTTTGATTAAAATTCATATTTTAGTACAATATATATTACTAACAAATAGGTGTGTCTAATTTTCCCGGGGAAATAATTTAGATGGTACCTTGTACATGCTAGTATTTCCAATTTTTAGTATAAGATGATATGTATTATCAGTTTATCGCACATTTAGTAGTCACAAATCACTAAATATTGGTAAAGGTTTCAGAATTGATGCCGTTACCGGTGCTGCCAGCAGCAGCCTCTGTGTTTTTTTGACGTTTTCACGAAAACTATGTTGGCACAAATTATGGGGATAGGATATTCTTGTGGCACAAATTCAGCACTAAATATTGGCATAGGTTTCATAATTTGTGCCGTTAGTGGTGCTGCCAACCTCACGGACCTTCACTCGCTCCAGTCTGGCCAACTCTTATTACAATCATTGTGTTCTATTTTATATTTTAGTCACTCGCGCGCTCACCCAGTCTGGCCGTCCCCTGAATCTCGTGTTGGACTGGACTGACGGTGACAGCAGATCAAGATTCGAATCCCGATCGGTTACACTGAGGGTGGTTTTCATAAAATAATTTCTCACCTTACCTCCACGTAAATGAAGATACATTTTACCTTAAATTATATCCTATTAATCCCTATTCCGTTAGCGTAATTAAACTATGCATACAAATCGAACCGGCAGCTCACTAAGACGCGGTGATAAAAAAGATAGTCGTGTTTTGTAAATATAATAATTTGCTCTATTTTATAGACCATATACGCTAGATTAATTTGATTTAATGTTTCTGTCCCTACCCAGATGCAAACTAAGAACTACCAAAGTGTCACTTAGCAAAGTCCATTACATGAGAACATCCATTAGATTTACTAGGGAAATCATTTCTCCTTTAGTGGTCTAGCAAGTATAAATATTGTTCTCAAATCGCTGACCTATTTTACAGTCGAATTATGGGTGACCTGGTGGTCTAGGGGTAAGGTGTCAGACTTCTATGCTGGCGGCCGGGGTTCAATCCTCGGTCCCGGCACAGATTTATCTGAGTGCCAAACCCTTCCTTCACCTCTGAGAAGACATCTTGTGAATGTGAGGAATGCCAGGCCGCCACCGTGGTTCGGATTCCACGTTAAACTGTAGGTCCTCCATTTCATCTCACAATCACTCTACCATTACACATTAGCGTAAGTGCGTATAACCCGAACGGGTAGTGAGACGCGGTGCTAAAAATACTAATAATACTAATAATAATAATAATAATATAATAATAATAATACAGTCGAATTTGATAAAACCAACTATTACGTACAGATTTTATTACTATTTAGGTTACCATATTAGTTATAAAAATGAATATTAATTCCGAGGAAGAACATAACATTACAGTTTCTGTAACTGAGCTGTTAACAAGACCCTTAGCAGACGTAGGGCCGTAGGCAAACTTTGTTTGCGAGGCCTCCATTTATTTGCCTTCTCTCCTCCCCCGCAAACCAATCAATTAACTTAAATCTTGTTTAGTGGTATTAAAGTAGTTTGCCACTTTATTCCAATTTTAAACTGTATACGGTATCAGAAAATGCCCTAAAAGGTTAATACATGTAATAATGAATGTTAAAAGTGGTGGGGTTGTTTTTATACATAAAGGGTTGATTTCTACAAAATCTTTTTTTAGAATTTTCCCCCCAAGAACTTGATATAAATAAAGATACAGTACAGTACAAGTGTGCCAAGTTTGAATTAAATTAGTTAATGCGTTCAAAAATTGTGAGGCATATCCACCACAGGCTGACCGACGAACGATATGTTTTTACACTTTTGACAAAACTTGCTAGATAATATATACATGAAGCCTGCTATAGGAGCACGCAAGCAGAACTTCCACATGCCAGATTGTTATTCCCCATTATCACCTAAGCAAGTGCCGGGCCCTGTGTGGTCACGCCGTTTGTTCTACCAGCGGCCCTGACAAAAAGTTATGACAGACGTTTTAGACTGGGGTATTTAACGTGCACTTTATAAGCACACAAATTATATCTGGACAGAAGATACAATCTCCTCTGGACAGTACGCATTATCACTTAGAACTCATGGATATCAAAATGAACGTGAAAACAAATATAAAATATATTAGTCACCCCCATCCGGCATCGATGAGTGTCCCCTAGACATGTCGTCAATCACTTTAACTAATTAGCCACAAAAGAAGAGCTCAGTTTTTTTAATAATATGTTTAGCAGCAAGGTTATTAAGAGTCTAAATTAAAGGGCTAAATAAGGTAGTTTAGAGGAAGTGCAGCCAAATTAGCGTGGAGAAAGAATGGTAAAACAACGGTGATAGTTCCCATTGTCATTTGATTTCAAAGTTCTAAGCTTGACTTCCGATAAAATTGGAAAATTAAACACTAAATTATACATTAATTATTTGGAATCCAACCACAATATTTGTCGTTGAATTACATGCACATTCTTTAAAAAAAAACCAAATCAAAACGTCATGTTCGCTTCTATGAAACATATTTATGCACCATACTTACGGACAATGATTTCGTACTTTATTCAGTAGCTAAACTTGTATTGAATAAATATCACAGAATCAACAGTTGATTAGTTACTACAAAATAAATCAAGTGTAGTTATATGATAATTGTTTTCATTCTTGTTTTTTCACTTTCTCTCTACACCTCCTGAACAAAGTATTGAAATCGTAAAAAAAATAGAACTCGAGATTTTGAATGTCGACGTTTCTTGATCCCCTGAAACCAAAAAAGTGGTTTTCGCAATCCCGCCTGTCCGTCTGTACCTTGGGTTACAACCGAAACTATTACCGATTGAGCTAAAACTTGGTATCTAAAGTTTTCCTAGGGTCCCCCGAGTTTTTTTTTAAATTAGATCTCTAGCCCTAAATTTAAGGGTAGTTTAATGAAGAGCAAAAGAGAAAAAAAAAATATTTTCTCAAAATTTGCTCTGACAATATTGATTTAATTTTGTATCTAGACAACTATTATCATTATAAACAAGTTGCCAACTCTAATTTTATCATTAAAATGACTTTGAGGATATTATAGTTAGGGTAAATTTTCCAGTTTTGGTAATTTCTTCCCAACTATTTTGATTACGAAACAACTAACTTATCGATGTAAATTTATTCTGTCAAAGAAAAAAAATTGTATTTGAAATATATTATATAAAACAAAAAATTTCTTAGATATAAGCACACACACACACACACACACACACACACACACATATATATATATATATATACTTTTTAATTCATTTGAAAATGAATTTGAGTCTTATGCTCGTTGGTGGACAAAGATATTTCTCTTTACTAAATTTTTCTTTAACAGTGTTCCTAGTTCATAATGACCTAGAGTTAGTAAGTAACAATGTATATTATTTCATCTTTAGTGTAGTGTTTCTACAACAATGTTTAGACCTGTTATTTCGCTTCACAATCTTACGATTTTTATTAAAATGTTTATTTTAAGACAAAAGAGGGAGAAAGTCTGTGTGATACGCCGTATAATTTATTTAATGTTAGAATCAAAATTTTATACTTTATAGTAATTTGAAAGAATTCTGCTCATTTAATAAAACGATGATTCATCTAAAAATATATTTAATTCAAAATACTTCGTTCTAACTAATTTTACTTTGTTTTAGTGGTTTCAAATACAGGAAAATAACTGTTCAATCTACTAATGTAAGACTATTTGAATGTATTCTGCGCATGCATTTGTACTTAAACATCGCTGAAAATTATGACCTACGTTAATACCAATTCACGTACAAGTTTCGACTGTAAGCTCTACACATTTTACTAGCAGTCACCTTAAGTTTGATTCACACTGATAGGTCTGTGTTGGGACTGTGCTCGTACCGTGCTTGATCATGACCTTGGGAAATCACTTCTGAAACGATCCAAGACGACACAGTCACAGCACGGCCTGAGCACAGTCCTATCAGTGTGAATCAAAAACTGTCTTACAAGATAACTCTTATGGGAATGACCTGTTCTAGATTGTTGGCAGCACGAGACAGTCCCAGCACAGTCTGCGCACAGTCCTATAAGTGTGAATCAACCTTTAATAGTTGGTGGTCTACATGCTAATAGTTGGTTTGTACTTAATTCAGTACGGAAGCATCGCTTGTACGTATGAGGCATTATGCAATCATACGACTATATAAAAGCCACGTGTTTTTTTTAGAAATGGTTGCCCCATATTGAGCGGTCGTTCTACAATGCTCTCTCGTTCTGTCTCTCTCTTGCACTGTGGCCTGTTGCAAGAATTGGAAGATAGGAGCGCTGCGTATGTATATATAGAATACAGCGATATTGAAATCGTGGGCCAGACAATAGTTCTCTCCCTTTCCTACCCGTATTGTTGGGAAATAAAACAAACGAGTGACGTAAATACGACGAGTATTGATTACACTGAGTGGCCGAGTTTCCAGCGGACACATCAAGACGTTGTAGGCTACGTGTTATATACAATTCCGTTTATGTTCGCGCCAATCACACATTTCTGCTTTAACTCATATTGGAAATCTTGAAGAGTTATCTATCAATCTTATGCGTTGCCAAAATTATTCTGGGAGTCTGGAACCCTTATTACTGCTAGTATGTGGTGAAGGAACCTTATTCATGAAAAGGAGGGGATTAATTAAAAGGTTCTTTTGAGGAGTTTGTCAACCCCAAGAAAAAAAGAAGTTTGGAGTCCCTATCCCAGAAAATCTTTTAAAATGTAATGCCCTTAAAAGTTATTTAGAATGGTTCTCAGCTGTATTTTAAAAAATGCCCCTAAAAGCTATTTGGAATTGTCTTCCCCGTACAATTTCATTTTAAATTGGATACCTTTAAACACTATTGGGAGTCTGTAGCTATTTTAGAATGCATGCAAGGACCTTTTGCAGCTTCATGTTAGATAATATCAGAAGGGCGTTAAATTAATCTTCCCGATAGCCAAGTTGTGCCTGTGTCATCTACTAAATTTAAGGGGATAATATGAGTGCTTTGAGTACATCAACGTTGGGAGATGATGGACTTGCGTAGAAGGAGATAATGTACTTTTGATGTTATCACTGGCGGAACCAATCGATAACATCGTAAAGATAAATAATCGTGTGTGGGCTATATATAAACACGGAGGAAGAGGCTGCTTTAGCTTAAACAACCATTACATGGTAGTGCGACTTCATATTAAAAAGACGGGTCTGTGTACAGGAAAGTAACAGGTGGTTGCAAGGAATGAAGAAGCCTCACGTTTGTTTGTTGTAGAAATTAGCATCGTCAAAATAAATGCGCAAGGGTATAACTTACAAAAAACATTTAGTGCTAGTTTATTAATTATAAAATACGAGTAGCTAAAGTAAAACAAAACACAATATAGGTTGATTTTAAAGAAATACGCTAGTATTTGCCAATAGATAATATTAGATATAACTATTCACTCCCCCCTCACTATTTATGAACAAGCTAATAGTATACTGTAAGCATGTAAACATTTGGTAAACGAACAACGTAACTATTCACGCCCTGCTCACTCATTTATGAGCAGCTAATAGTAGAATTTACATATGTAAGCACTTGTTGGACGAAGCAACTGTTCAATACCTGCACGATATTTTAAAAACCACCAACTCTTAAGGTAGGATGATCACACAGGAGTTAATGGTAGAGAATACGAGAGAACGAGCATTAAAAGGATTTTCGCTGCCATTCGGATAGGTTCTAGGTGCGTTTAGACCGAGAGGAACAATTTGAGAATCGGTGTGAATCACCATTATCGCAAAATATCCACCCATTCTCAGAAACACTGGTACCCGGGAGTGTTGAGTACTCGTATTTTCACTTTATAGGCAATAAATATAGTTTAAATAGTGAACCATGTAAAATAGTTTTAATGAAGACCAGCAAGTATTAGCTTGTATGTATGGCAGGTGCATTTGTATTCATCTGGAAAATTGTGCAGAATAGAAGGAAAAAGATAAAAATTTGAGTGTTGGAATTTTTACGGCGAAGTTAAACCTACAAATGTGGAACATCTAGTATCTTCCTTAGGCTTATTCCACAAATTTACCCACACATCACTAGAGGATTTTCTTTGACTACGCGGAGTGATATTGAGGGGAGAATTTATAAGCAAAGAACTAACTGAAGGAAACCCATACCACCTTAAAAAAAGGACTACACAAACACACAAAAATAAATGCTACAAAGCATTATGAGAGCAACGTCCAGTTGGTGATTTTGTTTACACTGGAAAATACATAAAAGAGGGGAAAGCACAAATTTACTTTCATGATTCCCTCATAGAGCAAAAACAGGCCGATCATCAGCGAATGTGAACCGAAACTGTGTGGACATTGATGGATGGTGTTCACTCCAGCTTGCAAACTGTTTAAAGGTGCGTTTATACCAAGATAACAAATTAGCCTAAATTATATTTGTGTAATCGTGCTGCGAGCATTCATACTGTATTCTGGTGGGTATTGCCCAAAAGAGCGAGCAAATGCCAACAAGAGCGAGAAAGCATTCTCACTCAATAATCGTCCAGTGAGTACTGGTTAAGCGAGCGAGCAAACATCCGTTCACTCATGTTCAAAAATGTTCGATGGGTTGGCGGTACATCAAAGTAAAGATTTGTTCTTACTGGTTTGGTGTGAACGGGGATGATCGTATAGTTGAAGTTATTGTGGTGCAGTGCAACTAAGATGTTTATTTTTATATACTGATTTTGTTGTTGGAATGATCAAATGAAAATGTTTTAAACCGATAGATGCCTGTAGAGACCGGCCTGTTTTATGGAACTCTGCTCTTCCATTCTATAAAAATAAGAATAAACAAGAGGATGCTTGGATAGAGTTGGCCAATATGTTGGAGACTGAACTTTCAGAAATTAAAAAGAAGATTCATCACTGCTTGCTTCATTTATAAGGGGCAAGTGTGGAAACAGGACCTCAAAATTACTTCATAAATGGGCACAAAAGAAGTTAATAACTGAAAATGGTTTGCATTCGAAAGTTTACTCTTATTAAAAGATACAAATAAGCCGAAATAGACACAGGAAACAGAAAGCGGGGTAAGTAAGTACTTGCAAAAAGTTGCTTATTATTTAGATTAGCCATATTCAATTCATATCAGCTAGACTGGATTTATCGCTGCAAAATGATGGATCAACTGCGAGTAAGAATATATTTGCTCTAGTATGGATGCAAGGTGAGCATTTAAAGTGAACAAGAGCAAACATTGGCGAGCACGCCATGAATGCTCTAAGAATGCTTGCTCGATTGGTCTAAACGATGAAAGACCGCTTGAACACTTGCGTGGAGTATTCTCTATGGTTTGGACGAGCTCGCTCGATTGAATAGCTTTATCAAAGGATTCTTTCGCTTGGTGCAAGTACCTACATGTTTGCCTATCTGCTAAGGAATAAGTTTGGATGGAAATCAAACATGGATTGGAATAATAGTTTGTGCCTACAAATCATAAAACATTATAAAGAGTATATATGTATTTGGGGCCGTACTTGTGAAGAATACAAAAATGATTCAATTAAAGAAAATTACTGGAATGTCATTGAAAACATTATTAAATATTGAGTTGGTTTAATAAAGGAAATATAATCACTTCTAGCATATTATTGACGAGAATGGCCAAAAAATTATGCTACCGAAAACTTACGATGGGGCATGTAAATAGAAATGTTTTGCCACACCATAATTCAATATTTATTGGACAAGTATAAAACAAGATGGAAGGAATTATTATTATTATTATTATTATTATTATTATTATTATTATTATTATTAGCACCGCGTCTTACTACCCATTCGGGTTATACGCACTTACGCTAATGTGTAATGGTAGGGTGATTGTGAGATGAAATGGAGGACCTACAGTTTAACGTGGAATCCGAACCACGGTGGAGGCCTGGCATTCCCCACATTCACAAGATGTCTTGTCAGAGGTGAAGGAAGGGTTTGGTAATCAGATAAATCTTTGCTGGGACCGAGGATTGAACCCCGGCCGCCAGCTTAGAAGTCTGACACCTAACCCCTTGACCACCAGGTCACCGGAAGGAATCAGAACTGATCATTCGCTCTCAAGGTTTAAAACTACGTTCACTACAAGCATTCGCTCGCATTTCCTCGCATTCGCTGTTATACAACTAGCTCTTTTGGTGTAAACGAATTAGTTGCAGTTCTTTAGAGGGTTATTTGCACTAAACACGCTCGAAATAATGCTATTTGAATGGCTATACACTCTTATTAATTTGGTCTAAGCCCAACTTTACACTCAAGCAAAAGCTCCAATCACTGATACTCGTTCTCCCGTTTCCTCTAACGTTCGCTCCAGTGTAGATCTAGCTTTACAAGTGTTGGGAGTTGAAGTAGCCCACAGGGGAGCTTCAAGTTATTCACACTCTCTCCATCCTTCTGTTTTTACCCGTTCTATTGGGAGTTGGAGCAATGATGCAATTACACGGTAGTTCGCGGCGTTTATAACACATGCTGCCAACATTTAACAAACTTTTCTTAGAGTTTTCAATGTTAATCCCGCTTGGGTCAATCGTTTTGTCCGTAAGTGAGCAACTAAATGTGATATCACTTGCGTCAGTTAGCATTCGGTATTAATGTAAAGCTTATTTTGTATTTATTGCTGGCAACAGGATGGTCAGAGCTCGTATCCCGGCTGGGTATATTTCTCTAATTTTTACTTTGTAATTTTATTTTTGTTTTCCATTTATTTGAGGTTTCTAATGGGCAATTTCTGAACCGACATTATATTGGCATAAGAAAATTTTATGAGTGAGAGCGAAAGGTCCTACCGATTTTGTCGGAAAAGTATTTTCAAATACCTTCCAGAGTTCTTATACATGCCCCAATAAACATGGGACGGATGGCTTTACTTCTCCTCCGAAGGAAGTTGTGCTACAGACTTTTATTGATCAAGAAAAATCAGTCGACCACGGCTAGGTTTGAACCCACGAAAATCGGGTTTTTAGGTGAGCACTTTACCCCAAGACCAATGAGGCCAACTTTATCATTTAAAGAAAAAGTATTGTAACCGCAGAAATTTTCGACCCCAAAATTATGACGAATGTTTACGTGTATTCCTAAACCCAAAGAGGTGCATTTTATAATTCTATCTGTCCTCTCGTTATTAGACGCTGTATGAATATATCTAAAACCTTTTTAAAAATGATTTTGATCCTGGCCCTTAAATTAAGTGTAGTTTACTGGTGAGGAAGTTTGTTTTTAATTTACAAAATTTCAAAAATTGCTCCAAATATTTTAATGGATTTCTAAGATATGTATTTGATTCAAAATGGGTAACTGTTATGCTTTTAGCAATAGCCTATACACACATTTATTTATTTGTTTATATTTAAAAAAAAATCTTATCAACCATTTATTTTTGAAACATTTGGGTTTGTTTTGAAAATAGCTATGTATTTGTTCAAAGTTTGTATTTGAGCTCTATTTTACAGGATAAATATTAATGGATTTATGAGAAACGTACAAAAATATAATTTTAGATGTTGTTGGTAATTAGTCATTACTAACTACTAACATTGTATAGAATGAATGTGATTATATCTCTATGTGGGCTTCTAAAATTAATAAATAATCAAGAGAAGATAAATGAGAATAGTGAGTGAGTTTTTTTAGCACCACGTCCTACTACCTGTTTGGGTTGTACGCATATGTACTAATTACGCTAATTCACTAGAGATTAATGAGGTTGAAATTATTGGAATAGTATCCACATTTGCCTGAAGTGAAGGTGGAAACCTTTTAGAATAGAGCACCCTTGGTACAGCCGAACAAGATTCAAACCCCGATCTCCCTATAATAGACAGTCTATTACTAGAGTGACGCTGGCCTGGACCATGCGGCCACTGAATCGGGATTTGTGTTTACTAATCATGTACTGGGAGCTTGTTTGATTTTCTAGGCTAGAGTATAAACACAACCCTTAGAGTAATAAACTTACAACGATATTTTCCCTCTTCCATCCCCCACTAATTTATTCGCGCATTCGACATATACTTTAATAAGGCGAATGTACGAAATAAATAAAAGGGGGTGGAATATGGGAGTTATTAGTTCAATCCTATGGCCTTTTTGTTCACTTGATTTTAGTTCATTATATTTATTTTTTAGGAACACTTTTTTCACACCACGTCTCACTACCCATTCTCATACACATATATAAGTATATGTTTATATATATGTATATATATAATATTTTAATTACTATAATGTGGTAGTGATGAAAACTATAACTTAAAGAAAACGTACTCATATTTGAGTACAGGGAAATTGGGAAACCATTCAGGAATAAAATATCTCTAAGGACACCCGGCTTGGACTCAAACCCCGAATTCTTCATCACCAGCAAATTGTTCTAAATGAGTTTGATATTTAAACCACAGGCCCATCAGTGCGGGTAAAAGGACACTTCAAAGAACATCTGTTCGCAGATATTATACTGGATTGTGATGCACTGAGTCAAATTACACGCTTTTACCACAGCCATCGATGCCGGGATGTTTCTGCGTGTACAGTATATCATCATGCGAGAAGCACTTCCGCTTGTCTCGAGATGCATGGTGATATTTTTGAACGCTAACTATACGTTTGATTGGACTTATGTTGTAAAAAAGAAAAATAATATTGTGTATGTTGCTTCTTTAACAACCTGTCTCTAAGAAATATGGTGTATTTTTTTTTTTGCTCCAAACCTATGCCAACCAGAGGACATCAAGGTGAGTTCTCATGAATGATTGGATGGAGGCTTGACGCTCAAGACCTCGGGTGTTTATTTCTTTACATTTTATTGGATCACCAGTCTATTTTAGAAAAGCCCACTTCGGTGGTCGAATGGTACAAGGCAACACTCGCAACACTCTGGGAATATACTGGATGCTCAATGACGGGGAGATTGGGGTTCAAATACCTGTTGAGTGTACTGAAGGTGGCATGTAATAAATATTTTTTCTACTCTCCATTCACGCCAATGTAGGTACACTTGCTCTAAATCCGAAAGTACTCATCCCTAACACTTTAGTGCAATTTGTATATATATGCGTTTAGCCCGGATGGGTCATAAGACACACTACCAATTTGTTTTTGTCGAAAACCTGTTTCAAATATTTAATTCCTGTATCCAACAAGGATTATATCAGTGGTTAGCACCAGCTAGTCCCATTAGTTGAGTGGTAAGGGTGGCGGTCATTTCATATCAGTGGACACGTGAGCTATGGCGTCAGTATCGTCTTGTCTGGTTTGTTGGTGACAGCGGGGTATGTGTTTAAATCCCGTGTGTACTTGCCGTAATTAATCTTCCTCTCCCCCTTAACACAGATGTGGTAACACATTTTTCTAAATTCTGTCTTCTCTCTCCCTACTGAGGTAGTGTAATTTTACGGATAGCCTGGACGGGACGTAAGACGTGGCGATTAAAAAAAAACTATGACCATACAGAACAATATGGGAAAAAATACCAGTTAAGGCTTGTTTTGACTTAAAGAACACTTTGAAAAAAGTTTATACACAATAAACAAAACAGAAAAAGATAATTATTTACGAATAACTAACAACTATACATGATACAATGACTTTGCAATAGGAACGGAAGATGTAAATAAAGCACACAACTTCGACACGGGTCACGGGTGGCAATACATTTACGGTACTTGGGTTGAATTTAAAGAAAAAATACCTGCATTTAAGTAGTGGAAAACTGTAAAATCATTCGAAAAAAAACCCCTCAGTACACCTTATCTGGTTAGAACCCCAATCTGTCCGTCGTCGACAGTCCGGTCTATTGTACAGTCCACCTGTATCTATTCAACCTGTGGTGCGCAAACCCACGAGGGTACGCAAATTAATCTAACGGGGTACGTACAATTTAAAAATTATATATATATTGTCTATTATTAATATTAGGTGTTTTGTCTTACGACAAATCAATTCTTTTGTCAGTAAGCTCATACCACCAATATGCCGTCCTCTAACTCCTCTTTCAGCTCCCAGAGTTTTATTATTTCCCTCTAATCATCCAATATTTGAATCCTCCTTCCTCATAAGCTCCTATTGCCCTCGACCTTTCTTTCTATGACGTCATGCAGAAGACAGTTCCTCCTAAGAGTGTGTCCGAACCAGTTTGCTTTGTATCAAAGAATGTACACCAAAAAAACTTTAGGGTTACAAAGTTGTATATAAATTATATCTGAGGTTACGTGAACAAAAAAAGGTTGAATACCGCTGCGCTTAGACCATATAGCCACTGAAGCGCCTGCAAAGGTTTATTATATTGAGCCATATCTAACAGCGACTGCAAGTAAACAGAACGGTTATGTGTGTAAGAGAGCAAACACATTGTGGCTAAGTCCACACCGGTGTAAAATGACAATATACACTCCTTTTACCTTGAAAGGTAGCAAGCTTATCTTAACAGGTTACACCGTGTTGCATATTATGAGAGATTACCATAATGTAATCAGTCAAGGTAAGTAAGACTGTTACCGCACACCATTGCTTAATCGTTAGCGTGTCTGTCTACTTAGATAAGGGTCTGTGATTACTGGCATGGACGAAACAAATATCACTTACGAAGTGAGGATTTCGCTTTTTACAGTGTTTAATTGACGACCCGCCTCGGTGGCGAAGTTGGCTAACGCGCTTGTCGTGTTAAGCTCGACTGCTGAGGACGGGGAGATCGAGGTTCAACTATCAGTCGGGTGAACTNGCTGAGGACGGGGAGATCGAGGTTCGAATCTCGGTCGGGTGAACTGGGGGGGGGTGGGGTTCCTAAATGGTTTTCCACTCTCCCTCCACGCAAATGCGGGTTCACTTCCTCTAATTCACCTTCCCAATTCCTAATCCATTAGCGTAATTAGTACTTAAAGCGTATAACTCGAACGGGTAGTAAGACGCGGTGCTAAATATTATTATTATTTAATTGACGGCCGGGGGAACTGGGTGTTGTGCTTGATCTAGATTTAAGTTAGTTTATATGTAATGTATTGATATAATGAGTCGGTTCCAAAAGTGCACTCTAACCACCTTAAATATAAATATAATAATAAGCCTGCTTCTTTTCAGTAAAAACGGAGTGTATGTATTGAATTAAATTGTAACTGGCCAGACGCCCGTTTCGATGGCCGATTGGCGTAAGGAGTCACTCTAACACAAGACTGGACTGATGATGACGTGGAGTTAAAAGCTCGAGTCCCTGTCGAGTGTACTGAAGGTGGTTTTTACTAAATGGTTTTTCACTCTACCTACACTCAAATGCAACACTTCCTCTAAATCCAACCTTACTAATCCTTATCACACTAGCGTAATAGCTCATATACGTATAGTTCGAATGAATAGTGGTACGTGGTGACAGAAACCACCACTGGCCAGAAAGGTCAGTAAATATCGCTAGAAATAGAGGGATGTGTTCAAGGATAGTACACTTCTAGATTACGTCAAGGATCCATTTCGAGTAGCCACTAATACTGCTGGATAGTAGTTACAAGGGGTGGTGATTATGTGCAGGGGACTTATATCAGTACGTTTATTTTCTTACTATTTAATAGAATTCTACGGATTCATAAGCTGACGTAGCGACATTTCATGCCTTATTCAAGTCACATTTCACGCTCCCATCTGGCGATGTGCTGAGGTTTTTATTTGTCACCTCGTCGGACTACCTGTTCAGGTTATGCTTGTATAGTATGATTAATCTAATGGGGTAGGGATGAGGAAAGATACATTTAGAGATAATCTACCCACATTTGCATGGAAGGAGAGTGGGAAACCATGTAATAAATAACTTTAAGTAGATTCAACGGGGATTTGAACCGGGTATCTCCTCATCCTCAGCAGGCCAGACTAACACGAGAGTGACGCCTTAGACCATTAGGGCTTCTGATATTTTGTTTGGTAACAAGCGTTATTTGTCGTTCCACATTAATCAACAAGGCCTTAGCCTGAGATAAATATTCATATTTAGGTTAAGAACACAATCACTCGAACCTTTATGAGTTAAACCAATAATAGTAATTTATCAGAGAAGCCACAAACCGTAACCGATCAGATTGTATACGTCTGGTCGCAATTCAATTTAAAAAAAAAATTGAACGCAAATTTATCAAGAAAGGTTAGCCAACTATATACTGCAAGTTTACCTTTAACCTTGATTAAAGCGTTGATGGTGATTTTTGTTTGGTTGACAACAATCAACAAATAAATTCAATATATATGTATTAAAGTATGGTGAGTCAACTGTGTAATATATTGTATTTCAATCCACTAAGATTTTAGAGTCATTATGCTCTCGGATTTGTGTAAATAAAATGCTAATAGAAACTCACGTTTCTCTGTTTATGATTGTTGGAAAGTGGTCCTTATTGGCAGGAGAGTTGAACTTGATTGTCCGTAAGCGACAGACTGTTGGTTCGATCACGGCACATGGTGATACTAAACGAGTTCAAAAATCCTCTCTTCCCCCTGAAAGTAGACCACACACGAAACAACTTCAGCGTCGGTAGCAGACGAGCTACCCCTCTTAGCGCGTTGCACTCTGGTGGCTGGTTCATGCAAGACTGTGCTGTGTGGCCACAAGATCGTCTGTAGGTTCCCCCGGAAACAGCCTTTCTCTACACATGCGCGAGTATTGAACTAGGAACATTGGTGAATATTAACAGGAGAATTGGACTTCAAGTTTGTGCGCGGGTGTAGACACAGAACAAGAAACAAAATGAAAGATAAACGTTCGCATATCTGTCAGGTATATATTAAGGGGGCGTTCAAACGCGTAGTAGAAGTTCATCTGTCCCAGAATATTTTAATAGTAGTTTGTTAATTAAAACAAAATATGTACCCCAAAGTGAGTTCAAAATAATCTACAGTGCGCTAACGCGCTTCAGATGATCGAATGGCCTGAGGCGTCACTCTCGCAATATACGGGAAGATCGTAGTTTGAATCCTGGTCAGGTGTGCTGTGGGTGATTTTTCCTAAATGGTTTTCCAATCTGCCTTCACTGAAATGCAGGAACACTTGCTATATATTCAACCTTCATAATCAATAGCATACTAACTTAATTTGGTACATACGCGTATAGCCTGAACTGGGGGTAGGACGTGGTGCTATAAACACACATACACACACAAAACAGTGCTTTATACCATACACATTTATATAGACATCCTACATTTAAAATATATGTTACTAAACAATCGCACAAACTTTCTCATATTGTGTATTATAGCTTGGAAGAAAATTTAAAAATTGTTTTAGCAAACTAGCATTAAGTATGTATTCTTCATAAAAACAAACACATCATATTGTTAATCACATTATACAATCTTTATATGTAAATATCCAAATGATTAAATTATTTTTAACAAATTTCAAATTTTCAAAAATATGCTATTCGTAAACTACCCTAAAGTTATTTTTAGTTTAAAATAAATAAAAACATGTTTCTATTTTATCATGATAAACTATTCCAAGATACCAATTTTGAACTTAATCTTGAGGCAAATTTCAAATTTGCTATAATTTGTCGTAAGTTAATTACCCTTAAATTAATTCATTATAGAAAAATATAGGTAATTATTATTTATCATGTAAAATAGCCCTCCAATACCAATTAAAAAAATCGTTAAAACTATTTTCAAAAGACTCAAATTTTACAGAAATCATTTATCAGTAAACTACTATAATTTTTTTTAAAAGAAGTATATTTAATTATTTAAAATGTAAACACTTTACAAATACCCATTTTGCACTTAATCGCTATAGACCTTTTTTCAAATATCTAAATTTAAAAAATAATCAGCTATTAGTAAACTTATTTTAAATGTATTTCCCTCAATAAACAAGTAAGTGTTTTTTTTCTTGTCAAAGTCAAACCTCCCCAGCCCAAGAAACAAGTAGCTTATACAGTTTTATCTGTCATGTCAATTCCCTTGCCCCCAGATATGCATAAATTTAAACAACTCCATTAGTCATTTTCAAAATTTACAAATTATCCAAAATACCATAACTTTTTTAAATCCAAAAACCAAGTAAGTAGAGAGGTTAATACTCCCTAGGCAACCATTTTAAACAAACTTATTTGAGCTATTTTAGAAAAATATGAAATTAAAACAAATCATTTATCAATAGACTACTCTTAATTTGAGGTGTAGGGTCAAAATCAATAAAAGGTCTCAAGTTATTGCCCTATAGCATCTAAATATCAAATTTTAATAAAACACATCAAACAATTTCAGATCTGTGGCCGTGGACAGACAGACATGGGGATAAACAATAGTAAAATCCAATGTTGCAAGAACGGGCGGGTACGGGGGTAAATTTACCCCTGCCCCCCCAAAAAATAGTATATTAAAACTTGTAGATAATGTAAACATCTTATTGAGGCAAGATAAAATGTTCACACTAAGTTAACATAATTAAACTAAAATATGCTTGGATCACACACTGAAGAGATATTGAAAACTCTGATAGTGTTACCAGCTACACCAGCTACTGCAAAAAGAAGTTTTTCAATTCTTGGACGCATTAAAAGCTAGCTTCGCTCCCCAATGAGGCAATGTGGACTAAATTCCCTGAGAAGATCAACAAAATTGAAATTGCAAAATTGGTTAGTGATTTTATAGCTAGTAACAAATATAGGGAAAATATGTATGGGAACCTACTTTAACTTTCAGTGTTTCATAATATTTATTTGAGCCACATCAGATATAATTTTTTTTGTGTGTAATAATTCCAAAGCTTAGAATTACTAAAATAAATGAGAAAAATGCACAATGGGACCATCAAATACAGATATCCCTCGTTATACACGACCTCACTTTACGCGTTTTCACTATAACGCGATTTGAAAGAATAAAAAATAATACAGTCACCCTGTGCTGTGGTGGCGTTACCTTGTGTACACACCTTCCAGTGAGGGCAATGATCTTTACTGTACAGTTTTGTGTTAAGGGGGTGGTATTGACAACATTGGAGATGCATGGGTAGAAGTTAAACAGTCCTGTATGAAGGGAGTTTGGAAAAATATTTGGCCTGAAGTTTATGATCCTAATTATTTTGATCTTTAACACGAGCTTTCCGATTCAAAACATAACATCGATGGCATAGCAAGATGTTGGATTTGAGGACATAGACTGGTCAGATGTGGATGAATTTCTCCAATCCCACTCAACAAAACTCACTAATGAAGAAGATCTTCTAGAAATGGAGAACGACATAAAGGATTAAGAGGAAGAGCCTTATGTTGTTGAGTATATCAAATAAATTTCATAAAAAAATCTGATTTATTTAAGTACATTGACAGTGCAATTATAATAATTGAAGAGAATGACCCTAACATGGATAGAAGCGCCAAAGTTGTCAATGAGATCCAGACTTATTTGGCTTGCTATAAAGCACTCTATAGGGAGAGTAAGAATGCTGCCCCTCATTTGAGTCTTGACCACTTCATCAAAGAAGTTGAAAATCCTCAGTCTAAAGACCCAGGGCCTTCACAACAACAAAATCTTACCATTCCAGGGTCTTCAAGAGAGCAGGAGCTTACCGTCCAAGGGTCTTCAAAAGAGCTAAAGCCAAAGGCCTTCAAGAGAGAAAGAGCCTACCGTCCTAGGGCCTTCATGCCAGCAAGAGCTTACCATCCCAGAGCTTTCAATAGAGCAAGAGTCTACCATCCAAGGGCCGTCAAGAGAGCAAGAGCTTCCCACGCAAGTGCCATCAAGAGAGTGGGAGCCTACCGCCAAGAGAAAGATAGTGATAATCTATATTTGCCAAATCCAGTTAATTTATCACGCGATTGAAGATTAACAGTAAATGTACCTGTGGCATTGTATTAATTAGATACATTATTTAAAATTGTATTTGTTTACAAAGTTCAGGGGATTGAAGATTGACAATATGTGTAGGCTACCTATAGCATTGCACTAGTTAGATAAATTAATAAAAATGGGATTCATTTACAAGTCTTAGGTTTTTATTTACTTTTTCCTTTGGAGTAATCCTTATATCACCCATGTTAAAATCAATTAACTTGCGTTTTCGTGTAACGCGATTATTTATCAGAGCCAATTACTCGCGTAGTGTGAGGGACAGCTATATAACATTTCCCTGGTCTTTTTTTAAATCTCAAAACGGTTATACCCTATAAAATCACATGATTAATTCTACCCTCGTCCCCCCCCCCCCTGCCCCAAATATAAACGTTCCTGCGCTACAGGTAAAATTTACCTTTTTGGATTTCAACAGACATAAAACGTAAATATTCATCATAATCTCAAGATAAAAAATTTATTTTCACTATTACAACACTTTATTTTGCTATGAGAAAGGAAAATATGCGGGAAAACGTAAAATTTGCTTATTTTCGACAAGGTTTTATGGAAATGACTGCAATTATTCTATTATTATTATTATTATTATTATTATTATTATTATTATTATTATTATTATTATTATTATTATTATTAGGTGACTAGTAAAATAAACTTGATCTGGCCTTCCACTTAATAATACAGTCATCTGTTTCTAAGGCAACATCAGAAATTTAAAACTAATTTGAGAAATTCTTGTTGTTGTTTTGAGCATTTATTCCCATGATAAATATCACAGTGTGAGAGTTGTCATTTTGAGGACTGTGGCACCCTTGATTGGTAAAAATTAATAGAGATGAACTTAATCTAAACATTACGCACGAGACAATAGCTTAAACACGCAGTAGTGGATTGATGATCTCCAAACTACAGCCCACGGGCCACATCTGGCACGCCACCAGATTATATCCAGCTCGTTCCAAGATTTGATCAAAAAACAAATTCATTGTTTCTCATATTTATTTCTTAACCACGCAGTTTATTTGACACGTCCAGTTTTTGTCCGCACGCGTGTTTCCCCCCATGACACCAAGCCAGAGTGCTGTCGGAATTGCAAAACCTCATTTTCAGTCGCTGGTGCCATTCCTTATACCTAAAACAGAATGGCTTGACTGTGACGATTTTTAGGTAGTTCCAAGTCACCCGGTAGAGTGTTATAAAAGTAATGTCCCGAAAGATGTTACCTAATTAAAAAATAAATAATGATATTGACTAATAATTATTATAAATATAATTTAGCACGTTAGTCATCAAACTGTTAGGAAATACCGTGATCGAGCAGGCTTAAAGCCCTTTAGTGTTCTTCCCAAACCTTGAAATCAGCGTTAAACATTGAGGATTGGAAATGGTTTTGTGATTACCTCCGAAACTGGGGTGAAGATGATTACATGCCTTTTGCACCAAGTGATAATTTTGTGGGGATAGTTCTGAAACCAAACTACCAAAATGCTAGGGTCTGGTCACTCTCTTAGAACGTTCTTTCAGACGATGAGCATTGTCAGAAAATTTCTAAGAAGCCGTGTTGCATCAGAATATTCATTTGTCTCACAGTAAAGAGAATGATGTGGATTATCAAAGGAGAGGGCGAGTCATGGAATGGCAACTATTTAAGAAAAGTCGTTTTGCAATAAAGCTTAATTACAATAATTTTATCAAATATCAATAACACCATCAAGCCAAAGCAGGTTTGTTTTCTCCACGACAAAGCCTTATGTTTCAAGGCAAATGCAACACAGGAACTGTTGTGAAAAAATGATACTGACCTAACCGAAAATTCTGAATGTCCAGGTGGATCTCTTGAGCTGAATGTAACTTAGCATTTTGGGGCTGTTATCAAGGATGCTGTTGAGGCTTTGATGATTACGGATCTTAACAACAACCAGTAGTCTTGAGCCACCCATATAGGACATCAAACAACCATTCTTAATGACAAGGAGAGAGATACGGACACTTTTAACACTTATTACGTTCTTATCCTAAAATATTGCGTGCCATTTGGGAGGACAATGGTGGACACACCTCATACCAACGTAAGCATATGTATAACAGATTATTAAAGTTAAACATAGTCGCTGCATTAGAATGGTGTATACCATTTTATTGTCACAGAACAATTAATGATATTTTTGAAATAGGCACATATATTTCCTTTAGAAACAACAACTTAATTCCCGGAGGTGTATACATTTTTTCGTTAGCAAGTGTTTTCATAATATACCCGCTTTGGTGGCGTAGTTGGCTAACGCGCTTGTCGTGTTGAGCTCAACTGCTGAGGACGGGGAGATCGAGGTTAGAATCTCGGTCGGGTGAACTGGGGGTGGTTTTTCCTAAATTGTTTTCCACTCTCCCTCCACGAAAATGCGGGTTCACTTCCTCTAATTAAACCTTCCCAATTCCTAATCCATTAGCTTAATTAGTACTTAAAGCGTATAACCCGAACGGGTAGTAAGACGCGGTGCTAAATATTATTATTTTCATAATATAACCAATTCCAGTTAAATCTAACCTACTTCTTACACACTTTGTCTAACCGCCCATCTGGCCTACCCGCATATTCACACCTTTTTGTTGTATACCACGTCTCAATACCAAACCCGACTACCCGCATATTCACACCTTTATTTTATGACTGAGTATTAATAACAGTTTGGTTTAACTATTACATTAATTATTCTGGTGAAATAGTAATTTGAAAGATAGAGTTTGTGAGAATATATAACTGCATTTGCTTGGAGGAAGATTGGGGAGCCATTTAGGCAGTGGCTGATTTAAAAATGTTGTGCCCCTAGGCCACAGAGATTGTCTGTGCCCTAGGCACAATTATAATATGCCCTCCCCCTCCCCCTAAATCTTTTTGTCAAGATCCAAGGTATTTAGGAGGTTTCGGTGGAAAGAGGTATTGGGGAGTGTGGGGGGTCAGAAGTTAGTTTACGAGAAAAGATTTTTACGAAAGATACTCCCTAAAGTAGCTTGAGTTATCATTATGGAGAAGTGGAGAATGATGTCAGTTACAAAGTGATTGCAAAGTACAATTATTTAAAAATATTGTCGTTCTTACTTTAACTTTAACTATTTCGATAGTGTTAGCCAATAATTTTTATACGTAATTATATTAAAAAAATAATGCTATCCAAAATGTGCCGCCCCCTAAGGCCGCCGCCCTATACTAGACCCGTGCTTAGTGGGCCTATAGTATAAATCCGCTTCTGCATTTATGGGGGGTG
>CABFVZ010001040.1:5366-70301 GCA_902151445.1 Timema monikensis | reverse complement strand
GGGGGGGTGGAACTCAGTAAACCCAACCGGGATTTGAACTCCGATCTCCTCGTCCCCGGCAATAAACTCCGACATGAGAGTGACTCGTTAGACCATGTTATTTTACACTAATAAAGTATATTTCTAAAAATAATTTTGTTTCAATAAGAAGAGATATTTTAAAAGTAAAATAAAGATTAAAGTGAATATTTGCTTATCAGCCTTTGGTATTGTTATTTATAAAATGCATCTAAAAATCCATCTATATTTATCTATTTTGTTAGTTATTATAGTCACTTAACAGTTTCATTTGATAAACATATTAAATCATCTCATGATATAAGTTTTATCTTTTGTATTAATAACTAGCTTAAGAAACCGGTGTTGCCCAGGAGGAAAGTTTTATCTTTTGTATTAATAACTAGCTTAAGAAACCGGTGTTGCCCAGGAGGAAAGTTCTTATTTTAGTGATTGCAACTAATTAAAAAAAATTCAAATTTTAAAATTACAGCATTAAAAGGCACATTTTCGTGTAGAGGGGCTAGTCATTTAAAAAATTCCAGATCTGTGCGTGCGGTAGAGAGACAAAGCTCATTATGGACATGACATGACACACAAACTCTTTGGAGTTGCTCTAATACCCGCATGAAAAATATAAATCTTATACCAAAGTGACTGACAGGCTAAAAATTACTGTTTTATAGTCAGATATGGTTTCAAGATGCATGTAATATTTAATAGAATTATATCTAGGAACAATTATAAGTTGGTCCAATGTAAATGCCAAAAAGTAATGTTATGTAGCAGCTATTTTGAAATAAATCTGAGATGCATACCCCAACATTTCCTCAGGCACGTAGATACTTGTCAGGTAAAAAATATATTTTTTTTAGTGGTTATTGAGGTAACGGTCAAGGAGTCGAATGTGTCAGGTTCACAAAAGTATATGTGTATGTATAATTAATAAGTACTTGATTTCACAGTCTTAAATTTTCTATGGGGAGAATGCAAAGAATCAGATTTTTGAATTTTGAAATATACCACACTGGTAGTAAAGTGGTTCAAGGCGTGGATAAAAGTAGGAAAAAGTATTTTAAAATTTTTCCAGAGAACCATATCTTCAGGCATCTCTAAATTACTTTGAAAAGTTTCTTAGTCTTGAAGTCACATTGTTATCACACAAATATAGGCCTTATTTGATTATTTCCTCGTCTACTCTAGTGTTTAAGCTGCCTTTTAATGGAAAAACACTTCTATGTGTCTGAATATTTATCTAGATGAATATATGTTCAAATTAAATAAATATTTTGAACGTTATCTATGTGCAACATTTATTTGTTAAAGTAACAATTTGTTTACTAATGTGAATACGAAACAACCCACACAAAATATAGTTTATCTTTTTATTTAAGATTGGAATGTATTCTGTAGTTACGCTTTGGATTTATAGTTAATTTGGTGAACAAGTAAGTAGAAATAAACCAATGGGAGAATACAGTGATTGATCTTAAGATAGAATATTTTCAAAACGTCAATTTTATTGGGCTTTAATAGAAAAAAAATATAGCCTGTTTATTACACAGATGTCCAAGTAATATCTATGCAAAATTTCAGCACAATCTATAAAGTGGTTTGGGCGTGATTGAGAAACAAACAAACACATAGACAAAATTTAACTTTTATATATTATTAGTATATGATTTTAAAATTTAACTTTTGTATATTATTAGTATATGATTTAAACACCTAATAGAGAGCAATTAATTTTATACAATAGAAGGCTTATAAGCAAACATTCAATTTTATCTTTCTTACTAGTTCTTTAAAATATTAAAGTATAGGTCAAGGTAAAATTTCTAGAAAATGTACCACTATTCACATGAAGATTTGGAAACCTTTATCGCACCCAAACTGGATTCAAATCCCGACCTCCACATATATGGTTATTCAATCTGTTGCGAGTGTGACGTTTTAGAATTTAGACCAGGGTTCTTCAAACATTTTGCTATGTGGGCCACAATATATTTTACACGTTTTTGTGGGCCAAAGTAACGTTCTCCTGTTCTTCAAGTAGCATTACTTTGGCCCTGAATGCCTTGACATGTGCAAATAGATCATAAATATAATTTGTTTCAACACGCAAATTTATATTCAAGTCATAATATGGCCAGTCACGTCTGTAAAAACGTCACTTTCCAAGGCTAATTGGGGTTTGATAAAAGTGATTGACGTTGATTCCTTTCTGTGGGATATGAATCAATTTATATGTGCTTTGCCCTTTTCTGAAAAATTTTCAAAGCAATAGTTGAATTGCTCCGACGCCATTTACCACTGCTGAATTCAATGATTTCTTTGCTCTCATGTGAGAGTTTTTCCGGGTGTCTTTCAACCAAGTCATTTTTTGTAGTTTGCATAACAATTTTTTCCAATTTCTGGTAAGCCACTGGTTTCTTCGCCGCAACCCTTAAGCAATCCCCTTTCGAGTGATAAATGTCGTACATTAGCTCGTATTCGATCAATGAATTATTGACTCCAGTGGCAATTGAATACGTTTGCCTTGGTTTAACTGATACAAAAAATAATTAAACTACTCCAGAATAGTTTTAGATATGATACACATCCAACCTTCTTTTCCAGTCCCCTGGACAAGAGTTATGGACAAGCCTGTATATAATTAAAATGATTGCAATGGGTAAATTTTCTTATATTACATTTTGCATTACCTCTTAAAAAAGTCATCTCCCATCATGGTAATATCTCTGTGTCCTTGTTAACGCTTTTCCGTCATCGATTTGTCCTGACGAAAGAGTTCCCCTTGATCATCAGTCAAATCTCCCAATTTATCAATAAAAAAACAAAATGTGAATGTAGTAAATGAATATTCACAGACATTTGGCATCTCATCTTTATATTAATGCAGTAAAGTTGACACCAGAGATTCATAATTGTTCCCCCCCTCCCCCTGTTTTCAAGAAATCCATTTACAATTTCTCCAAACGAAAGTCAAGCTGTTAATTCAGCATCCTGTAGCTTCTTCTCAAATACTTCATCTTTCGGATGTTTCCTTATTTTGGGACTAATGAGAATTCTTCCTTAAGTCTAGCATATGCTATACTGGGAAAAACTTATGCGACATATATGAATATACTCACGGTTTTATCTTAGGCCTCAAATAAACATTTTCATTAAACCAAGGTTTATATGCAAAGATATAAGAAGAACATTTTCCGATTCCACTATTGAAACAGATTTACATTACTTATTTCGGGTAAATATTCGCACTTATTTTTTAATTGTTGCGTGGTATGGTGCTTTTCTGTTGCTTGACTGTCCCACAAACATAAACAAAATAATATTTTATAAAACTTCCCTCTATAGCTTCATGTATTCTTATAAGATTAATATCCCCCCTTACATGCCAAAAGTAGTGTTGGTACTATATTTCATTCAGAATCTTCGACACACTTTTATACGTTTCTTTCAAGCCAGCGTCATGAGGTAAAATAACCGAGGATTCACGTGGCAGAACTGATTTCAAACCTAATTTATATGAATCAATAAATATGCGTCATTCATTAGAATTGTGTTCAGTGCCTAATTCTTTCATAATACCATTCATATCTCCTCCATTCTGTCCATCATATGACTGATCAAGTCCATAGTCCCTTCACTAAATTGCAATAAGATACACGTATTACGCTTAGACACATACACCTAAATATACAAAAATTGTGACGTGATGTGACATTTTTACAATCATTTCCGAGAGCTAGAGACAAACATGAATTAAAAACAACGAAAATATTTCAAGAAGTAAAAACCATGCTGACTAGTGTAATCAAAACATATTATCGACTAAACTACGAGTTAAATTTCAAATTCACGCATGCACAGGGGATCTAGAAATGCTCATCTCGTTAGGGTCAACCACACCCAAGGTTCTTCAAACAACCTTGAACCACACCTTACACTCCTCTATCTTTCTCTCTTCTCGACAAGCACTTTCTCCTTCGCTCCTGAGGATTGATTTTCACGGATATATACAATGTAGGTGAGCAAATAGATCACTTGGAAAATGTAGCGTACATCTCCCTTTTAAGGTTTGAGCTTGGTTGTATAGTCATTTGCCAGAAAAACATTCTTTTGGAGAGGATAAATAAATAAATATACATAAGCCAATGTTGGACAGCAGTAAGTTTATTTGACTTAGATCTGTAAGAATTGAGAGTACCACTAAGAAAATGATAGACGAAGAACACATAACTTGCCGTGTGAATGTATTCGTGTAAATTAAACAGTTTTTAAACAGTCAAATAGGGTTCTTGATATGATGATCTAACCATTTATTGTAGCTTGTATTTTACTATGGACGTAAACTAGAATATAATGAGCCAGTTTCACACAATTATGAAACTAGCCCATTCCTTTATAGTTTAGATAGGTGTCGTCTTGTATTTACTACAGCACCCCACTTTGCATGTACTAAGTCTGACTATGAAACTGGCCCAGAGTCACAAAGATGCTAATCCGTTGTTTGGCTGGGCTTACCGCTAAGTAAATATGTGGGGGGTAGGTTTAAATGCAGTATACCATTATTTGTGTGGAGGTTAAGTGGAGAAAATTTATGAAAACCTTCCTAAGTACACCCCAATGCAATTATAACTGTTGACCTTTCGTCACCGGCCAACTATGTTATTCCCTAGATTTGGTTAGAAGAACAGTTAGAAGAATACAAACACATATCTTTTCAGCTAACATTGATCACAATTTACTATATTGTTTGTGTTATATAATAGGTATTGATAATACTTATCAAAATTGACGGTTGCCGATAATATTACTCGATGTATGATTATAATATTTTTTTTTAGTAACTTTAGTAATTAAAAGATAATGTTATTCATATCAAAATCATATTATAGATGAACTTTATATTTGTTACAAATGTCCATCAATGTGTGTTAAATTTTTTTAAATTGTTCAAATAAATAATTGAAAAGTGAGGGAAACTCACTTTTCTTATGTAATTGGTTAAGTACGATGGATTACTTTTATATTTAAGTTGAGCGAATGTGCGTATGAAAGAAAGTAAAGAAGTGTTTGATATTTTTAGCAGTGTAGAGATACAAAGATAATAATATTTTAAACTGATGTGTAAGTAGTTTTTATTGTAATAAAAAATTAATTTAAAATACTACTAAACGCGTTTAAAATTCATAAAAGTTATAAAAGATTCAATATACATAAAAATATTGAATAGGAATTGATTTTTTTTTATAGAATTGAAACAATTGAATTGTAAATAAAAAAAAAATACTATTTTTATATAGAAAATTTAATAGGTCAAGTTGGAATTTAACAAAAATGATCTTTGCATCATAATAGCCCTTACTTGAAACAAAAATTTTTAGAATGTTTTCTTAAATATTGTAATGTATAAATAGTTTAGTAACAAAATAAAATAATTTAATATAGTGACTTAACTACTTATTTCTGATATTAAATTTTGTTTTATTGATATTATTAAGAAAATATACATTTTTGTACCTGTATCTTACACTAAATTATTTAGTCACTGACTAAAGATGGAAGACTTTAAGTTTAAATAAATATACTGGCATTTGCCTGCAAAGAGAATGTAAAACCATCCAAGTTAATAATCTATACACTGTTTAGCCTGTTAGCATTGAACCTTGGCTTTATGATTCAATATCAAGCGTGAAATCATCTCTAAATAACTTTTGTTTTAACACAGTATGACCATTTAAATGGTTAAAGATGGGGACGAATAATTTAAAGGAAACTACTTAGAATTGGCTTGAAGTGAGGTGTTAACTTTAAAAAAAGACATGTTAAACATTACATTGAAATCCGGATATATAATTATGATACTGTTTTTTTAGCATTTTGTTTTACCACCAGTTCTTTTTCTACTCTTACATGTAATACAATGAAGAGAATAAACCAGATTATATGACGAGCTTTAGGTTATAGGCACTGTGCCTAGACGATAATTTAGTTTATATGCTAAAATTATATTATAATAAGACAGATGTTAGGGTGAGGGTGGGGTGGGGGGGCCTTAATAGTAAATTAAACCAAATTATCGTCAAGGAAGAGTTCACTATGCCAGGATTCGAGGCCTGGACCTTCCATCAACGATTACCAAAATGTGTGATGTGAGCTCAACGAATGAAACCACTCAATTACGAGTTTAGGTTAAGGGATATTTCTATGTTTATAAAAATCAATTAAAAATAGTTTTATAAATTTGAGACCTGTTTAAATAGTAAATTGGTCAAAGCCCTAAGGTTCCACTGACGTGTCAGACTGGACTGCTGACGACAGGGAGATCGGGGTTCGAATCCCAGTGGGTGTTTTTTCCTTGAATTTTTCCCCCACTCTCTTTCTATAATAATTTAGGTAGATTACCTATAAAATGCTTCCTTCCTCATCCACACCCCATTAGATTAATGGTCATGATATTTGCGTGTAAGCAACAGGTAGTATGACGTGGTGATAAAAAAAATCAAAGATATTTTGATAGAAATAAGCATTGTTTGTCTTTGTCTCTTTTTAAACATTTTCCTTTATATTATAATATTAGTTGAGTATTCGCCCCAAAGATAGATGATATAATGGTTGTGGTATTAAATTGGATCGTAATACGGGATGTAATGATACTGCCCGCGTTTGGGTGGTTATAAGTAACCTATTATAATATTGCATCGTGGAGTTCAAGTTGATCGCATCTCATGGTGTTATAAAATGATGTTTGTTTGACTGGATTGTTAACTAAATTGTTGACGATAAAATGCAGTGGTAAACCCTGTGAGATAAACGTGGTTGATAACATTAAATTGCATCATATTGTGAGGTTTTAATGTTTGTGCTTGCTTTTAATGAAATAATAATGCACAGTATTTCGAGGTGGTATTATATAGATATGAAGTTAATAATTAATATCATCACATAATACGTCATTTTAAGAAAGTCCTGATATTTTTACAATAATTTTTAGTTGATACCTTAATATAGTACAGTAACATAATTTTGTATACTCTGTGCCGCTCCAGTAATAATGCATTACATAGTTAGTGGTGAAGAAAATGGTATAAAAACTAGATAACACTCATAAATATTAGTTTGTGGCATGCAAAGCCATGAATTTTTAGTGATAAATGCATTCGTTATTTTAAAATATTACAATTAAATAGCATGTATCGTAGAAAGCGAGATACGCCAAGGTAAAAAAAAAAAAAAATCGGTGAGGTTTCACGAAGCTGCTACGCTTCCAATGGCTGTAGCTTCGAAACTATCCATCGAAAGGTAAATAAATATGCTAAGGAACAATTTTTATAGAAAAGTTAATTCTGTTTAATTTTGGCTATAATTCTTTTTTACTGTAAAACTAGCTTAAAAGGCGATATTGAAAGAAAATATAATTTTAGCTTATTTTTTCAAATAAGGTGGAACCGTTAGTATGCTAATTAGACCCCCAAAATAAAGCGATCAAAATATTTTCCAGCTTTCTGGGATTTCTCTTCCGACTTCGTTAAATTTTTTTGCTTTGACGACTGGCCTAGGCCTATAGGTAGTAAAGGATACACCTCTAGTTCTATCTTATGTTTGATATTTTAGGAAGGTTCTAATTGGTACCATCTTAAAGATATTTTGGCATCATGTAATAAGGCTGTCTCGCCTGTGTATTTAAAATAGTTTTATTGTATTTATTGTAAAATAATTTAAGTAATAATTTTGTTTATTATTATGGTATAAATTAGATTGATATGTTATAGACACCCTTATTTTAGTATTTTAGTGCTAGACTAGAGTGTTAAATGCAATAATTATTGTAAGTATTTTACGAAAACAGCTCCATAAAAAAAAAGTACGGACCACTATTATTGTCATGGCGCTTGCCACTAAGGGAGGGAGAGAGTGGATGAGAGGGGCTGTGACTAGCCCATGTGACTCCCGTATTTGTCGCCAAGGGAGGGAGAGAGAGAGAGGTTGAGAGGGGCTGCGACTAGCTCACGTGACTCGCGCGCCTGTCACCAAGGGAGGGAGAGAGGGGCTGCGACTAGCTCACGTGACTCGCGCGCCTGTCACCAAGGGTGAGAGAGAGGGGCTGTGACTAGCCCACGTGACTCACGCGCTTGTCACCAAGGGAGGGAGAGAGGGGCTGTGACTAGCCCACGTTACTCGCTGACCTAACTGGCAGCAAGCAGACAGCTTGGCTTTAATGGTAACTATATTTCTTTTGAGACATGACTAAAAATTATGCTACCGTTTTATGCTTTTGGATGTAGCACACATCAAAAGAAGTATGTAAGATTCCATTTAATAGCTTCTAGAAAAAAAAAAAGAAAAAAAAGGGGTTGGGGGGAAAGAACAGTAGTTTGGCTCACTCGAATATCAAGATTGAACTGGGAGTCAAGAAAAACTCGCAGCTCTGTAATTTAAGTTCTATTTGATTTAATTTGGGTCTAGTTCAGGCCCTATTTAATTATACATAATTATGTTCGTTTTTTGTCGTGATAATACATAATTAAATTTGTATTAAATTTAAATGACTTGTACTAGAACATCAAAATTAAAACAAAATCGTATGCTATAAAATAAATATTTACGATTTTTATAGTAATTGTTTTATAATGAAAATAGCTTGTACCTTGACTTATGTTCAATTTTCTTGAAGGCTTAAATGGATGACTAATTATCACAAATAACTGTTGCAAATATTACTTTTTTAGGTCATTGATCCCGAGAGTGTATTTAAGTTTTTTAAAGATTGTATTTCCTATTATATTATGCCTATATCATTGATTTAATTATCTACTAAATGTCATCATAAATAAAGTGATTGATTGACCATTTATTTTTTTGTGAAGACTGTATTGGTGTACGTTTCGCTATGTCATTGATAATTACAATGAATCTAAGATTTTGTTTACATTGTAGACCTACTTTCATTTAGATAATTGATCTCAATTATCAATGTGGCACATTATTCTTTTCTGTATTATAAGTAAATATTGTATTTTTGTGAAGACTGTACTTTTTGTTGTGTCATCGATCACAAAACTATAAATATCGTCTAATGTATAAGGGCTTTTTTTTTTTAAATAGAAGAGGGAATTTAGCTTGCACCCATAGATAAATGGATATTTCTCAAATAATTCTATTATTTAAATATATTAGATTATTTATACACATAATGTAAAAATCTACATATTTTATAACCAAATCAAAATATCAAACTCCAGGTAAAATGGTCTATATCCGAGTGTATGTATTAAGCGTTCATAAGTAGGGGAGGTTACTAAACTTAATCACATTAGAATATAACATATATATTTTTGGTATATATTTGTATAAAGTGATATTTATTCTAGACCAACGTCATTTTTACTATCCAAGCTACCTTCTGACAAAAAATTATCACTTTACTTGAACAAGTTGTAGAGATATTCCAATAAACTCTTTTTTTCTCCCCATTTTCCGCAATATACTGGATGGGTCAGTCAAGCCGGCATCGTAGTAAACGACGCTTGATGACCGTACTTTATCTATACAGAGCTTTATGAACATATAAATGCAATCCCGCCAAACGGCTGTCTCTTGTACTAAACTTTATGTTGTGTGAGAAGCACACCATCATGGCCTCCGCAAACATTAAGGACTCAACACACCAAGGAGAACGCGATCCGTTGGCGGATTTGTGAGCACACGCCAGCGCGAATTACTCGTGCGATCAAATGACGAGTTGCGTGGTTCTGGTCGAGAGCTTTATAGTAATGGATGTGTGTGTGTGTGTGTGCGTGTAATTCTCGTTGTGAAAGCACCACATAACTTTTATATATTGAAACATATGGCCTATTTCGTCCCACTTCCTGTTCGTAAATCTGCTGTTCTTATAGTCATTCAATTTCATACTGTACAGTATGCCATTCTCTTTAACAGCTTCTATGAGCCACTCCATGATTTCTGGATCCATACCGATTAGAAAGATACAAAACAAAAACAAGAAAAGCTCGGAAACCCAACACGTGGCCTCAAACTGCACCAAAACGGTTGCTGCCCACTGATAGACTGGGTGAACCACCTGACATGAGCGATCAGTCTGCACACCCGCACATCTGACCGCGCAGTCCAGCTTGCTCGCTCGCCGGTGTGTGCCACTCAATTTACCTCCTCCATGTTTTGGGTAGTTCGCATTCACGTTCGCGCTCGCCTGGGTGTGTGGAGTACTTAATTTTGTGCCCGGGCGAACTCTTGGCGAACTTTGATTTTGGCACCTCCTCCTTTAAAACATCTTGTGACCTTGGAAGGATGGATAAGCTACAGATGTTTATGTAAATTTTTAAATATTGTTATTGTTTATTGGATCTTTTGTAAGTTATATATAACATTAGTTTTTATACTACGCAATGGTCGTAATTAGCATTGAAAATATGAAATTTCGAATTTCTGTAAAGATTTCAGGACTTCCTGCATCTAGTTTTTTTTTTATTAATTCTTTACCTAACAATATCTTAGAGAAGTAAAACAAGTTTATATGATTTAAGTTTAAGGATCTTAAAATGATTTGCAAAATATATCTGATTTTACCCATTGTTTGCCATGACCGTTGTGTGAGTTTCGCTTGCATTTTTATGTATTGTAATATTTCACACCCTAACATTTTATACAATGTTGAGAAGCAAAATATTTCAACATGTTCTTAGTTGTCAATAACAAAGGCACGTTATCTGAAGTTTGAAGGTTTAATGACTCAATTATTAAAGTAGTTTAAAAAATGTAATAATACACTGTATTGTGACTTTCATCAAATGCATAAAACAACAATATAAATGAAATAAGAATGAATATATACGTGTTACTTCTGTGCTAGCAATACAAATTACATACACCACAATTTTTTATGAAACAAAGTGTATTGTGTATGTTAATAATTCTTCATGGCGCGAAACTGTAAGCAAGCTACGCCGACCGAACGGCGGTCACCGTTAGTGATGGTAGTGCCAACATTTGCGGATATAGGGTGTCATGTGGTCAGCATTACTAGCATTGTGGCCATTAATCTCATTGTTCTAGACTGAATATGCTATCTATTTATAAAAGTGGCTCCTCATTTGACCTCACGGGTCCGAGTTGACCCCGTGCCAGACTCACTGCCTTACAGATAGATTCTGGAAGCGCCGGAGATTGAACCCAATACCTCTGGATCTGTAGCGTGTTAAGTAGCCGCCCCAAAATACATTTCTTCTGCAATTTCGTTTTCAATGGCTAACATTTCTATTAATGAAGGACTATCCTGTATCATAGAGGATTTAAAATAAGGTTTAGTAAGTTTTAACTTGATAAAATTTCACTCTCCACTGTCTAGAGTGATAGGTATGGTCAATAGGATGCGGAGGGCTATTCATATGTTTGGAAACAACCAATGTGTTTTGGTTTTGTTTATAAAATTATACTGTAGCACTTCCAAGGATGGGTTTGATGCTGTATCCACAATTGTGGGCTGAATATATCTTAGTTCCTCTGACAACTGAAGCCCATAAATGTCCGATTCAGACTTTTAAGATTGTATATTTGCACAGAATAAACTCAAACTCTGAGCAGAGATCGAGCAGTTGATCTTTTTTCCGGCAATTATATTATATTGTTAATAAATCTCCATGTTTCGTTAGGAAACGAGAGCTGAGTAAAAACCTCATTTTTAGGGGAGCTATCATGTTATCAATAAGTGGGTGAAAAACGTTGTCTTTGAAATTGTCTTCTACATTTTGAGGATTCTCATCAACAGATTCATAATCAAACATTAGTTTTGTTTCTTTCTCAGCTGACCGGGTGCTTTAAAATTAGTTTCATTCACAATGTCAAGGGCTATTTTTTTCACTGTAGCAGTTATAGAAATAAAACATGCACTTTGATATTCCCTTACAAAAAGTGATGCAATTATTCAAAAGTCAGTTGCATTCATGTTTTTATTGCTTCATCGTGCTCAATATATTTAATTGAAAAATAAGATCGTACCAGATGGCAAGAGTCAAAACGAGTAAAATATTCAAGTAAATAGAAAGCTACTTGGCCTTTGATGGCAATATAGGATCACTGCTGTTTTATTCTACATTCACAACATATTCAAGCGTCTCGGAAAATTGGTAGCTCACAGCCTTAAGGCTGTTTACTCTACATTACATCGTGTTTAGCAGACCCTTTTCCAAAGGGAAAATTTGAACGTGCTCACTAACAATTTAGCAACGCTTTGAAGGTGCTGCATAAAGTTGTATTGATGTTAAAGTTCTTCAAAAAGTGAAACAGATTCCACGGATGATTTTTATGCATATCAACAACATTTAGGTTATTGCCCCAACATGTAACACTCACGAAACGCGCAGTTTTTACACAGCCCCGCATTACATGAGTTGCGCAGTTTTGTGTTTGAGGTTGGGACCAATTGTATACAGCATAGTAGTCCTAACAATGATACAAATCGCCCTGAAACGCTAAGGTAAGTTAGTACAATATCAACTTGTATGGACAATGCATTAGTTTAAAAACAAGTTTTACATATATTTTTAAAAATACATCAGTGGTACGACGCCCCCTCGAGCCTGGCACCCCGGATGGTTGCCCGCTTCGCACGCCCCTTCTGGCGGTCCTGCACACCATTTCTAACCCCCTATCAGACAGTGTAAAAAGCACATACTGTATTTTCCGACACCACCTTTGCTCAAAGTTTGAACGAAGTATTCCATGCCATCTATTAGACAGTGTGAGAAGTACATAATTTATAACACAACCTTCGTTCTATTGGTCATGGTATGTACAAAGTCCGCTCTGCCATCTATCAGACAGTGTGAGAGCTACATAATTTATAACACAACCTTCGTCCTATTGGTCATGGTATGTATAGAGTCCGCTCTGCTTTCTATAAGACAATGTGAGAGCTACATAATTTATAACACAACCTTCGTCCTATTGGTCATGGTATGTACAGAGTCCGCTCTGCTTTCTATATGACAATGTGAGAGGTACATAATTTCTGACAATACTTTATCTCTATTGATACAGCTTCAATAAAAAAAAGAACACCTTCTATTTATTAGAAGATGTGCGAGGCAAACTATTTCGTATGCGACTCCTGTTCTATTTGATTTTTCTTTGATCAGATTACGCCCTGCTATCTACCAGACGGTGGGAGAAGCAAACCATTTCGGGTGGGTGCGGCATTTGCTATATTGACCCTGCTTTGATCTGTTTCTATAAATGATATTACCCTTCCATGCAAAAAATACGGAATGCATTATGTAAAGCTTAGCCTAAGTAATAACCTGTTTAACATAGTTTGTGCATAATAGTAGTATTAATAAGTTTTGCAAAGATTGAAAAATTCAAATACTCACTCATCAATTTTTACTAACTTTGTTAATATAAAATATTACACAACGTTATTAATATTTCAATTTAATAAATATAAGGACATTCTAATATAATTAATTTTTTAACACTATATTTAATTGTTAATAACGTTTGACTTAGTGAAAGTATTAACATCACCAAAGGCACAGTATTTTTATCCGGCCAACCCAGTCAACGAACCTCAAAAGTCTTTCTTGTGACATTTTAATATTCTACGTTTTAGCTATTATGTTTAGCACTAAGATTATTAATGACTTGAGTTTGGTTGAGAAAGTGATTTATATGAAATGCACCCGCACTAAAGTGATGAATAAAATGTGAAAAACACGCCTCAGTACCGTGTTATTTACCGGGGTTCAAATCCTGGTCGGGTCTACTGAGGGTGGTTTATCCTCAACGGCTTGATTATCTCCGAATTGCATCCTTCCTCATCCCTACCTCATTTTTGCATATAATAATATGAACAATTAGTAAGACCCGGCGATTAAAAAAAATACAGTTGGGAAAACCATCTCCATTGTACCCAGTTAAGATTCGAACACAAGATTCCCCATCAGCTGTCACAAGTGTATTGTGAGTCTAATTCCTTGGGGGCGCGTATTATTTTGATTCTGGTGGTACCCGTTAGTCGTAGGCGTAAGTTTGAGAGAAGGTCAAGGGTCAGGACATGGTGAAGTCTCACTTGTTGGTATTTTTAGAATATCATTTTCTTCAAGATTTATTGTGTATTTTTGATCTTGATGAAGCAAATTAACAAAGTGTAAGTTAACATACAAGGTGAAAAGTTATAATGGAGAAAACATACGTTTGTACAATTAATTATTTTACATGAAGAGAGAAGGTTGGGAGATCAAAATGATCTTTTAGTATTGATACAGCCGCATCAGGCATTATATTCGCAATTTAAAAAAAAAGACACCTGAACACTGTTAGATTCCCGTGTCCCGTGTCCAGATATAGTTTTAAAAAATTTACGAATATGAAAAGTTCTGAGATCAATTGCAGGAATAAATCAACAAACCTTGGTTGAATGGTAATTTATCATACAAGAGTTTATCTATGGTAGAAGGCCTTGCTAGTCGATACAATGACAATAACTATCCAGGAATGGGGGACCTGCGGCTGAATGTGTTCTTTTGGGGTGTTCATACGGCCTTTTGACATATTTTGTCGATTATGTCGCCCCGTCGTTTATGAATAATACATTCTCAGCTCAAATTGCATTACTAAAACATAATAAAATTAAGTGTTGTATTAACTTTTGAGATGCTTATATTATAGAACTCTATTCTTAAGTGATTTATATTAGAGTTATAATGTTTAATACCTGCTGATATAGATATAAATACTCTAGCATGCTTTCACAATACAAATCTACAGCTGAATTAAAAAAATGGAACAAAGATCCACGGAGAAAAAATCAATAAAATGTGAATTTTGTTAACCTGTATACTCGTTTTAAAAAATGTGATCCTCTAGGAATAAATAATAAATATATAGAAAATTGAAATTTTCCCTTGTTGAATAAAAAGGAAAAAATTAGAATAAAAAATAGTATCTTCCTTTATGGGTTGCTGAAAAGACATTAACTTATATTTAGGTAGAAGACGTTTTTATAATTTCAGTTAAACTTGTTGTACATGAAGTGTGTGGCCTTATGAGGAATCCTTTAAGGGACTATATATGGCCTTGCAATGGCAAAAGGTTTCTCACCCCTGAACCATTCAAGCTGTCGTCTTCGATTTATTTCATGAAAGAGACCTCCAGAAGTCATGGTGCGGCGAAGGTTCATTATGAGGGTTGCTCTCAGCATGACAAGTTGTACTTACTTTAAAGTTCAAGAATATATTTTCTATTATTTAAACACTATGCAATATGCATGACACGTCTTGGTATTTTTGATTCTAAGACACGTTCTCCTCTTATCTTTCCACACCAAGAGTTTATTTTCAAATTAAGTTGGTAATGTAAAACTATACACATGCACGCCCATTATGTTTATTAGCTCTATTAGTAACGGCGTCTGTTTACTGATGTAAGATATTCTGATATGATTCCCGGAACGGACGCTAAAACATCTCAATTTTGATCTCTTCTTCTTTCACAATGATCAATTGTCTTGTTTAGAGATTCTTAGAGCTAGGCTTGTTTGTAAATAATGTGCTGAGAACATAGTTTGTTTCAGAACGGGAATGTTATAAACTCCTAATGTAATTAAAAAGAAGAACCGATTTTCTTTTTCGTACTTTTGTACCTGTGAAAGGTAAGAAAATAGTTTTCTAACGTTTTCGATGCATAATTTAAAATCATCTGACAAATTGAGCAATTTTCTAAAATCATATTTAACTTATGTAGACTATTTACCAAATCTTTATACTTTAATTGAGTGAAATCAGAATGTTTCTACTGTTAAACGTACTTATTTTTTATTACCAAATTTATAATAAAAGAAGACCTTTGTAAAAACATACTATTGTGATACTTATTAGGTTTTCTCGGTTACTGTGATCCAAAATATTTATGTATACAGTATATATGGTATTTACCTCATTAAATCAATATGTTTATATCCTAATTTTGAATTGATGTATTTGTTTAATTTTACTTTATGGTTAGGTTTTAATGTTTATCCAATTTAAATTTAATAATACTCAATAAATAAATAAATATGGACCTAAAAATCTTTCAAAACAGCTTATGTCTGAAAAAGCTTTTTTTGGAACTAAAATGCTATTTTTGCTCTTCATAATAAAGTAATACTCAATCTGTTTGTACACTTTGTGAGTTGTCTTGGCAGCGCCTCTTATATTAGCTCGCTGGAGTATCAAGAGGATCTAGATATGATATATTATTCTTTCATGAAGAGAGATATCCTTTGATAAACGAAACTTTATTTTATAGAACTTTTGTGTAGCACGTTTCAGATTACACTTTATAAGAATAACTCAATTCACCGCTCAGATTTAAAAATAGTAATGGAGAGGACCAAGGTTCAATCCTAGGTAGTAACTAAAATATGTTAGTAACATCTGTTATTATTAATACTACGAACTACTATGACAGTACTATGAAAGTTTAGAACAAGGAGGACACTTTAGAATAAATATACCCTCATAAGCGGGTAGAGGAGATGGGAAAGCGATATTGATAAATCATGATGCAGTACTTCTTCCCCAAATTGGTAGTAACGTGGTTAAGATTGCAATGCTGGTGACGGAGATGTCCAAGTTTGCATCTCGACCAGGTGCACAGAGGTTGGTTTTCTACATGACTGATCCCTGTGGTTTTATCATGCCCTTTAAAAAATAAAGTTGGTGCATTTATTTTATCTCTCTAACATATTCCATAAATTCAACCATGATAATATAAAGCCTAGTTTAAGATGTAGAAGCTAAAACAAATCAACTCGAAGCTAAACCTTCCAGTCATGGGTGATCAGTGGCGGCTCGTAGCTAAAATTAGTGGGGGTGCTGCTAACACGGGAAGAAAAACAGTGCATTTATTACTTCACAGACGCAAAGCCAACTTTTCCGTTGGTACAATTCAGAATTAAAGCTACGAATATATTTCTTACTGTTGCTTTTGCCTGGCCGAGATATTAGAATATCAGGTGTTAAACGACCTCTTTTCTTAACTGTAACTTTCTCATGGAGAGATAGCTGTGAAAACTTAAGCTGTTGAAGTTCACTTACATTCACATAACTTATTTCTTGGGGATGCAAGGCCATGGTTAAAGTTTTCTGTTAAATAAAAGAACCGAAAAAAAATGAATCAAATAGAATAGCTGGAAGCAGAATAATAATCTAACTCTACACTCTTCTACACTTTATCACATTCAAGAATATGTTACACGGTTTTTAAGCACAACACATGATAAGTAAAAAACTTCCTTCCACCATCACGCCAGAGCCGGCACTGCGAGAGCAACAGTGCTCTCTCTACCTAGAAGTCCCGCCCTCCTCCCCACTTCCCTCCTATGTGCGCATGCGCACAACAGTCAAACACCACGTTGTTGGCACGGCACTGTGAAGCACACAGTTCCATATAAAGATTTTTGTATCTTTTTCATAAACTGGGTGATGGCATCTTAAGTACTGACATTAAGCTTAAGGAATATATATTTTACTAAAAAATAAAGAAATAATTAAAGAAAATAGGACTACAGTTCAGCAGTGCCTATACAGAAGCCGCCACTGTGGGTGATCCTAGTTATTTCAAGCCTGACTCCCTAGACTCCTTGCCCATCATATAAGGTGTTAGTGTTTGTATTCAGGATGTTACCGAAATATTAAAATTAATATAATTTATATTGAGATTAAATTAAATGTCCCACGATTTTCCTGTGTTTAGAAAGTTCATGTTACATGTTACTTGTTTTGACACACCATTCCAACTTTTGAAGAATGTTGTATAGTGTTATAATTCTTCAACGGAACAAGATTACATCAGCGATGGAATGCACATATCTTGCTTTATGGTTTCTTCCTATCGTTGTTTCTTTGTGTTCAAATCATGCTCACCGGGCTGTGACTACTACGCATGGTCCTTGTCCGAATTTCGCTTCACGCTTGTTAAGAATGTAATGTACGTCAGCGCCGGTTGTCTGAAGCTGTAATAGTATGTAAATCCGGCGTTAGTTAAACCTTCAACAGTCGACATATTGTTAGTTGCAAGTCCACCACAAACAACATGCAGTGTTCTATGGTGAGAAACAAGCTTTTAATGGGGGAAAACAAATCCTAGCTATGCTGGAACTTAAATATACTCTGCTTTGATAAAATTAACCACGTAATCTGACTGCTTAATAGCGTCTTTGTGTGTGTGTATGTGTATAACATGTTTCACTAGTCTTTCAGGTTATCCGCATCTGATTACAATAATGCAGTAGAAATGAATGCAATATTTTAAAATATTTGACTATTTATTTATTTATTATTTTTAGTGTAAATTTAGTAGTGGAGATTATTAAAACTTCTTATAATTGTTAATCGGTGTGTTTTAATAGAAATGATAAATTTTTTCATAGAAATGTTTATTTTAAGACTCAGAAATTTTCATCACTAATCTTTAGTTAAAGCTTGCGCGCCGTGGGCCGTAATTTTCCCAGCGATTGTTTAAGGAGTCAATCTTGCAATATACTGGACTTCCAATGAAGGGGAAATTGGGAATTTAATCCGCGTAAGATGTACTGAGAATAATATTTCATGAATGGGTTTCCCCTCCTCACCCACGAAAATGCTGGCAAACATACTCTAAACTCAAATTTACTCATCTCTATAAACTTAACGTCATTAATACACTCAAGTAAACGTATACGTATTTGCTTGTATGCGTACAATTCAAATGGGTAGTAGCTAGACGCGGCGCAAAAAAAATACGACTTGAAATATGTCTTATTAGTGAAGAGCACGGAATAAAACCTTTTCGTAAAATAAGTATAATAGTTCAATTTTGAGTTCTCATATTCTGCATTTTTTTAGTTTTGTTTCCCGTTCTGGTTTTTCTTACTTGGAAATTTGTGACCGTAATTTTTGAAGACTCTCATAAATATGTTTGTAAGAATTAAGTAAACTTACAGTAAAAAAAATAATAATTAAACTCATAGATTTTCTCTAGTATGTTTTTACAACTCACAGTGTATACATATATAATGATTATCTTTATTATACTAAGGTTTTGGTTGGGGTGATTTTTTAAAACTTATAGAAAATATTTAAAGACCACTGACTCAGTCTCTATTAGTAGGATTCATACAATGTTTTTTTAAAAATATTTATGAAAATCTAAAAAATGAAAGAATTAAAAAGGAACTTCAATATTATTAAGTTTTTGGTTTTTATTTGATAAAAATACGTTAATGATTACGGTTTGAATCTCTGAAGTATAATGTTAGAATGCTTGCTATTCTCGATGTAGGAACATATAGTACTATTAAAATATGTGGTGAATTCTAGGTCCTCTCTGTGTGCCTGCTATTGGTGTGTTCCGTGGCTGCCTACCCTGGTGATCTGGGTAACACATACACTCACTACCCAGCTCATGATGAGCACGATGTGAGTAAAACACACAACTTTACAAAACTTACGTAACTATAAAATCATTCAATAGGATTTCGTAAAGTTATAATCTGGGAGGAGGGCGTTGAAAGGTGTAGGAATAGGTAAATGGTAAGGGTGAAGGGATTTTCTTCAATGTAGTTTTTCACAATTTTTACAGTTAAACACTAAAAGATCTACTTATTTTAAATTTATTTTCCACGTTTTATTAAAAGAGTGCAGCAGGGAGAGGTATTCTACAGGTGTGTAAGAGACCTACTATGGAAGAGAGAAGTGCCCCTAAAGTGTAAGGAAGGGTTGTATCGATCATACTTCACATCCATAGTTGTGTAATCAGTGGAAACTTGGACTTTGGATAGAAGAGAAACTAGGAAAGTGGAGTCCATCTGAATTAAGTTTTTGAGGAGCATGATAGCTGTAACAAGAAGAGATAGGATTAGGAATGAAGCTGTAAGGACAAGAGTTGGGATACAGGGGTACATGAGATTGTTGAGGAAGATATGATGAGATGGTATGGACACGTAATGAGGATGGAAGGAGAGAGGATTCCAAGAAGTTTAATTGATATGAAGGGTGACCTGGTGGTCTAGGGGTAAGGTGTCAGAATTCTGTGCTGGTGGCCGGGGTTCAATCCTCGGTCCCGGCACAGATTTATCTGATAATGCCAGGCCTCCACCGTGGTTCGGATTCCACGTTAAACTGTAGGTCCTTCATTTCATCTCACAATCACCCTACCACAACACATTAGTGTAAGTGCGTATAACCCGAACGGGTAGTAAGACGAGGTGCTAATAATAATAATAATTGATATGAAGTATGTAGGGAAGAAACCGCTAGGAAGACCAAATAAGAGATGGGAGAAACAGATAGTAGCAAGTGTGCAAGTGAGAGGAGGAGAGTGGAAGAGAGTGCAGGAGGAAGAATGGGGGGAAGGAGAGAAGGAAATGAAGGCATTTCACAAAACAGACCCGGCCACAGGTTGGAAACAGTTCATCATGATGATGATGATGATTAAAAACGCATGTCATAACACTTTTTATTAATTGTTAATTAAAAATATTGGTATGATACTTCACTATTTGCATTACATAATATTTCAGTAAATAAAGCCATTTTCGGGAAAATACTGTAATACAAAGCAAGGATTATAATAATTTAATAGGGGGAATTTAGGGTGTTCACCCTCAACTAAAACATAATATAAGCTTTACTTAATCTAATTTTATTTCGATAAAAATTAATGAAATGTAACACTTTTATGTGGAAAATATTATAGATAGGGGGAGGCAGGCTGTGGGACAAAACTATATAAAAAAAGGCG
Source organism: Timema monikensis (assembly GCA_902151445.1). NCBI lineage: Eukaryota > Metazoa > Arthropoda > Insecta > Phasmatodea > Timematidae > Timema > Timema monikensis. The sequence goes on along the minus strand of CABFVZ010001040.1, from coordinate 49,514 downwards.
TATAAAAACCACGCTTTAAATAATAGTCACATTTTTGATATTTTAGTATTTTATTGCTTTTAAGACTCTTAACACAAATTATTATTATTATTATTAGCACCGCGTCTTACTACCCATTCGGGTTATACGCACTTACGCTAATGTGTAATGGTAGGGTGATTGTGATATGAAATGAGGGACCTACAGTTTAACGTGGAATCCGAACCACGGTGGAGGCCTGGCATTCCCCACATTCTCAATATGTCTTGTCAGAGGTGAAGGAAGGGTTTGGTAATCAGATAAATCTGTGCCGGTACCGAGGATTGAACCCCGGCCGCCAGCACAGAAGTCTGACACCTTACACCTAGACCACCAGGTCACCCTTAGCACAAAGAATTGGCACCATATAAGTTCCAAAGATAATTTAGAATCATTTTTACCACACCTGATTTTGAAACCCGCCAAGTTATCTAACTTCACCCCGACTTGTTTTTGAATTAGTAAAGCTACAACAGATGGCAAGGAAATGAATTGAGACTTAGCGGCCTTATCTCCAGCGTTGAGCTATTGATGAAATAATGTATTTCAAACTTTTAAAATTTATTTTTTCTATTAGGACAAATTTACACACTCATTTAGTCATTTATATGAAGTGTATGAGTACCACATTTTAAAACTGTAATTAGTTAATTTATAATTGATAAATTTCGTCCAAATTGTTATAAGGATCAAAATAAAACCTTTATTTTAATATTTTAATACATATTCCATAACTTTATTAATGGGCCACTTATTAGTGTTTAAATTGAGCAAATGTGAGATAGGATATTCTACTTTGACACTCAACTATTTATAGCTATTACATTATTTAAAACTCTGCTCTTAGTCACCACACAAAGGCACAAAGTGTTTATAGATACAGTCAATATTAAAATATTTTCTTCGTTTGTACTGAATATGCCCCCCAAAATCCTAATCCTATCTGCAAAATTGACTAATAATGATGGCAGAATTAATAAATTATTTATAATTATTCCTTAAAAACGTTGGGTAATATAATATATTCGCTAATTTTCTCAGAAATATTATTACAATTTATAAAATGATCTGAAAACGGAAAATAATAAATTCTGAAATCTACTTAAGTATTCTTAAACCAATAATATTTTTAACTTACCAGCTAAGGGCTATATTTATTGATCGCTTGAAATCTAAATAGTATTAAAATTAACAAATAATAGTAGTGAATGATAAAGAGAACACATAAAAACAACTATCACATCTGAGCAAAATTCTATATTATGTTTTATTGTTAATTTTAGTTATAATGCAGGTATATATGTTATATAAATTAAATTATAATTTAATGTGTGTCTTTTATCAGTGTCTTCTGAATCTTGTTTACATAACAACAGTTAATGTCAAGATGTATAAAAATTGTGCTTTTTGTTGGGCGCCACTCCTAGGATCTAGGAGAAAAATAATAATCAAAAGGAAAAATATTTACCTCAGCTAATTCAGACAGTGGCACGACGACTCTCAATACTCGAGACCACTGGGGAATACTTAAAATAAAACATGAGCAATTTAAATAAATATGGATTGTTGAAACATAATGTAATTTAGACTACAATAAAAATAAATATATAAAATAACAATTATTGGAACTTTTGTGGGTTTATTATTGTTTCCTTTTTTACCACATCCCAATCATAACTATGGAATTCCGGATAGTTATAATTCTAATTTGACAAAATAAAATAATATTGTTGAGACAAAGAGAAGAAGAGAAAAAAATCAATACAATTATTATTTAGACATAAAATAAAATGTTAATTAATTCTCTGAATTGGATAGTCTTTCTGAAAGTTCTTACATGAATTCCGATATTTGATAAAAGAAAAAAAAATAATTTAAAGTTGAAGAGTTGGTTTGACCTCACCCATGAATTAGTCCATGTTGAAACAACACCAACTTCAGAAATTTGTTTTGAAACTTTTACTATATCCTAGTTGTTCTGTTAAAAGCTTGTTCTTTCCTCGTTGTTGTTGTTTGTTCTTTTGTTTATCACACATATTAACAATTTGGTTACTGGAAGCGTACTGATTTTGGTTATAATCACTGGTTAATAAAGAAGAAAGTTTGATTCCAGGTTATTCAAGGTTTATTAATTGGTGACTGAAATCTTTGTTAAACATAATAAGCTTACAAGTTGACGTTAAAGTTACAAAAAATGATCCACAAGCAACTATCTCTGATATAAGTGTTCTGCTAGAGGTACGAGGCGGCACGATCATATTCGACTGACCTGAACTGAATTACGGAAATTAGTGTTCACAAAAAAGTAAGTGTCTGTTAAACTGAGCTGCCACTCACAAGACCGCGTGACCTGCCCTCTAGCGCCACACCTGGCAGGCTCAGAGTTCAACAGCTAGGGTGACAGTAGAGTGACGTCATACTCTACAGTTTCACTTTATTAATGTTAACTCGTGCACAATTCTTAAAAGGTAAACAGTCTATCTCTTGAATAAACACTTAGCTTTCCATTTGCTACTCACACTTTACTTTACAACCATTACTTCACTTTAAAAATAAATTAAATTAAGAGCTCCACAGATTCAGCTCCATGTTAGACCAACACTGAGGAAGAAAACCCAGTCTCCTACAGAAAGTCTTCCAAAATCAAATTTAAAAATGTTCTATTCTTTATTTCCAAGTAAAAAAAAACTAATATATAAAAACAAAAGATAAAATGTTGGCTATGGAATAGAGATAAAAATCAAATACAATGCAGGTTTAATATAAATATTGAAATATTTCCCAATGAATGTGAACAATGTTTTCTTAAAGAATTAAATGTTTATTTCTATCTGTCAGAATTGAAAAATGCGCTAGTTTGGAGTTATATACAACTTGCCTTGTTTCCTCTTCTACAATCACGAGACCCACCACTCACCTGTTTGACAGATCTGCACATGCGTTGAGAAGAATCATGGTTGACATTCAAAATAAATAAAAAAAAGCGTCAACAAACTTCTTAGAAGGATAATTTATATGTTTAATAAAAGGTAAGTGTTCTTTCTAAAGTCAAAATTCCTTATTTAAATTATTTAAAACAATTTTATGCGTTATTCCTTCTGTCCTTTTACTTGATTAAATGGACGTAAATATTATTATTTTCAGGCCAGCATTACGGCGTGCTAAGCGACGGCCGAACTTTGAAGTGCTTAATTTCAAACGAAACTAAATTGGAAACTATTCACAAAAATTAGAAAAATATAGGGAAATACATGGTAGGGTGGAAAATAACGTCACACCATCTCATATAGAATTCTTACCATGGTCACGGTATCTACTAAGTCTCTAATTTCATGCACCTTATTCAAGATATGCTATCTTTCCCAAAGAAAGCTGTTAACACTAAAATGATCTCTGCTGGGTCTATACTATCATTTTCCCTATTCAGGATAAGCTAGTCATCTCAGACCTCTTATTATAGAAACGGTATCTACTGAGTATTTACTATAATCCTCTTTAGTCAAGACATGCAAGCTATCCAAAACAATGCTCTGACCTGACCATAGTCTCTACCGAGACTTCACTATCATCCTCTTTAGTCAGGACAATCTAGTCAACCTAAATAAATATTTTACCATGAACGCCATCTTGAATATATCTTTAGCCCACAATTATTTCAAGAACTTAAAATGAAGATTGGTTCTTTATATGTTAATTTAATTGCTGACATATTTAAAAATATACAGATCTCTGCCATATACAAGTGTAGATTACTACAAATATCTAGATTAATTTCTATGTAATCAATAACTTATAGTTGTACAGTTCTATTACATATAAATGTAGGTTATCTACCAATTCACTTATTATTTATTGACACATTTCAATTTATTTTTATCCTTCACCTACATTTACTCAATCACATAAATTAAATTTGAATTATTATAGCAGTATATTTTTTGCAAATGTTTATATTTAATTTTCTCTAATCACTTTGGCTTAAAATATTATGCATGTTATGCTTATTACAAAACTTTTAACTCATATTTATTTTCATAATTTAAAACATTTTTAAGGGTTGTTTAAAATCCTTTGTATTTTATGTGTTTAAAAAAAATTGCTAGTAGAAAGCCAAATAATTACATACTTTTAAACAAAATATTACCACACTAACACTAATATAGATATTTGTATCCACCCAATTTGCATATTATTTAAACTAATTGAGGGCTAGCAGACAAATAAATGCATGTCAACTGTCCGACCACTGTTGGGAAAAGGGGAGACTGGGGGAGAGTGTTCAAGTCACCGGGGTAGAACGTCACGTGTTGTGTTCAAGGAGGGATGGAAACAAAAGAAATTTTTAAAAAGCTTGTACTGGCTTTGTACACATTTTATTAAATAATTTTTTTTAGTAAACTATATTGTTAATATGCTTGTATACTATAGCAATAACCATGGGACATTACACAGATCAAGGTAACACAAATCAGTAATTTTTCACATTAGGAAAAATAGCGAACTTAATTTCAATTTAATTCAAGTGAAAAATGACAGCCACAAACAAAAACAAAATATGTACCTTTGGATTGATGCATCAAAGCTCTTCACAGAGCCATGCTGGTTCCTTACTTATCCAGCGGCTCTTATCTCTAGTTTTCTTTAGCACCGCGTCTTACTAACCGTTTGGGTTATACGCTTAAGTACTAATTACTCTAATGGTTTAGGAAGAATGAAGGTTGAATTCAGAGGAAATGAAGCTACATTTGCTTGGAGGGAGGGTGGAAAACGATTTATAAAAACTACCCTCAGTTCACACGACATAGATTCTAGCCTCGATCTTCCCATCCTCAGCAGTTTAGCTCAACACGATACCAATGCGTTAGCTAACTACGCCACCAAGGCGGGTCTTATCTCTTATTGTTGTATTGAATATAATTCCTGTAAATGGCGAGGGTATAGGACACTCAGAGCTATCCACAATCACACACAATGGTAGCTCATGACTGGCAGTATGGTACATTTCTGTTCTCTACTTTCGGTGACTCAAGGTGGGATGGGATGGGATGCTAGAAAAAGACAGTATTTTTGCAGCTTTTACGGCAAAAACTTTTTTTTTAATAAAATAAATAAAATATTTCTCCAGTGAAAACATAGAATTTAATTTTCTTCCCGTGATGACCTCAAAATTTATTTAATATTTGTCAAGAATGTCCTGGAAATAAATGACATCTTTGTATCTTCATTTAAAAAGTTTCTCACCTAATGCCGTTATGACCATGATGCATATTCAGGAACTGTTGGTATTAACATGGGAATACAATTAAACTCTATGTTTTACTGAAGTAATTTTTTATTTATTTTAGCCAAAATCTATTTTTCCATAAATACGGCAAAAAAAAAAACTACTGGTCTTTTCCCTTCCTTCCTACCTTGAGAATAAAGTTTTAGCCTCTTCGGTGGATTCGCAGATTTAATATCAAGCTTATCTAATCTGGTTTACTGGTAACTGTAAGATTATGGTTCAAATCCCAAGTGGGCGCACTGATGTTTTTAACCAACTTAGAAGTGGGTAAGTTTCTTTGAAGTTCCACCTTTTTCATCCCTACCACACTAATTAACTAACTAGCTAATTATCTAACTCTTTGGCTCCAAGCAACTCGAAAGTTCAACCAGCTCACTTCCAGCTAATCCATAAACTGTCACCTCCCTTTATTCAAATCCTTTTTAATATTATCTTCCCATCAGCGAGTAGGCCTATCAAGAGGTCTGGTTTTTTTTCAAGCTTCTCCCCTAAAATTGAGTGAACACGCCTGTCACCACCACTCATACGCGCCACACGATCACCTTGGTTATCTTTAATAAGTTTGGGGAAGTTCAACTTGATATAACTTTCTAATGTATCTTGTTTATTCAACTCGCTTACGTCCAAATATCTTTCTTGGCAATTTGTGCTCAAAAGTTATCTATTTATTCTGTTGGTACTGAGTACTACTGCCATAAAAAAACAACGGGGTAGGATTATAGTTTTGTGTATTCTCAGTTTAATATTTTGATACAGAAGATGATGAGTCAAGAGTTTACTAACTGCACTGGTCTAATTAAAATGATTATATCCCAAATGGGTAATAAGAAACGATGGAAAATAAATATTATCCATACCATGAATTTAAATAGTTAATAAAAAAATGAATGAGTGGTGGTTTGATCATATGACCATTTTTGTAGAACCATGTTTTATTACCGTTTTTGGCCAAACGCCTAAGTACTTATGTACTAATCACCATAATGTGTTAGGATTGCGGAAGGTTTAATTTAGAAGAGTACCCACATTCGCGTATAGGATGAGTGTAAGCCCATAAAGGATCAACCACCCTCAGTCGAAGTCTGATCTCCTAGTCATTGGCACTATAGCCTATATCGAGAGTGATGGATTAGACCATGTGGCCACCGAAGCGGGCAAATGCCCGTCTTGCCCCAAGCCTGTTTACTGAACATGAGAAATGGCGTGAAGGCTGTCACCACGCAAATAAATGGAGGAGAGTCTCTCTCTACAATAACATTTTAGTTTAGTTTGAAATCGAGAATCCACTTCCAACCTTCCCCTATCCTTTTGAAAGCTATTCTGTGTTTATCGAGAGTATAAGTGTAACATTAGGTAAGGCGAAAGTCTGCGTTCGGCTTGGCGCTGCAATAAAAAACTATGTCTCTCCTACACATATTTTTAAATATAAGAATATCAGGGTTTAAAGGTACTGTAGAAGAAGGATTTGTCTTGGTTATATTTTGAGGTTTTAAAGCATTAATATAAGAATTGATGGGCTGGTGGATTACATTTCGGACTCATTTAGTCTCGTTTGCCGGTGAAGGGAGGCAAGAGTTCGAATCCTGACCTAGGGAAATGATGTTGGGTTTTTACTAAAAGGTTTCCAACTCTCTCTTCACGAAAATGTGTATGCATTTTCTATAAGGATATACATGTCTGCAATGTAAAAATAATTAATTTAAATAAATTATATTATTTAATCAAAACTGTGCATGAACCTATTTAAAAATCTGAACAAGAGAATTATAAATATGAAGTATTCCTATTATTAACTGGTCTATGTAAAGTATATCCATTTTTAGAGTTTACGTATCTTTTAAGCTTTTGGAATTTTTTGGATTTATTGAAATTAATCTAGCTTTATTGCAACTTATACACGCTTATTCTATTTATTTTATTCTTATTATAATGGTATAAAGTTGATATTTAACATAATTTCTAATTTATATAGCCCAAACAGTAAAGAAGACGCGGTGCTAATCAATAGAACAAAAACATTTTAATTTAATTTCTAAACTTGTTTTTTTTTTACCTTTAACATTTTTGTAATGGTTTCTCATAGGTAGGATTTTTACTAGCTGATTAAATTATTTGCTTAGCAAATGTTTGAATTAGAGGTGGTTATACATAATATCTTATAATGTCCAAGTCTTTTTCATTTTTAATTATTCTGTTATCAATACACCGAAGTACCGAACTCATACATCAAACAGGAAACGTATAGTAATATATCAGAAAAGTAGTTCCATTACTGAGCAAGTTAAGCACGATTCTGTTTTAAATTTATCATTTCGCATTTCTTATGTCCATCTGTCTGTCCGGATCTTTGTCACAAGACAACTCTTAAATGCGTAGACCAATTTTAACGGAATTTAGACATGATATTTGAACCCAATTCGAACGACGTGAACCCATTGTGTTTCAATCTTAATATCAGTTTAAATATGGCGGCCACCCATAATCTGTCTGTTTGTTCCACGATAAATGCCAAATGTTGGATGAATTTGATCGAAATCAGCAGGGATATTCTTTGAACTTAGGTCGGACTATGAATGCACATGTATTTCAAACGGGTTATTCGTTTCAGTATGGCGGCCACTAAACAGGTGTTCAGTTAATAACTTATTTCAAATATAGTATTAATTGTTTTCCTGTCTAACTCAATCACCAAGAAAAATAATATAAACTTCATATCCAATAAGAGATTATTGAAAAATATTTCAACTTCAAATCCAAAAAGAAATGAAAATACTGTAGTAACAACAAGCAATGAAGGGAACGAGTTCTACTATTCATAAAACTACTAGTTTTATCACACTGTTTGCCAAAATATTTAGCCAATAAAGCTATTTTAATATTTTTAAACCTACTTCCAGATTTCACTAGATGCTCAACCTATATAATGTATAAATATATTAAAAATAATAACTGATTTATCTACATTTTATAAAAATTGACTGATAGTGCATATTAATAAAATGGTATTGATTTTGTCTATGGTTATAGTTTTTTAATTATCTTGCGCATTAAAAAAATAATTTTAGACTTTTAATTTTTGATGCCTTTTATTATAAAAATCCTTACTTTAGAATTTATACAATTTGAAATTAAATATTTATAACACCTAAAATAAGCTAACTTATTCATTATTTATTTACTAACATTATAAAATACAATTATTCACGACCCTTAATAATATTTATAAGAGGAAGTTACAATTAATATATGTAATATAGTTAATAACAAGAATTATATTTTTAACCAACGCCTTTTAAAGACATTTAAAAGTAGACCTTAGTAAATATTTTTAAATGTTACAATGATTTGTGTTGTTATGGGAGTTAATTTAAGTGGATATTATAAATGAATTGAATTATATTGTAACTATTCTATTCATAAAAACAATAAATAAATTAGTAGACAGCTTACACATATATGTTACAGTTCATATTGATTAAAGAATTGACGCTACATTTGTGTGGTAATACATTTGTATTTGGTTAACGATATACAGAACCAAACTAAATTGTAAGAGCTTGATACAATGTGGGCTAGGTATTTATTCAAGACAAAGTTCATGGTAAGAGCGGGTGGGCACCATTACATCGCAAGTCCATTACATCGCATGTCCATTACATCGCGTTTTAGGAACAAATACATTGTATGTCCATCACGTCGCATTTCTCCCACCTCTCTATACACAGCTAACCCTACTCTGATGTACAACCAATAGGATTGAAGGGGCGTATGTATACAATTACATCGCAAGTCCATTACATCGCATGTCCATTACATCGCGTTTTTGAACAAATACATTGCAGGTCCAACACTTCGCATTTCTTCACCTCTCTACACACACCTAACCATATTGGCCAACACGATCCTAACAAGTTGTGTTACAATATAAACGCACTACCAACTTGTTGGGGATGTTGGCCAACATGTTGGTGTTGGGCGAGCCGGTCCGAGCCAACAAGTTGTGTTGGGTTGTGTTGGATCATTTGTTAGAGATAATAAACGACCAACCCAACATGTTGGCCGAGTCGGGAGGTTCTGCGCATGCGCTATCGAGTTGAATGAGTGTCTAACCTAATCAACTTTGCCAACAAGGGGAGTCAAGCACATAATCCTTTCAACCAAACCTACCTTCATAGTGAGAGTGAAGCCTCGTTTATTATGTAATAAGTTGGATCCAACATGTTGGAAGACAATTCACGTGGAAAAGTAAGCTGTGTTTATTCTAGCCAACTTGTTAGACCAACATCCTGGTTCCTTCACCTTTCTTTAATCAGTCTACACATTTCTAGCTATGGATAACGACGTATTACTTGCCGTTTCTTCATTTATTGTGATGACAGGAAGTGTACTCTTGCATAAGAACCAAAACTTAAGAAACGGTAGGGCGTTCAAAGTTTTGTTTCGCTAGACGTCGAATTGAAGGTGTGTATATGGTTAATAATGAGTTACCTACATTTGTAAAGTGGAGTTAATAGCTTTGTACACATGAGACATCACAAAGAACAAAAATTCTTTTGATATAAGTCAATTAAGAATCTAGTAGCCGAAGCTATTATTATTTATTCTTTTTAGTGGGGAATTCTCCATTTCCATCAATTCTGAAAATTGAAAAATGACACCTGAACACGGGTTCCGGGTTCTATTCACGTGTCTAGGTGTAATTTTTCCATTTTCAGAATTTAAATCAATTAGTTTAACTGTATTCGCCTTGTTTCATTCCATAATCACAAAATTATACTAGCCCCGATTTTAAAACTTAAACTAATCTGAAAATAGAATACATGCTTTACCAAGGTTAGAAAATCATTCAACTCGATAGCGCATGCGCAGAACCTCCCGACTCGGCCAACATGTTGGGATGGTCGTTTATTATCTCTAACAAATGATCCAACACAACCCAACACAACTTGTTGGCTCTGACCAGCTCGACCAACACCAACATGTTGGCCTACATCCCCAACAAGTTGCGAGTGCGTTTATATTGTAACACATTTTGTTGGGATCGTGTTGGCCAATATGGTTGGCTGTGTGTAGAGAGGTGGAGAAATGCGACGTGTTGGACCTGCAATGTATTTGTTCAAAAACGCGATGTAATGGACATGCGATGTAATGGACTTGCGATGTATTTCAATCCTATTGGTTGTACGTCAGAGTAGGGTTAGCTGTGTATAGAGAGGTGGGGGAAATGCGACGTGATGGACATGCAATGTATTTGTTCCTAAAACGCGATGTAATGGACATGCGATGTAATGGACTTGCGATATAATGGTATACACCCGTAAGAGCTCTGTTTGAGATGGATATCTTGGCCCGACTAGAGAGTACACTATTAAGGACTCAGTAGAGACCGTGTGTATAGTAAGAGTTCTTTTTTGGGATAGCTAGCTTGTCCTGTCCAGAGAGGATACTATTAAAGACTCAGTAGATACCATGTCCATGGTAAGAGCTCTGTTTGGTTTAGATAGCTTGCCCTGACTAAAGAGAATACTATTAAGGACTCAGTAGAGACCATGCCCGTGGTAAGAGATCTTTTTGGTGTTGATAACTTGGCCTGGTTAAAGAGGACCCTATTAAAGACTCAATGGAGGCCGTGTCCATGGTAAGAGTTCTGTGGGGTGTGGATAACTTGGCTTGACTAGAGAGGATACTATTAAGGACTCATTAGAGTCTGTGTATGTGATAAGAGTTATTTTTTGGGATAGCTAACTTGTCCTGACTAGAGAAGAGACTATTAAAGACAGTAGATACCGTGTTCATGGTAAGAGTTCTTTTTGGTGTGGATAACTTGGTCTGACTAATGAGGATACTATTAAAGACTCAGTATAGACCGTGTTCATAGTAAGTTCTCTGTTTGGTGTGGATAGCTTGGCCTGAATAGATAGTATGATAGTAGAGTCTCAGTAGAGACCATGCCCATGATATGAGCTCTGCTTAGGATGGATAGCGTGTCCGGACTTCTTGACCACAGCGTTGAAGCCATTGTGTTTGTCGGCTGTGTAGTCCACAGTCCTGACAGTTCCGTCAGACTCCACCAGGCTGTAGGAACCCTTGACGACGTCACCATCACGTGACTCCCACTGGTTCTTTATGTCACCGGTGTGAGGGTCATGCACGGCGTAGTCGAACTTGTACTGAGGGTGGGCCTGAAATGATACATGGCTTTATTTATTATAACACATTTTACTATACTTAATTCATTAAACTAAATTATATAATTAATTTAAAGTTGTTACAATAAAATTATAACTATAATGATACAGGTTATTGGATTGTTATCTAATATATTAATCTCACAAACATATCCATTCACAATTCTTTACTATGATATTTATGCTATATTTCTTACATGCACTTTAAATTGATGTATTTTCAAAGTTACCAAGATATTAAACGAGTATAAGATAACTAGATTTAAGTATCGCTGTACATGGTATCAATTGCAATGTTTCCACAAAAGTATCTGTTTTTTTAATGATAGAATTTGTATAAACCTATGTTTAAGGCATGTATTATTTTTATCAACATACATTTAGGTGATATAGCTAATAAACTCCAATATTATTACTGATACCAATTTATTTAGTCAAAACTCACATATTCTTCACCGATATTGTTAGAAATGGCTGGTAAATGGCTGTAACTGTGGCCTAGAAAGCCAGGATGCGCACGCACCATGGCGATGACAGCGATCATAGCGGCGACAATCTACGGACACGTTTAACATTTCATAAACTGACATCTGGTGTTCTTTCAATACACTTTGAATTATATCATAGATTGTGGGCTAAAGGCCGTATTGTATTAGAGAGATATATTTGAAAATCAATTTTATTAAAATATTTCTCATATTCATGGTCATTACAAAAGTAAACAAAAGTTTGGAGGTCTTAAGGTGGAGATCTAGGGAATTTGAGAAAAGACCAGTGTTTTTGCAGTTTTTATAGCAGATCTTTTTTTTTGCAAAAATAAATAAAATATTTATTTTATACAAACATAGAGTTTAATTTTATTCTCATGGTGATATAAACATTTCTAAAATATCTGACAAGGGTGTCTTGGAATTTCATGACAACTTTTTCTCCTCATTAACAAGTTTGTTAGAAAATTCCTTTATAATTTAAAAGGAATATTTGATTTATTTTGATAAAACATATGTTGCTATAAAAACTACAAAAAAAGTCCCCTGGCATTTGGTCATTGAAGCGGGTCATAACGTTTTAAATTATTGTATACCTATTTGTGATTTTATACAAAAAAATCCGGGGTTCAATCCTCGGTCCTGGTACAGATTTATCTAATTGCCAAACTCTTCCTTCACCTCTGGCAAGACGTGTATTAATCACAACTTGTGAATGTGTGGCATGCCAGGCCTCCACCATGGTTCGGATCCCACGTTAAACTGTAGATCCTCCATTTTATCTCACAATTACCCTACCATTATACATTAGAGTAAGTTTGTATTGCCCGAACGGGTAGCAAGACGCGGTGCTAATAGTAATAATAATAATAATAATAATAATAATAATAATAATACTATAAAATTATACTATGTGCAACGTTACTGGCGGTCCAGATCCAAGGCATTGCGTATGGGTAGCAGCTGGCTATTTTCGTGTCATTAGATGTCACAGAACCTACGGTATTAACTTGTTCATTTAAGAACTATAATGCAATGTTTTTATGCAACATTATTAAAGGTACGCTCTCACATCTTTTCAGAAATGTAATTATAGACGTGTTCTGATATATAATTAAAAAGTGACCATAATATAGAATATATTATTTTAACTAAGCAGTTGAACTAATTTGATAATTTGTAGCTAATATTATTATAATTATCACTTGAAAATGTACCACAAGTACCTTTGAACGAAATTATAGACAATTTGAATTCATTTCAGTTAAGAAACAAAGGATATTTGTTTTCGGTCAAAAAGTTTACAGCAATCTGAATTAAGGAGAGATACTTTGAATAAATGCATAAGATACTAACTTGGCAAATTATTTTCTGCTAATTCTCCAGATGACTAACTTGGAAAGTAAACTTCAGCTAATTTCCCAAGTGACTAGGCTTCTCTAATTCGTTTTAAACTTTGAATCTATTGATATTTACTTTCTATCTTTATTCATAGTGAATATTAACATACACTCTTAATTCAATAGTAGCCTATTTTAGCCAAAGTAAAAATTACGTAGATAAAATAGACCTTTGAAAATTTCTCTATGAGCTATTATCTAATTTCTCTCAAATAGACCAAAATAATAATAATAATAATGTCGTGTCTGGGCTGTATTAATCTGCAGCTCAGTTTGTGGAAAGATTATTAGCCAGTACTAATGTACAGTACTGTTGTCCAGGGGACGCCCGAATATACTAATATACATCCTTTTCGGGGAGGATTTTTCCATGTCACTATTGAACTGCATATTTATAGCAGTTTGGTTTATATTCCTATGCACTAATTACATTATTATGATAGGGATGGAGAAGGTTTAATTTAGAGGAAGTGTACCCGCAATTTCGGGGAGGAAGAGGGAGAAAACATTTAGGGAAACCCCTTCAGTACCCCCGGATGGGATCGAACACGTATCTCCCCATCCTATTCAGTCTATTTTATTGCGAGAATAGCGCCTTGGAGCATAAGGCCATCAAAGTGGATCCTATGTCCCGATGAGAAGAGGAAATGATGATAATGAAATTGATGGAGTTGAGCCAATGAAGATTTTAACCTAACCTTAGCCTAATTATTTAAACTCTGGTATTATGGGAGCTATTCCCATTTCGAGAAAAAAATCCCCGTTATCTGCCGGGAATCGAGTCCAGGACGTCTGGGTCAGTATCCAGGGCTTCTTACCACTATACTATGAGGATGGCTTCTCTAATTTATTAGTTAAGCTTTATAACATTACCATAATAATAATTATAATTATAATACCATTTTCTAAAAATATAACAAGATAGCGTTAAAGTTATTCTTTATTTGTATAAGAACACCTTCGGTTCTTGTGCAAAAAGATAATTTGTAATTTTCTTAAAAAAAATTATTTTTAAAATCATTGCTCTTATTTATATTTAATATGAGCTCAGAGACCTACATATTAATGACATTTTACTTAAAACAATACACACAAAGATATAGGCATGAGTAATTTTGTGCAATTTATTTTTCACCGTTTGTTTACATTCATTTATTCAGATATTCATTCATTATTCTGACTGATTTCCTCTCATTATAGTGGTTTCAAACCTCTTGTGTTTTCTAGCGTATTTCTGGAGAGGTAAAAAAGGAAACATTACTGCGCATGAATACAACGATACGTGTGGGGTGGAGGAATGGGGGATATAGAGGATATAAATGATAAAATCTACCTTCCTCTCTTTTTGGAAGGATAAACACGACTTGTTATAGTCTTAGAATTTTTTTATTACTTAGCCTACGACTCTGTAATGCTATATAAAACAAGTGAAATTACACCGGCATACTTCTAGGACCAACAAGAAAAAACGTGGGTTCATTCGTGATTCTACAACATTAATTACAGCAAATATTTTTCTTTAATTTGTCCACGTACGCACATACTATATTTTGTTTCTAATCAATCATGAAGATTTGATGTATGGCCTTAACGTAAGTGCTACTTGAAACAGCACTCTCATCACAAATCCAAGATTGTAACTCAAATTAATCAGAAAAAAATTCTTGACTTGCTTGATGAACATCTTAATATTTTTTTCCTAAAGTTATTATCATTTCAGAAATTTGTTTTACTAAGATTTATTTTTAAATAACCCGCTTTAGTGGCAGCAAGGTCTATCGCGCTACTTTCGCAGTAGACTAGACTGCCGATGATGGAGAGGTCAAGGTTCGAATATCGGTCGAGTATACTGAGTGTATTTTTCCAAAATGACTTAACAAAATGTCTTTTTCACTTTCCTTCCAAGCAAATGTGGGTACACTTCCATTAAATATAACCTACATAATCCCTTGAACCATTAGCGTAATTAGTACATAAGAAAACAGCCCAAACGGTTAGTAAGACGTGGTAATAATTTTTTTTTAAAATATAGCTTTCTACAATAAATAAATAAAAAATATTAAATGGCAGCCAAATCAAACCTTTTGCTCTTACCTTTACTCTTTGCATGGTTGGTTGATGTTGTTTGTTTAGTTAGAGACTTATCGTTGCGATGACTTCTACGATAGAAACTATACTGCCATTATTTACTGCAGCTAGCCTTTTATATTAAATTTACTTCATTACTTCTAATGAGAGAAACTTAAAACACCTTACGTGTGTTAATGATATCCGTGGTTCCTCTCTTGGTGCGTGGCAAAGATTGCCTCAAAAGAACAATGTCGATCAAATCTTTGAGGTTGAATTCCGACACTTTAAGAATGCTTTAACAATTCCGTAACTTATGAAATTTGTTTTTTACTTTTCATTTGTTTGGGGTATTTAACGTGCATTTGCTGAACCGATTGAATATATCAGCACACGACTTATAAACTAACTTAAATATCCAATCTTGGCCGTTATTTTATCACTGTGAAAGGGGATCCTACATTTCACGAATGATAGATTTTCAGTCCTGTAAGGATTCAAACCCGGGACCATTAACTCAGAAGATAGCCACGCTACCGACTGAGTTAAGTTGTCGGACTATTTAATTAGTAAAGCCCGGATTTTTATGTAGTATTAACCTACAAAATATCTACATAAATATGTAGCAAGACCAGTTATAATGTCGTAACATATTTAATAATGAGAAAATATACAACAATGAATAAAAAACATTAGGTCAAATGAAACGTTGCTGAATAAATATTAGGTTAAAAGAAACGTTGCTAGGAATGCAATCTGTGTGTGAACGTTTGACACGTAAAATTCTTGTAAAATTCGCTATCTGATGTTATGTTTTCTTGCTCCAGTATTGCCGGTGCTTTGAAAACAAATGAACGTCAAAGCACTAGCTGATATTAATACTACAATTACCCTACAGACTTGGCTGGTCTTTTTTGCTTTTCAAAAGACCGACCTACGCGTCGCATTATTGTCACAGACTTCAAATTACATTTTTTGAAGGGGGGTTTCATTTTTTTTTTTTTATTTCCCATTGTAACTTTATAATGTTTTTTCTCTTGACCAAAGAACAATGGCAAAATATGGTAATCATATCCAAGGATTATTGTTTTTACAGCTCGTCGAGTTGTGTTTACAAATTATCCCGCCGAGCGCTAGAAGTTGTGCCGAGGCCACTATCAGTCAACGCTTCTCTTCACAGCAAAATAAACGTAAAACACAAAGTTACATTACAGCAACTGTATCCTACCTTTAAAAATATTTTCATGATAAAATATGTATGTAAAAGTAAAATAGCTATTTAAAAAACCTATAATAAGTGATTAAAAAGTTAGTTGGTTCTAGGTAGATTTTATTATTTCAGTTATTAGTCTACGGTTAACGGTTACTCTTTCACCTTATTGACTCAAATCAACATAATTATATATAATTATTTTATTTTATGTATTACTTACTAATTTTCTTAAAACTTAAATCACTAAAATCTGAGGCCACCAGAAAGTGATATTATGGTTTTATTTTTTAAGTGAATAGTCAGTGAATCCGAGATACAGAAGAATAAATATCCAACCCATTACTTTATCCTATTCCATTAGCTTGATGAATGAATCCGTCTAACGTCAACGAATACTTAGACGAGGTGATCAAATTAAGACCAATGTGGCTGTCTAATACATTTTAATCTACTCAAACTACTTCAATTAATCAACTTTTATTGATTACGCAAACAATTTTAATTCACAAATCATAATGTGATAGTGTGCCTACGAGTTTAATACATATCATAAGTCTATTTTAAAAGATCAAGAGAGTATAACACAAGAATATTAAATTTTCTGTGCAACATAATAATTTAGTGCTGTTCGTAGAGACGTTAAGGTTTTAATAACGTAAATATATTGATATAGAAGCTTAGTATAGTATTAAGTTAATATTCTAGTAAGTTTGATCGCTGCACAATCTGAAGTATGACAAATGCTTTTATAGATCTATATTTTATATTGGACTCCTTATTGAGACGTAGCAACTAATTATTTTATGTACTCATATACTATCTTTAAACAAAACGATGCGCTCAGCATTTCTCACACTATTGATATTTTCAATATTGTCTGAGATATGTCTGAGCCCATAGGAAAGGTTTGTTATGAGTTTTTCACCCCTATTTGAATCCAAAATCCTGAAGTTTTTTTGTGTATTATTTAACTAAAAGGCGTGAGACCCGTTACATAGTGGTTTTTACAAATAGCGAGGAGAAATATGGAAATATTGTGTTACAAGTTCATTATAATTTTTATAAAGGTGTTTCAAGCTGTGATCTTGTGATCGTCAATAAGTGTTTGCGTAGCCAAGAACAGCCATTTATTGGAGCTAATAAATAAAGTAAAATACATAAATATAAAGGGGAGGATACATTTACGTTAATGATGAATTAAGTGATTTTTAATGGATTTTAGTAGCCAAGCTATTTATTTATTTACCATATTTAGATGCGGCTATAAACGTAACTAACAAATAAATATAATAGCTTAGCCGTTTAATCCATCATGATATGCTCATTCGTACAAATTATAACTGTACTATTGGCAGCAAAAATCCAAATACCGATTCGATGTTAGTTGCGTTTTATGATAGCTCGTGGTCTTAATAATAATATTTAGCACCGCGTCTTACTACCCGTTCGGGTTATACGCTTTAAGTACTAATTACGCTAATGGATTAGGAATGTGGAAGGTTGAATTAGAGGAAGTGAACCCGCATTTGCGTGGAGGGAGAGTGGAAAACCATTTAGGAAAAACCACCCCCAGTTCACCCAACCGAGATTCGAACCTCGATCTCCCCGTCCTCAGCAGTCGAGCTCAACACGACAAGCGCGTTAGCCAAATACGCCACCGACGCGGGTTGGTCTTAATAAATCACATATTTGCAGCTGACTATTTCCACACGTCCATCACAGACTACTCTTGGACACGGGATGATTCCTGGAAAACTTAGTGATTAGAGCATTGGCGTACTAAGCCAAAAATTCCAGGTTCGATTCCCGTGTCCAGGTAATAAGTGATCTGTGTTTCTTTAATTAATCTAATTTACAAAATAAATGGAATACTAGAAAGTAGAGGGCTATTTTATTGTTATATTGAATATAAATTATTTTAAATTAAGAAACTTAATATTATTTTTGAGGATTGTTGGATATGACAGAGAATTCTTGATTTGGCTATTATTTAAAACAAAATTATTCACCTTAGTGAAAGTTTGTTTAGCATTCCAAAATCAAACAAATGTTTGGAAACGTCTGTATTTACACTCAATACAATTTCTCTTCGCAAAAGGATTCGCAATTTTTCCAAAAATAATATGCACACTAAGATATATTTAGGTATAAATTAAAGACTATGAATGACTACTTCATAAATGTGTCTTTTGTAGATACGAAACCATTAATGCTTGAAATACCTGATAATGGTGGGATAAAAACTTATAATGGACGTGATAGTATGTTGAATCATATTGAATGCTTTCGTAAACATTATGCCAACATTATGTAGGATTTTCAGATCTACGCCGGTCGAATGTGTGGTCACTAACTTAACAATAGGCGAAATTTAAAAATACTCTCACGATATTTATGAAAACTCTGTGGATCTTGGATTAATAGATCTTGATGAACTTGTCTCAAATGACTGATTGTGTGTTATTAGTATCGTCCCAAAATTGGAAGTGATACCAATATGCATGACATTTCTCCTGTCCTTCACAGTTAAAACTTGGTTGAAACGTTGTTTCACTCACGTGACCCTTACGATGAGTTGGATACTAATAAAATACTTCAACATCGATGTGAGAGAAATCATTATGTCTAAAAGTGCAATTCTAAAAACTTTGACGTTGTTTCTGTTTGAAGGAGGTGTTACATCTCCATCGTATCTCCCAACGAGAATATTGGTAGTATATTGTACAGTATTGAGCATGATAATGACTAACCCTTATCAAAGCTCCGTTACTTGTTTTCTCACGGTGCCTCATTACTTTTCTGATACAAACACATGAAAAGAATGGGTGCAGTCAGTCTTGAGTTTATCAACAAATGCAAATACAACAAACACGTAGAACGTGAAAATGATACGAACTTAATCTAAAAGAGTAAATATTTTATTAAAATCAATGAAAGACACGTGTATGTGCCAAATGTTATTTATACATTCTATAAGGTAACGTATGATAGAAACTTAAGCACGATAAGTGATACATTAACTTGATTTTATCACCTTCAAGATCAATCATGTTATCTGAATAGAAAACCTTTTCTCCAAATAATGGAGGGTTGTTTAAGTAACAACCCATATACACTACCACCATTTGCAAGTAACGTCAACAAACTGTTAGGAAACATATGAGGTTACTAATTAATCGGCAAATGGAAAGATGACTTAATTTATAACTTTTCCTACACGTTTAAGATAAAAAAAATGAAGTGTAAAAGAGTAATACTAATAATATATTATATTTATCCGCTATTCTTTATTCATGCAGTCGTATTATTTTAAGGTTTATTTGTTATTTATAGAAACTTTCACAAATGGTTTCTTTCTCATGGAAATAATATACCATTCGGATTGCTTAAATTAGGAACTCCATTTAAGCTCTGCTCAGATAAATACGGGTTTTATTAAGATTTATTAATTAATAATTATTAAGATTTATTAATTAAATAAATAGATTTTTATAAAGATAATAACAATTATCTTAAATAGTTAAAAATAATAAATTTAAAAGAACTTTGTATTATTTACTATAGCCCCTTCATGGTGGTTTTCAATTATATTAGAGAGGAGTTCTCACATCACCGACGATTAATATAATTATTGCTTAATTAGTTTAGATGAATCCCTTTAAGAAATAATTAAACGAAAAAAACATTTGTGTTAAGGTGTAATTTTAACTAGTATAAATATGTTATATACATACAATGATGGTTTATATAGTTTGGGATTTAAAATCACGTTTCAAAACAGAATTCCTATACAAATATTAGAGGGGGAAAATAATACTATTAGTGGCGTAAACCAATTCTGAGAGTTGGTGTAAGATGAAATGGGTCCTTATTATGTCCGTCTTTATCGCTATACTGTGGTCACTACACACTCCAAAACTATAGGATTGTTGCTCCTTATGTTTAGATATATCACACTACACTAAGTTTAAATCTATGGACACTACGTTGCTAAAGATATTACATAATAAATAAATACTCTGCATCAAGTCTTGAATTAAATTACATTATATTTCACAAGGTATTTTAATCAAAGACACAATGATGTACCAAGTTCTACATCAAAGTGCATTATATTGCACAAAATTATTTATCAGGAACATTACACTGCACCAAGTATTACATCAAATTACATTTTATTGTGCAAACTATTTGATGAAAGAGCACAATTGTGTACCTCTAGCATCAAATAACATTAAAATGCACAATATGTTTGTAGCTTAGAGGTTTTTAGTGGTTCAAACGCCTCCACAAATTGTCATTATCAGTATATTTGGTATTCATCCTCTATGCATTGTTAGTAGCTTATTGGAATATCATTATATTCATAACAACTTCAACATTATTTATAGTTAAAAACACTTTAAGTTACTTCAAGAGGGATTTAATTTATACAAAACACCTTTCCATAGTTTGTTGGGGAACTTCCCCATGTTCCACGGAGTAGAAACCTCTTCTAAAATATATTTTTGAATACGCCTATGTTGCACAAGATATTAGATATAAGGACACGATGTTGCACCCATGTTTTACCAGTGGGCTATACTGAGAACGATAGTGAGTGTGTGGTTTAAAGGGGGGGAGGGGGGAGGATTTGGATGATTAAGACTCTAATTTGGGGAAGGCTGTAAAGATCCAGGGGGCCACAACTTCAATATGTTTTAATATTTATGAGTGCTTCTAAAGGCTTGGCTTTTAAAACTTTACTGCCCAATCGTTTACTCCATAGTAACTGTAACAATTTCATGATCACCTTCCTCATTTTATTTATTGCTCCTATTGTAATACAGTGGCGTAACAGATTAAGTTGACCCCCTCCTGCAGGATTTATTTTTGGACCCTCTTTTCCAAGTTATATAACACCTTAATAAACGTTGTAAGAAATAATTAACTGTCCAAAATACGAGTAATCACTAATTTAGTAAATACACCTTATAATGACTGTTTTATCCTCAGTTTTGTGTCGGCAACTTCATAAGTCAGTCAGCTTGAATGCAGAAGAAGAAAAAATCTGCGCTATTTAAAATTGAATGAAATAATTGAAATAATGCTATAGATTGGTTATGATTTACAACAATTTTTGATAAACATATTCAACTATATAAATTGTCAATGATCAGGACATAAGTCATTTGATTACAATTATTTCCACCAAATTTATATTAATTTAAAGTTCCCTTTCTTGATCTCCCTTATACCATTAGGTCCCGCCGCATTGCAAGCTCTGCAGGCCTAGGTGATATGCCATTGTTGTAATACTTCACAAACGTACACCCTATCTATCTAAAATATAAACCAAAAATTAAAATACATAGAACTACCCACCATTTAATAGTAAATAGTATATCAAAACATACAGCTTCAAACCATCAAAATAACTACGGGCTTTAGAGATTAAATTACATATTTTAGGGCTAAGAACCTTAGAAACATATTCCTGACCAAGCAAAAGAGAGATATAAAAATGGGCTGGGCAAATATCAAGCTTCAATTAGCTACCAGAAAGAAACACGTGGGGACTAGATAAAAATAATTCCTAAATCCTAATGTGTTCAAAAATATTTTTTCATTAACCTGAAGATTCAACATTGGTTAAATCTGAACTATATTTCATCACCTATCATTTTTATCATTTACCAACGTTTTGTCCATTTTATGAAAGTATAGCTATTTTAGAATTCTCCCATATTAAATTACTAGATTTTTATAAAAAAACTTTTAATATTCAACAATACAAAATAATTGCCTCTAAATATTTTGGTAGAAATACATTTTATTATTTATTTTATTACACTGAAAAATCTCTGTAAATTTAAATTATTTTATACACATTATATATAATTATATTAGTTCAAATTATATATATTAGTCCAAATGTATATATATATATATATATATATAGTTAAATGATAATTATATATATTGAACTATTGTTTCTAAATATATGTTGTAATATATTTATAAAGGTTAACCCAGGTAGGAGTTTTGGTTAATGTTATGATTGCTATTTAATAATAGCCACATATAATGCTTATTTGAGTTATCTTTTATTTTTATACTGTACATTACCAGCCATCCTAAGTTATGAGAAAGTGTTGTTCGAATATGTGTATTGTTCCCTGAAATATAGTAGCAGGATTTCATCGAAACTGTTTTCGAGATGAGAGTGGTTTTCCCAAATGAACACCCAGAGGTCTTGGGAGAAGGGGTTTGTCGTGACACCGTTGGACCTAGACGAGGAAAATGTAAGGTTTAATTCTTTTAAGTGGAATTTCAAATAGTGTCGCCCACCATATTCAATCTGTTTAGTTGTTTAAGATTAACTAGTGAATTAGTCCACACTACCACAAGTGTGTTTGTATGAATTCACAATGGTGATATAATGGATATAGTGGAATGGACTTTAAAACTAAAAGTACAGGTAAAATACTACAGATAAACCTAAAAAAAATTCTCATATTGAAGAGACATTCACTATTACTGTTTATGTAAGACAATGCCGACTATTTTGTTAAATATAAATTGCTCTATGTTGATGAAATTCATAAATATAACACAATTGTATTACTTGTCAAATATACAATCATTTTAAAATACACATTATATTATTTGATTTTATATGTATATAAATTTACTTGAACTAATTTTAGTTGTGTTAGTAAATATTAGTTGTAACATACATTATTTTTTCAAATCGTTGGCACAATACTCTCTGCATAATGTGTGTGAACAGAAATCTTGGGTTGTAAACATCTTAGTTGATTGGTCAATGTTTGGGGGAAGAGTAGAGGGTAGGAATACTGTAACATTATTGATTCTAGGTACGTTAATTAGAACTTTACAAACTTGGTTTCGAGTATTTGAGCAGCAGGTCTTGTGACTTGTAAGCTGATGGGTAAGAGCGCTTAGAAGAAGAATTGCTTGATTAAAGTACTGTTGGTAAATCAACAAATATATTCTGTTACAATTCTCCTCCCCCCCCTCCCTCCCATTCGATAAGGAGTGTGGTGGGTATGTTGTACAGGGCTAGAATACTTAGAAATTACGCCTTACAATACTTTTAACTATGTATGTGCCAGCACATAAATATTTACAACAGTTTATACGCAGACTTTATATTTGTTTATAATAATAATGTCATTCCTGGGCTACATCAACCTGTAGCTAAGTTTGCGGAAAGATTAGCCAGTACTAATGTACTGATCGTACAGCCTTTCCATGACCTGATGATATGAGGGGATTATGATAGTAAATATGACAGGGTGAATTCAATGAAGGTCTTAACCTGAATCAAGCTTAATTAACCAAACCCTGGTGATCATGGGAGTAGTTATTCCCCTTTCAAAAAAAACTTTCCTCGTACCAGCTGAGAATCGAAACCAGCATCTCTAGATTAGTGGCCAGAGCCTGTGACCAACATATCACGAGGCCAGCCATGTGTTTGTTTGAAGACGTATCTTATTGATTTGTTTTGAAGTTTACATTCAATACCACAAATAAAAATATAATGTTGAGTGGAATGCTAAAATAAAAATATATTTAACGTTTTTGTAACTAAAATGTGATGTGATACCTATTTATATGATATTTTCGCTGAATGCCATGTGCACATATTTATCCATTTAATGTATCTCAAAATTGCCATAAGTATGGTTTACTTTTAGGCGGTAATTTGTATGTGTGTTTTGTCTTTCATATATTTTATTTATTTGAACTATGTATCAGTCTAATGGTAGGTTAAATTAGTTCTTCAGTTATTAATTTGCTAATACTTATACTTTATTACCAGTAATGGATATCCCACCTTCCCGATTCATCATATTAGACAAGCTAGAGTATATTTTGGTGTATGCGCATCATAAAGTGTACATTTGTGTTAGTTTGGGTCCAATGTTCTCTTAACTGAATTCTTAAAAATGAAGGATAGATTCAGGAAATGGTGTAGCCACAATGGTACTCAATCCGTAATATTTTGATCTGGAGATGCTCTAAGATTTGCTAAGATTTGAAAAGCTCTTTCATTAATGATGGAAGCGTGTAACACGAACGGCTAGTAATATTTGGTGCTAAAATAATAATAATAGTAATGATAATAATAATAATAATAATAATAATAATAATAATAATGACCGGATGAATCGTGTAAGGAGGAGACAAGTAAAGATGCAAACAGGCAGCTGATGTTTGGTTATCGAGATTAACTCTATCTATGAAGAACTTTACAAGATGGATTACAATTACTTTTGAATATTATGTATTCAACTTTTCTCGTAGAGTATCGGGTTAATATTGGAACCACAACTTTATCTTTTGATTTTATCACAAAATCTATTCATAATGAGATGTGTGACAAATAAAGTGTCACCGAGTATTGTTACATAATAATTGGGTGTTCTCCCAGAAGGATCTTCAAACCTATCGTAGCTTCTTATTACAAGTATACTTTTTTTAAAGTTATTAAAATGGAGAAAGTGACAACGATTTTAATTACTTCGCCTGATAAGCTCCGGAAGCTATTTCTGTAAAATTTGATTTGACTAATAGTTAGTTGAGTGTTTACAAGACACTTCCTTGTAGCTCATACTTTATACATTTTACATACTTGATATCTAACATGTTTGAGATTCTTATTTATACTCTCTATGACCCCATAAACCTGTGCTATCTGTTTACACGGTTTATTCAAGTATTTATGTTTGGTAAGACCTTCCAACACTTTGCTCAAGACAAGATTATGTCTATTTTCATTATATAAATTAGTATATTATATTCACATGAATCGTTTTGCATTATTTAAAGTTCTGAGCATTGTACTGCCATACTTATTAATTAGTTTCACGAGAAGCGTTTAATTTATCACACACATTTATTAGTAACGTTTATTTATAAGATCTACACAAAATAGTTTTCATGTTAAATAAATTTATAGTTCCCATTTGGAGAAAATGAACGTAAGTTTTCTTGTTTGATTTAATATTTCACCTAAAAACATCCTTTGCTAACGACTAATATGTGTAAAACTAATTTTTGACATTTCCCACTGAAATGATTCTATCTCCTCGCTTTAGTGTGGGTACCGTATTTACAGCTTTGTACATAATTATATAGGCCTAGATCTATCTTGAGAGTTGGTCGATAAATATATTATGGTCCCTGTTGGCTACTATAAAATAATAGTTTTTTCTCTAAAAGACTTTGCCTATACTAGTTTAAAATGTATTGGATTGCTACAGGAATACATAAGTAGGAGGAAAGTTCAACCATCTACCCATGGCTGGAAGGAAATTGGATGCTAAGAACTAAAGGAAATACTATTAATCTGTATTAGAATTAACTGGGGTAAGAAATAAAAAATTTACATTGGAATAAAGGACTTTGTTTAATTTCAAATAATATTTTAGCTTGTTATATACTGCAATCCTAAATTTAGTTTAATTTATATTATTTATATTACTGAACTACTCTTTCCTAGGGAAAAGATGAACATTAGGAAAATTGATATGAAAAACCTTTTACAGGAATTGAAATACACACTTTATAATATTGTTAGGTTTGCTTATTCAAACTCATTTTTAATTTTCATTATTAGCACCGCGTCTTAATATTCGTTTAGCTTATGCAATATTTTCTAATCAACTTGTTTAATGACCATTACAATTGTATATATCTTTACACATTAGATAGTATTTTATAATGAGTTTAATGAAAATAAGTCTAAATATTATTTTAAAAACCGAGGAAAATATTTATATAATTACATATAAAGATTATTTTTTTACTAAACAGAATGTACAACTTAGCCGTAGACTAAGGATATCACAGTTTTAACCCAAACCAAGTATTATTTTGGATTTCTAAGAAAGGTGTCTAAATCTGCTATATATGATCAAATTTGTTTTATAAGATGGTTGATATTCATAGGCTCAAATAATATTTATATGGTAAGAAAACTGTTGGAAATAATGAGCGTGTCTTAAATAGAGAAAATTATATTAAAGACTCAATAGAGACCATGTCCACAGTAAGAGCTCTGTTTGGGATGACTAGCTTATACTGACCAAGGAAGATGATTGTAGAGTCTCAGTAGAGACCGTGTCCATGGTAAGTGCTCTGTTTGGTGTGTATAGCTTGGCCTGACTAGAAATTATACTAATAAGTACTCAGTAGAGACCGTGTCCTTTGTAAGAGTTCCGTTTGAGCTAGCTTGTATGTCCTGACTAGAAAGTAAGATAGAGTCTCAGTAGAGACCATGTCCATGGTAAGGGCTCTGTTTGGGATGGATAGCGTGTCCGGACTTCTTGACCACAGCGTTGAAGCCGTTGTGTTTGTCGGCGGTGTAGTCCACAGTCCTGATAGTTCCGTCAGACTCCACCAGGCTGTAGGAACCCTTGACGACGTCACCATCACGTGACTCCCACTGGTTCTTAACGTCACCGGTGTGAGGGTCATGCACGGCGTAGTCGAACTTGTACTGTGGGTGGGCCTAAGCCATCAAACATTATATAATCAATTTAAATTTGTCCCTATAAGAGCTTAAACATAATTAATAGTTCATTTTGAGTTATGATCCGTAAATTAAATGGTTAAATTTAACCAACTCTTTAGACCTCTTTACTATGATAATTATATATAAATATATTTAATTAACTATAATATTCAGTCATTAGAGTAACCAAATATATTATGAAGTTATGAAAACAAATAGTTTAATTATTATCGCATGGCATATGTGGGATAGTGTTTGTAATCTGGCCTCTAATTTAAGCTTAGTTTGGCCTTTAAGTTAAGGTAGTAAGCTTACTATGCTTGTTTCAACTACATAACAGCTTATATGATAGAGCCGAATTTGAAGTCATTAAGTTATGACTGTAAGCTTAAACCATAATTGGAGCGTACAGAAATTTACTATTTTATATTTTTAATCTTAGTTTAAACATGTATAATTTTGTAAAAATATACATTTAAATTATGTATAAGAAATTAGTAATCTGCTTTCTGTGTCTATACCATTTTATTTAGTCAAAACTCACATATTCTTCACCGATATTGTTAGAAATGGCTGGTAAATGGCTGTAGCTCTGTCCTAGAAAGCCAGGATGCGCACGCACCATGGCGATGACAGCGATCATAACGGCGACAATCTACAGACACATTAAATAATAATAATACTTAGCACAGCGTCTTACTACCCGTTCGGGTAATACACCTAGGTACTAAGTATGCTAATGGGTTAGGAATAGGGTAGGTTGAACATAAAGGAAGTGAATCCGCATTTTTGTGGAGGAAGAGGGGATAAACATTCAAGAAAAACCAACCCCAGTTCACCCAAGCAAGATTCGAACTTCGCTCTCCCCATCCTCGGCAGTTTAGCCCAAAACGAAACTAGAAACATTAAACATTTCATAAAATGACGCCAAGTGATCTTTCAATTTACTTTGATTTATTAAATTAGCTATGGAAGTAAGTTGTTATATAACATTACAAGAAATTTGCAAATAAAATTATCTTAAAAAATACTAATTATTTTGTTCACCAAAAATGAAGTGCAAAGGCTGGGATCTCTAGGGGCTTGACTCATTCCTCCATCTACAAAGTTCAACTAGCACAAAATTTAAAATGTGAAAATAAATTTTCTGAGTCATATAGTAATCTAAGATATTGTATGTCTACAAAAGCTGGATATTTTAGTGGGATTGGATATTTACGGAATTAACGGTATAGACTTGTTCATTTAGGAACCACAAGATGATGTTCTACTACGACATTATTAAAAGCAGAAGTAAGTTCCTTGTTCTTACCGCTTTTCCGAAGTGAACCTTATTAGATGCCTGATGGACACAATACAAAGAAAGTTACATTTATGTTTGAGGTAGTATTTTAACAACTATTATTAATATATTACTTAAAATAAATTAGCAGTATCTCAGTACGTGTTTATAGATTAAAATTCTTATCAGTCAAGACATTAATGAAACTAAATTTTAGGTACAAATTCAACACAACTATTTAAATCATAGACAAAGATTTTGAATTATTATACGAGTATAATCTACTAACTCTGCAAATTCATATAAGCTAGTTCTCTAGATGAATAATTTTACATTTTACATTTTTAATTTGACAACTAATAATATTTCTATCCTACCTTACGCACAATGGATTTAAATGAAGAATCTTAATTTAAACAATAAATATAGCAATACAATTTCTTCCAAAATGGCTATGACGATTTTGATAAAAAAATTCTCATGTAAACGATATAAGATTGTTTGATAGATAAACTGCCTTAAAATATTGAGTTAGTGTCTAGGCTATTCTTTATTTGTTAAATGAACAGATGCAGTTCTAGCCTATAAATGGTATTTATGATTTTCTACAAATTTGTTAGTTCTAGATTATTTATTATATTTGTATTAATAATTAAAGCTTACCCACCCGCTTCAGTAGCCGTATGGTCTAACGCGCAACTCTCATGTTATACTAGACTGCAGAAGACTGGTCGATCAGTGTTCGATCCCGGTTGGGTTCGCTGAAGTTTTTTCCCCCTAAATGGTATTCCACTCTTCCTTTACGCAAATGAAGGTGCACCCCCTCTAAATTAAACTTTTCTAATTTCTATACCATAGTGTAATCAGTAATTAGGTGTGCAGCCCGAACGCGTAGTAAGACCCATCGCTAAGAAAAACCTAATTTATACACCTACAAATTAAGAGTAAGCTTACTTTGCTTAAGTAAATAATATATATATTCAATATCTTTCAACATTTGTTCAGATTAATTTATACATATAATTAAACATTATTTTGACCGATTACCTTTAATATTTCTTTTATAATAACTGGTATATTCTAGAGTAACCATGGAGAGGTAAATTATTCCTCTCAACAAATATTCCTCTATAATTTGGTTACCCATGCACACATGGTAATCTGTCATTTCCCAAAATTAAATATTCATGCAGGACCTCAGCATAAATATTACTTAAACCATCCTCCCACCTTTCCACATCAAGTCCGTGATTCTAACTCAATCATAAATTATTGACGTGTTAAACGGGACGAGACTACTCTTGGTCACTCCAAATATTTATTTTACTTTGACGAATCTTTAAATATAACGCTACTAGATAAATATAAAAATATATTAACAGTAAGTCAAATAAAGTATCTTGTTCTTACTTTTACTCCTTCCATTGTGAATGATATTGGCTGTTTAGTTAGATAATTATAGTTGTGGAGACTACTACGATAGAAACTACACTGCTATTATCTACAACCGTTGGCTTTATATATTCAATCCGTTTTATTCATTACTTCTAATGAGAGAAACTTAAAACATTTTAGCTGTGTTTTCAACTCCGTCAGCTAGCCGTGGTTCCTCTCTTGGTGCGTGGCAAAGATCGTCTCAAGATAACAATGGTGATACATTCTTGTAGGTTGATTTCCGACGTTTTATAAATTATTTAACAAGTCTGCGTATTGTTTCATGTATTATTTCTTTAAGGAGCCGAAGCTCCCTGGGAAATATTCCTGCTCTAAAAATATTAGAGATAAAACACATGTGTAAAGCAAAATTTGATATTAAATATATACGTTTTAATGGTGTCTCGGTTCTGGAATTTAATTTATCCTGGTGTATGTTATATTATTTCATTTTAGTTTAATATAGATTTATAGTAATCCAGCCGGCCAGTAGAAATACAGGATGAAAATATTCACGTCAACTATATTAATTTTAACTGTGTATCTATTTACTAAGATATTCTTGTTAATTTCTGTTATTAAGAACTTACGTACCGAAAAATACGATTGCAAATTAAGAATATTTACTTTGAAATAGTAGAGATGATTTAATTGTGATTATCTGATAGGTCAACGAAGTGTTATTTAATGTTATATTTAATATTTATTGTAAGAATAGTTCACTAAATTATCCCACCTTAAGGATGCGTTTCTGCAAAGCAGATTAAAACATAATTTGAGAAGAATTTTCAAAACTGGCAATGATTATCAATCGATAAATCCGAAAGGCAATACGTGTGGTTTCTTTAATATAAATTGTTCAAATATATAAACGTGTTAGCTCCTTATTCCCGAGTTCTCATCTTGTACTCAAGTTTATCTTACTCGAACGATAAGTAACATTGATGAAATATATTTCTGTATTCCTGAAAGAAAAACAGTCATATTCCATTCGAGTTGGTTTTACGTTGTATATCTCAATTTCTCATATTGAAAACTTACTTTCTGGAAGATGAGCCAGTCACAACATCGGAATAGACATAAACCGATTTGCTTCGCCATCGTGAAACACAATAAACTGTTCTTGCCGAGTCTTTGAATAAAATTGTCAGTATTTTAATTTATTATAAAGAGCATTTTATTTAATATATTATTATGTTGAACATTTCAAAGAATACATTTTGATAAAGTGCATTTATTTTGAAGACATTTTATTTAGTATATACTTTATTATTTATCGGCTTGGTTAATTTAGGATGGAGGCAACTTAACTGTGTACTAAATTGGTCAATATTTGCATTAAAATATATTTCAAAAATCGATGGTCAAAATAATTTAAGCTTACATTAAGAGTTATCTTTGTGTTCTCGTACTTAATAAACTATATATAATAGTGTCATGTTGATATAATATCTAATAAAGTAACTTTCCATCGAGGTTACTTGACAAAAAACTTTGTACATACTACAGACAAATAGAGTAAACGATCAAGACGACTCCAACAGAGCGTCTTTAAATAGTTAGTCAAAACTATGCCTATTTGATTCAAAGTGTTTGCCTAGTGATTTTCCTAACTAGCAAATGAATTAACACCAACCCTGACATTGTAAATTCATTCAACCAATTCATTTACTATAAATGTATTTTATTTATCTCATGAATTGCGAATCAATCTAATAATACACATACCATCTTGGTCAAAATAACCTTTGATATATTATATTTCGAATAGGTAGACACCCCCCCGGACACTACACATGAGTTCAATTCGTGTGGTTTGGGCTTTGGATAGTTGAGGAATATCAAATAGGAAACTTTAAGGGGAGAATCACTCGAGAGATGGAAAAGAATAGCCCGAGGAAAACTCATCCTAGAAATCCTAAATTTGACAAGCAGGTAGACGGATAACCTCATATAGTCAAAAGGGACTAAAAGTTGAAATATTTAAATTACATATATCTGCAGGAAATTGGGAGCTATAAATAGACAATTCTCTTTAGGTGAGGTAGAAAATATAAATTTTGCAGGCAGGTAGAAGTACCATTCCAGATAATAAATTAATATTTTAAAGTCAGAGTTGGGGAGATAAGAAAAAGGGGGATCAACATTTTCAAAACTAATTTAAAAAAACAAATTCTCACTGTAATATACAACCTTATTTTGGTTTAAAGGCAAATTATTATTATTATTATTATTATTATTATTAGCACCGCTTCTTACTACCCATTCGGGTTATACGCACCTACGCTAATGTGTAATGGTAGGGTGATGGTGAGATGAAATGAAGGACCTACAGTTTAACGTGGAATCCGAGCCACGGTGGCGGCCTGGCATTCCCCACATTCACAAGATGTCTTGTTCAGATAAATCTGTGCCGGGACCGAGGATTGAACCCCGGCCGCCAGCATAGAAGTCTGACACCTTACCTCTAGACCACCAGGTCACCTTATAGGTAAAGGGACCACTCCAAATAAACATATACGTCTGATAGTTCTTAGTTTATATAATGACCTCCAGAAAATAGACGGTGAGGGAAGGATTAAGATTGATATTAAGAGAAAACAACACTTTTAGATGATAGAGAAAATTTAATTCTAACAGGAATTTTGTGGGATTGCTCCAAAATTCCAAATAATTCTTATATATATTTTAAAATTATAAGTTGGGGTAGGTGAAATAGGTGGTATTGAGATTTCCAAAATTTATACAAATATTAATTCTCATTGTGGTAGATGGTTGAAATTTGCAAGTATAATATATACTTAAAACACCCAAGAACAAATTTTAGATTTCAAAATCAAGGGTCAGAAATTGCTTTCTCAATGGATTGCGTTTTTTGTGCACTCATTTTGTGGGTTGGCTGATATTTTGTTTCAAATAATAAATTTATTTCCAATTATGATAATGTCACTCAGGTGAGAGTCACCAAAGGTCAGACAAACCTCAGCACGTTGTCCATCATTTTGATCAGCATAGATCGTCTAGTAGTTTTCACCCCACCCCGTATTCTATTGTATCTAAAATAAAAATACATTTATAGTATAAAACGGTCATAAAATCATTTTATTTAATCCTCGGGTCAGCTATGAGTCCACTAGTACTGACTGTAACTAAAGGCATAATTTATTATTAGTTTAAGAAGACATAATTGCAACAAATATCGTGCAAAGTAAATAGATAAACGAATAAAGTCTACAGGTTATACAGGTCAACACAATTGTGTTGGGGCGTTCAATGACCCCATGGTGTGAGGAGGGTTTACGTATTATGTTTCAGTAAAATGCATACAATATAATGATAAATGTCTTAAACATCTTTACTTCCACATCTTCGTTTTTAGATATAAAAGGAAGTGGAATGGAGAAATATTATTAATATAACACCTAAAATATTTTGAAAATATAACATGTGGGCCAACTTCTCACCCCTTCCACAAATTGATTTCTCAAATAGGGTAGGAACTGAGTAAGGTGCAATCTAGAGGAAGCTATTTAGAAATAAAACACTCAAAGTGCACTCTTCTGATATTAATTAGTCGACATCAAATCAAACTAAATGAGCTTATAATTTATACAGAGTACCTTCCAAGATTATAATATTTTGATCAATAAAACTGTCACTGTTTGTAAAATCTACTCGTAATACTCTTGTTGCCCCATTGCCTATAATGGTTGTATGTAGAAGTGCCATGGAAGAGAATCAGACCACTCGGGACTTTATCAGCAGCCGATCCTAGTTCCACTAATTACAATGACGCAACGATGGGCGCTAGAGCGATGCTGATCATTTTGATTGCTCGTTAGTGATCAAAAGCCGGCCATTATCACATCAAAGGCGGTAAATACACGCGATTATCTTCCAGAGGAGATACACTATCACAAATTGTATTACTTAATAAATCAATGATGAGGTAACTTCAATATGCAAAGTCACATTCCCTAATATGTTAAGAATTTAATTAATTTTCCTGATTTCCTTATGTATTTCCTGAATAAACTTATTTCGTGCTCTACTTCTTACGGGATATGTGCATATTAATAATTGGGGTTATGAATGATAAATTAGAGTTTAACCGTAATTCAATTTCATTTTCATATAGGAAGAGTGTGGGCCCACAATAATTCCACATAATATTAATTTTCCATTTATTTATTTATATCGAGCAGATATGCATTTGAGCACTTTTAGGTGAGGACTCGATGTATAAATTATATAACTTTTTTTTACATAACTATAACTAGACAATCTAGAATAAGACTTGGGGTGTTATTTTATTCGATAGACTTATACCTTTGTCCTTGGCAGTGGTTGAAAGCGTTTGGTCAAAGATTCTGAGCAATGAAACATTTTGTTGCGAATATTTGCTAGGGTAAATTTTTGTTTTAATTTGGTGCTATGGCCGAAAAGGTAGTAATTATTCGGGGCTTAATTTAAAACTTGACTCACACGTTAGCCAAAAATTGCTTAATATGCTGAAAGGTGCGGCAATTTACACACTGGCAGAAATGTGTATTAACCATAATGCCTTGCAACTCAAACATAAAACAGATAATTATTAATGCATTTGCTTTTATAGTGGATAAATAAATATGATACATTATTATTTTGATGGGTATTTTCTAATTATTGCATTGTGTAGTGTAAAAATAAACACAGAATGAGGATGACACATACGCTCTTCATTTAATCAGTTATTTCAAATAATTTCACAACATTTGATGCACCTTATCTAGATTTGTAGGTGCATGTACATATAGAGGAGGTGTGTTTAGGCACATGTGCACTGATTAAGTCTGTTAGTTTTACAATCTAATTGGTTCTTCCTCGCAGATTTCATGGAAAAGTGCAGATAAAGCTGAAATTATTTTTATCAATGTAGAGTAACCTACCCATTCTAAGGAATATATACAAAAATTCAATACACCAAAATTTAAATTAACCATTTTCATGAGTATCTAGACAACGGGTACACAATAAATCAATAACCTCAAATTATGCTACATATAATCAGATAAATTTTATATATGCTATTAAAACAAACATTAACAATAAATACACAAATAAAAAAACAAGAAAAATTCAAACACAAAAAATAAAACTTGGAAAACTAGCATATGAAAATTGCAGAGCTAAATTAGAATCGATGAAAGCCGAACAAAAACATCCTCTATATTAGGAAACTTGCTTGACACTGGTACATAATTCCTCGACTTCTCATTTACTAGGGCTATGTAACAATAGGCTAATTCCAACTTTATGTAACATTCTCGCCAAATGAACTGTTTTAATTAATATTTTTAAGCTAGGTTTGATATGAGTATATTATTATTATTATTATTATTATTATTATTATTATTATTATTATTACCGCGTTTTACTTCTCGTTTGGGTTGTACGCACTTACGCGAATGTGTAATGGTAGGGTGAATGTAAGATGAAATGTAGGACCTACAGTTTAACGTGGAATCCGAACAACGGTGGAGGCCTGACATTCCACACATTCACAAGTTGTGATTAATTATACGTCTTGTCAGAGGTGAAAGAAGGGTTTGGCAATCAGATAAATCTGTTCCGGGACTGAGGATTGAACCCAGGACCCCCAGCACAGAAGTCTGACACCTACCCCTAGACCACCAGGTCACCTGATATGAGTACAAACTCGACCAAATTAGCACTGTATAGTTTTAAAATTATCCAAATATTTCATTCTAAAACTAGATTTAAATATTATTTTAACAATTGATTTAAATATAAATTTCATGGGGAATCATGGTTGGATCGAACTATCAAATTTTTCGAATAAGCAAATCCATAATTAGTCAAATCCTACTTTAAGGTGAAGAGTAAATATTTATTCAATGGCAGTAGTGATTTAGGGTGACCTGGTGGTCTCGGGGTAAGATGTCGGACTTCTGTGTTAGGGTCCGGGGTTCAATCCTCGGTCCCGGCACAGATTTATCTGATTACCAAACCCTTCCTTCACCTCTGACAAAACGTGTTTTAATCACAACTTGTGAATGTTTGGAATGCCAGGCTTCCACCGTGGTTCAAATTCCACGTTAAACTGTAGGCCCTCCATTTCATCTCACAATCACCCTACCATTACACATTAGCGTAAGCGCGTATAACCCGAACGGGTAGTAAGACGCGGGGCTAATAATAATAAATAATAATAAAAATAATAATAGTAGTGATGTAAACTTCGTTCCAAAAATAGCTACATAATTACTACTACTCTCTATTTTCTTTTCTAATCCCCCTACAATACTATGCCTCGCATCACCCTACCCTGTCTTCCTAGGCAATAGAGTTTTATGTTTGGCCACACTAACAGTAATACAGTTTTAACAAGACGTCACATTGTAGTGTGATAGTCTGCTATAATTAGAACACAATGGGATGGAGATCAGTTAAATAAGTTCAACATAATAAAAAATAAATAAAAAGAATTTCAAATAGAAGCTATGTTTTGAAGAATACCGCAAACCACTTTTCGATGAAATTTCTGAGTCTTGCGTAATCATGATTTTAGTTTCACATATAATCACCATTGAGGTAGGGGTCTTAAGTCCATGGTAATGGTACTAATTGCGTTTAAGCGCTTATAAGAGACAAAATCATTCGCTGTATGTTTTACATTCTTTGAATGAGAAAATGGACTTGAGAAGGGAGCCTTTGATTACTATTAGTTTACAGATTATTTTACTATGGGTATTCAAAGTCTACTTTCAAACATTATTATTATATTGGCAAACGTATTACAAACTAGCTTAACCAGGACAGCATTTCTAGCTATAGGCTAGCACCAAAATATCTTACAATAAGATAACTTTAGAATCCTGTACACATTATAAATATATTAGTAAATGCATTCTGGAATCAAACCAAACTTCTGCCTACCACTTTGAGCATTTAGCCACAGGACCACAGGACCAGTCATCTCTAGTAACATTTTGAGGATTTAAAGAAAGAAAGTAAAATGTTGAGCCTTTATAATATTATCAAATAAGTTTATTTTCTCTAGTATAAAGGGTGTTTAATCCTACCCATATCCTCCCCCCTATTCCCTAGTACTCTGTGTCTCGCTGTTTGTCCGGACTGGATTACTAACATAATTTATGATATAGGGCTATGGAGATGATATAGGTAGAGGGAGTTTACCAAGATTTTCAAGGCAGTAGAATGGAAAACCATTTAAGTAAAACCACCTCATTACACCAGAATGATACTCAAACCCTTAACTTCGCTACCCTAGTAAATTAAACTAGAAGAGAGTGACGTATTATACCAATTGCCTACCAGTGCCAGTTGTTTTTATTAATGTGTTATTGTTCGTATTTTTGCTAATTATTTACTACCGCATCTTATTACCTTTTCAAGTTAATGCATATGTACTAATTACTCTAATGAGTTAGGGATGGTGAAGGTTGAATTTAGAGGAAGAGTACCTGAATTTGCTTGGAGGGCCAGTATAAAACTATTTTGGAAAATTTACCTTCAATACACCCGACCTGGATTCTAACCCCGATCATCCCATCATCGGGAGTCTAGTATATTGTGAGAGTTACACCTTAGACCATGCGGTCACCTAACCAGGTTATAATGATTTTATTTATTATTATAGGCATTGTTATGTTACTATGTACAAATAAAAAGCACTGCATCTAAATGATCGTATTGAGGTCTAAATAACTCATAATACATACATTTTCTGTTGCACCATGTCAAAGCTAAGAAACTTACACCTGAGAGCGACTAGCCTTCACATGATTTTAGATAAGGTTTGGAAATGTTTTAAAACACAATATTGACCACAAAATGAGGTCAGTAGAAGAACTAACATCGATCAAAACACAAGAAAGTCACCGTTTACTTGAAATGGAATATTCTCACAATATAGTATTTCTGATTGAAATGGCAGCTATTTCTGAAAAAGAAAAATTGATTGAATTTCTACTGATTCTTCTTTCCAATCAGATTTCAAAAAAAGAAATGTCATTGACTTCTGGGCAGCAGTGAAAGAAGAGTAGCTTCAACCACTAAAAAAAACCCACATTTAAAATAAAAGATCTTGTCTGATCCATTAAAACGTATAATATTTGTTTGAGGAAGTTTATATATATATGTTTTTAACACTCTATTTTGATATTAGACCTGTGACATTTCTCATTTTTTTAAATAATAAAATTTAAAATCAAACTTTTTTTAAATCTAGATATATATGTTTCTACCTTTCACCTCCATTCTAACGTATCAACTTTTTTAATGACAATATTTTTAAATTTTGCAGGATTTCTGAACATCTGAAAATCATTTAAGTGTTCCAGAAAGCTGGCCCTTAAATGTTAATCCCGTATTTTTAACTAAACAGAAGGTTGAATAATTTTATATAAAAAATATATTTTTGGAATAGTATTTTTCTTTGTAAGCTTGTAGGATGACTACATTTTCTAACAATATAATAATTGATTTAAATGAGTATTTAATCAAGAAATCAGCTATTTAAGAAATTCACATCATTACTTTATTAAAAGACTTGACAGAGTGCTGTGACATAATATTAGATTTATTAAAAAAAAGTAATAATTTAAAAACCCACGTAGGTGGCTCCATGGTGTAAGGCACTACTATTGTGGCCAACTAGACTGCCGGTGACAGAAAGGTCAAGGTTTGAATCTTGGTCGGGTGTGCTGAGCGTTGTTTTTCCAAAATTAAGATTCCACTCTCCCTCCACGCAAATGAGGGTACCCTTCTCTTAAATATAACGTTTCTAATGCCTTAAACCATTAGCGTAATTAGTACATAAGCGTATAATCCAAACAGATGGTGTGACGTAGGGATAAAAATATATATTATCTTACATTTATATGGTTAAAAGGAGATAGTCGATTCTGTCATCTTTAGTACAATACAACCATATGTATATATATTGACCATTTTGTGCTGTTAAATATAAATGAAGCTATTAAAACTACTGCAATTAATTAAAATTCTACATTCAGAAAGCTATTAAATTTTACAATTCAAAGTAAAACAAAGTATCAACAGCTATAGTTCATAATAATTTTGTCCTGATGAGAAAATAACAGGATCTTTAATAACTACTTAACATTGTTAAATTTAGTCTGAAACTTAATTATATAGTTAGCTATGTGCAGTGAAGTTGAGGTTATAGTATATTAAAGTTATGAACATCATAGCATTTAATATTACCTAGTTAATACGTTAGTTTGTTTAGTAATCCATACAATGTCTGGAGTTGGACCACTGTATTATTTTAGTTTAAATTGTTCCACGTCTTCTAAAGTAACAAGTTATTTGACTAAGTACTAGTGTAATATTATTGAAACCGAAATATTTTAAGTTTTTAATGGAAGATATTACTAAAATGTGTGACCCACGTGACATAATTGTTTTAGCAAATATCTAAAAGGTATATAAGAATATTATGGTACAAGTTTTCCATCATCTTTATAAAAGTATTTCAACAACCTTGTAACTTTCCTTAAGGTAAGATGGAAGGAGATGCGAGAAAAAGCCTGTGTGTTTTACAGTTTTTATGGCAAAACATCCTTTTTGGTTAAATAAAATAAAATATTGCTCCAGTATAAACATAAAGCTTAATTTTATTCACACTGTGGTATCAATAACTTTCGAAGATCAATCATGAGCATAGCGGCATTAGATGACACACTTCTTAAATGAATAGTAAATGTTGTCATTAAATCCAGAACATCCTTAACAAATATTCAAGACATTTTGAGGTCACCATGAAAAGAAAATTAAATTCTATACTTGTACTGGAGCAACATTTTTTTTGCCATGAAAACTGCAAAAAAACACAGGATTTTTCTCGCATCCCCTTTCATCCCGGCTCTTGTATTTGTGTTAAAATGGAGGCTCATTTATTAGGCTTAATTCATATAATCTGGATATAAGCTGCATGTGACGTTAATAATATGTTTGCCCTGATAATGGCAGGATAATATTTGTTCACACCTTTTAGTTAGTGCAATTTTATTATATTAAAATTGGTTGGCTTTCATAAAACACAAGGATTTAATCATGCCCACATGGAGGTGCTACTTCAATATTTATTTATCTAAAATCTCATCTTTAAATACAATGTAGTTTAAAAACTCCTATGAACACAGAAATTAAGCTAGGGGCCATTGCTTAATGAGTCCATTAATTTACTACTGCTTTATCCAGGAATAATCCCGTGATTTCAATTCCATAAATAATTTAAGGCATAGTACATACAGTCCCTGTGTCACTGGTGTCGGTGATAGCTTTAGGAGACGATGATTCCACACGACCCTCACAAACAATGCTTTAGTCTGGTATTAGTATAAGATCAACCATCTCTTTAAAAAATATTAGTCACTATAAAACATTTAATTTAAATAATTTTAAGTTAAAAACTAACTTCTGACAAAAGAATTAGTTTTTTTGGCAATAAACAACAAAACTACCATGTACTGCACAGTGCGTTGAAATATAAGTAGCATTTTTCGTTAATATCCACACAAACAGCACATTTGAACACTATCTTTCATCAGTTATATTTTTCTTTAAAAATAAAATCTTCATTATCTGAATATACCGTTATCAGTCCACTTGTTTAAAAACCTTTCTATAAGTTCGAAAAAGCTACTCGATATTCTTTTTTGTAATTATATGCCCTGGCATTGTTCTGTAACTCTCACTTTTGACAGATCACAATCAATTTTGTTATTTGTAAACTAAATATATTGAACATTTGCAAAGGCTTACATCCCTCCCATAGTTTTTATACTTTTAAAAGGTTTTACAAAGGACAGTATAAGATATCAGTTTATTGCTACTAGAATACAATAGTTGGAGTAAGTTGTCATCTTATTTCCACGGCTGAAAGGGCCAGGTTGTTAAAAAACTTAGGGAAAAGTTGTTTAGATTAAAATTTCACTCGAGTAGGAAATTAAATACTAAATCTTTGAAATAGAAAAAAACTAGTCTTACAGTGAAATTGAACCATGGCTTCTTCAGTCAGATTCAGAAATCCTCACTGACTTTATTTTATGTCTATGGGGAGCTAATAAACATAATATATTATCTTTAAGTACATTGATTAAGTGGTTTTATAATATGATGAACCTGGATGCTTTACGCTCACAAATAATAATGTATTAATATTATATTATCTAATGATTAATTAAAATGTATATAACTTTGAATAATTGGTAACTTAAAAATTTAAATGAGTACAGTAAAAATACAATAAAATAGCTTATTTTCAAAAACTTAAGCACAATATTATCTCTTCTTTACAGAAGAAAAAAATGCACTTATGTTTATTTATAAAAATGTACAAATCAATCATATATTAAGAAACAATTTATTCACAAATTCAAATAATTAAGTATAAACAATATACCCGCAAAAAAATTTTGATTGAAACTATTGGTAATATCTATAAAGATATAAAAATTGATACTGTCGTAATTGGTGAGAGTGTCTTGGTTAGTAGGTCAAAGTATAATATTAGAGACTCAGTAGAGACCGTGTCCATGGTAAGGGCTCTGTTTGGTGTGTATAGCTTGGCCTGACTAGAAATGGTACTATTAAGTACTCAGTAGAGACCGTGTCCTTTGTAAGAGTTCCGTTTGAGCTAGCTTGTATGTCCTGACTAGAAAGTAAGATAAGAGTCTCAGTAGAGACCATGTCCATGGTAAGGGCTCCGTTCGGGATGGATAGCGTGTCCGGACTTCTTGACCACAGCGTTGAAGCCATTGTGTTTGTCGGCGGTGTAGTCCACAGTCCTGACAGTTCCGTCAGACTCCACCAGGCTGTAGGAACTCCTTGACGACGTCACCATCACGTGACTCCCACTGGTTCTTAACGTCACCGGTGTGAGGGTCATGCACGGCGTAGTCGAACTTGTACTGCGGGTGGGCCTGAAATGATATATTGCATGATGTTATGGAAAAGTGAGTTAAAAAAGCAGATGTTTAAGAACGTTGACTCTCAATCATGTCTGCTTGGTTGACGAACAAAAGAAATAAGGGTTTGAGCTACCTTAATCATGTTTTAAACCAAAGTAAATTATGCATAAGAGTGCCTCCACTGAGCCTCAGGCATTCTCTATGCAATAGTTCCTCCACGACACCTCAAGAAAAGGATTACAAACATACTTGGTTCATTATAATATGACCAAATTAGAAAATATATACATATTTTCATAATTTACGTAGAACTATCACACACAATTTATTAATACAATTTTACAAATGATTTTAGTTTTATTAAATAATTCTCAGGGATCATCGCTTATCTCTTGAAGGGTTTAATTTTCTTTGGGCACGTCAGGCTAGGTTATATTGGTATATTAGTGATCTTTCAGAGAAATGAAATAATTCTGCTATGGAATTAAAGGACCTTTATCTATTGGGGTATTCAATCTCTTCTTGTGGTGGAAATTGACTCTACCTCATCCACAAACTTATTTTACAACTTGATTTAAATTAATGGATTCTTCACTACCGGCGAGTTAATATTATATTAGTTTACCCTTTGATAAATACTTTTTCATGCTTTCCATCTTACTACTCGGCTGAGATATACTCATATTTACATTGAATAGGTAAGGAATAGAAGGACAAATTTAAGGAAGCTTGAACAAAATATTGTGAATAAAATTAACATTAAAAAAATAAATGGTTCGGAACTCCAGGCAGACTTTATCGCTATATTGTTTAAAAATGCAGATATTTACCCAAAGCTCGTAATATATGTGAAATGAAACAATATACACTAGCAAACCCAAGCATAAATACCACTATATTTATGTAACACTTTATTTTAGTCCCGGTTTTAATTTTTATAGTCTTTTTAGAGAGTTAATTTCCTAATTTGTATGTTTGGACCGATAAAAAATATCAATATTGGGTCCACAAGGGTCAACACTTCGTGTTAAAATTTCAACTTCCAGTTAAATCTTTTGGCATTTTATTAGGTGTTGCAAATCATCATGCCATCGAATTGCTATTAAATTCCTCATTTATAAATTTTGACCAATAAAAAATTTAAATATTGAATATTGAGTCTTAAATAATAGACATATATCATTGTTGTACAAACATTTCTCTTAAGATATTTAAGGAAAAATAACATAAATTTATGAGAGACTTATTTAGGCTACCGTATATTTAATTACTCTATGGTATTGGAGAATTATTGCGTTAAAACTTAAGTAGTATCTCTTTACAACTAAAGTTCACAAAATTGTATTAGTATATTTGCCAATATCTAAGAA
The DNA here is from genome assembly GCA_902151445.1 of Timema monikensis. NCBI lineage: Eukaryota > Metazoa > Arthropoda > Insecta > Phasmatodea > Timematidae > Timema > Timema monikensis. The sequence continues at coordinate 6,282 of CABFVZ010001040.1, read as the reverse complement.
ACTGTTGGTTTTATAAAAAATATATTTCATTTAAAGTTTTTAGTTTTTAATAGTACTACAATTTTGTAATGATAAGTTATTTAGTATCTCAAATAGTTGCGGAGATACGGAAATTTCAGCTTCTGTAAAGTACCCTTAATGTCATTTTCACTGGAAAATTAAAATAGTAATTTTATTTATAATCTATATCAACGCCTAAATACAAATTTTAATCATAATCGTTAGAGCCGATTTGAGAAAATCGATTTTTTTCTTTTTTCACCCTCTATTAAACTACTATTAATTGTAAGTTTAAACAGACACACAAACATACGGCATCGCAAAGACCACTTTTTTAAGTTTAGGGGGTAATGAGACGTCTACATCCACCAACATTTCAGGTTAGATTTTTTTTTGCTATCACAATACTTTACCTTTTGTGATAGAAATGTTAAAAAATATATATATTTGCTTGAAAGTTATTGGTTTTATAAAAATATGATTAAAATAAAATATTTGTTTTATAAATAGACACACATATTTGTAATAAGTAATTTCACATCTTCAATAGTTTAGGATAAATTATAAAAAAATATAATTGACGCATCAGACTGGAGCCCTTAAGGCTTAATGTCATTTTACCAAAATATTGAGAGTATCCATTTTCTTTAGAATATTTATAAATGTTATAAAAATGAAATTTAATCAAAATCGCTAGAGCCAATTTTGAGAAAATCGACTTTTACTTTTTTTGCCCTTCAGTAAACTACCCTTAATTTTAGGGTTCAATATCAAATTCCAAAAATCCCTCGGGGCAACCCTATGAAAACTCTATATACCAAGTTTTAGCCTGATCGGTAAAATAGTTTAGGCTCTAGTTGGAGGTGCAGACAGACGGAAAAAAAAACACTTTTTATTGGGGGGGGGGGGGGGGGGG